>CM033469.1:359949639-360549639 GCA_019447015.1 Hymenochirus boettgeri | reverse complement strand
ATAGTGTGAGTTTTACAGTTAGGCTTCGTTCACACTGTAGAGTGTTTTGGTGCAATTCCCTGTGGGAACATCGCACCAAATCACTCTTCATATAGGAGTGAAAAGCACTGTGATACAGTGTGATGCGTGCAACGCATTGTATGCAGCAGTCTTGTGCGTTAACGCACAACGGTGCCACTGAAAATAATGATCGGCGCTTTGCTTTAACGCACTGGAACATCCCACAAAATCACAGATGTTCTGCTGTAGTAAAACAACGCACAGTGTGAACATAGCCTTATAAATATATTGCTCTGTTTGTAAAGGATTAATGAAAAAAAGCCCCAATTTCTAATGTTTTTAACCCAATTTGTTACATTTTTACTTTTCAAGGAAAATTATCTAATTCTGCAAGGTTTTTTAAACGTTTTGTTTTTTCTTTAGCTTTAGACTGAAGAGATTTGTTACTTCCTGTGGCCACTTACGATACATTTTTAGGAAATAGCCCGGGTGCAGTCCGTAGGGACAATATGTAACACAACGATGATGGTATAGATGCACTCCAGGGTCTTTTCAACAACTTCAAATTTATTTGTGCATAGCAAACAGAAACAACGTTTCAGTCGCAATACAAGGACCTTTATTAAGCTCCTTGAGCTTGTACCATTATACCATCATCGTTGTGATAGGTGATAATAGGTTGGATCTTTGTTGTATTAATCTGCTTAGTGTGTCTTTATTAGGTGTTGTTACCTGTTTAGACAGTTAACATTTTTATAAAAACTTAAGCTATTATATACCAGTATTACAATGAACAGTTTGAGTTTATAGAACTGTGGTAGGATTGCACTATAGCCCTATATGCTTGATTTTTAATGATAATCATCTGTGTTGGCCCTCAGTAGTCTTGCCATAGTCAATTGAAGGGGTGTCTATTCCATATACAATTCCATTCGTACATTCAATGTAATGTTTTGATCTTAATTTAATAAACAAATATGTTTTCCAATTTAGTACAGAAACGTGAGTCCTCAGAAACTTACACTAATGTTACACTAATGTAGATGTGGTCCAGGGTGAACCACATCGACAAAGCAATAGGGAACATGTGGGATGCTGGGAATTCTAGGTCAGTTTGAGAGCCGCCCGGTACAAGATGAGCCTTTTAAACAAAATGGGTCAGAGAAGTAAAGAAAGAAAAAGAATTTGCACGTGTGTACATATGTTTGTATGTAAAACTAATCTGTAACCTTACTGTGTAGTTAAAACATACCATTTTGTATAAGAAACCTTTTTAAGAGCCATTTTATACTGTTTTTAACACTGTATAATTAAAAAGTTTAAAAATAACATTGTTGTGTTTTTCTTTAACTTCCATTTAAATCCCATTGCATGAAAATGTTATTCCCCAATTATTGGCTTGGAACACGAAAAGCTGACATGTTAAAGTTGTATATTTCATTACTGAAATTTCTATACCCTCTTACTTCAAAAGCATTCCCACTGAGAATGGAGTGTTACACTGGCCATACACTAGAAATCTAGAATGGAGTGTTACACTGGCCATACACTAGAAATCTAGAATGGAGTGTTACACTGGCCATACACTAGAAATCTAGAATGGAGTGTTACACCGACCATACACTTGAGATCTAGAATGGAGTGTTACACTGGCCGTACACTAGAAATCTAGAATGGAGTGTTACACTGACCATACACTAGTAATCTAGAATGGAGTTTTACACTGGCCATACACTAGAAATCTAGAGTGGAGTGTTACACTGACCATACACTAGTAATCTAGAATGGAGTTTTACACTGGCCATACACTGGAAATCTAGAATGGAGTGTTACACTGACCATACACTGGAAATCTAGAATGGAGTGTTACACTGACCATACACTAGAAATCTAGAATGGAGTGTTACACTGACCATACTCTAGTAATCTAGAATGGAATTATACACTGGAAATCTAGAATGGCGTGACAGTTTTACACTAGAAATCTAGAATGGAGTGTTACACTGACCATACACTAGTAATCTAGAATGGAGTTTTACACTGGCCATACACTAGAAATCTAGAGTGGAGTGTTACACTGACCATACACTAGTAATCTAGAATGGAGTTTTACACTGGCCATACACTGGAAATCTAGAATGGAGTGTTACACTGACCATACACTGGAAAATCTAGAAGGGAGTGTTACACTGACCATACACTAGAAATCTAGAATGGAGTGTTACACTGACCATACTCTATATCTAGAATGAATTATAACCTGGAAATCTAGAATGGCGTGTTCACTGGCCATACACTAGAAATCTAGATGGAGTGGTAACCTGACCATACACTAGTAATCTAGAATGGAGTTTTACACTGGTAATCTAGAAATTACATTTACACTGGCCATACCTGGAAATCTAGAATGCGTGTTACGCTGGCCAACACTGGAATCTAGAATGGAGTTGTACACTGACCTACATACACTAGTAATCTAAATGGAGTGTTACACGATCAACACTAGAAATCTAGAATGGAGTGTTACACTGGCCATACACTAGAAATCTAGAATGGAGTGTTACACTGACCATACACTTAATCTAGAATGGAGTGTTACACTGGCCGTACACTAGAAATCTAGAATGGAGTGTTACACTGACCATACACTAGTCATCAGAATGGAGTTTTTACACTGGCCATACACTAGAAATCTAGAGTGGAGTGTTACACTGACCATACACTAGTAATCTAGAATGGAGTTTACACTGGCCATACACTGGAAATCTAGAATGGATTGTTCACGACCATACACTGGAAATCTAGAATGGGTGTTACACTGACCATACACTAGAAATCTAGAATGGAGTGTTACACTGACCATACTCTAGTAATCTAGAATGGAGTTTTACATTGGTAATCTAGAATACATTTTACCCTGGAAATCTAGAATGGCGTGTTACACTGGCCATACACTGGAAATCTAGAATGGAGTGTTACACTGACCATACACTATAATCTAGAATGGAGTGTTTACACCGATCATACACTAGAAATCTAGAATGGGTGTTACACTGGCCATACACTAGAATCTAGAATGGAGTGTTACACTGGCCATACACTAGAAATCTAGAATGGGGTGTTACACTGGCCATACACTAGAATCTAGAATGGAGTGTTCCACTGGCCATACACTAGTAATCTAAATGGAATTATACACTGGAAATCTAGAATGGCGTGTTACACTGGCCATACACTAGAATCTAGAATGGAGTGGTACACTGACCATACACTAGTAATCTAGAATGGATTTTACACACGGGTAATCTAGAATACAGTTTTACACTGGCCATACACTGGAAATCTAGAATGGCGTGTTACACTGGCCATACACTGGAAATCTAGAATGGAGTGTTACACTGACCATACACTAGTAATCTAGAATGAGTGTTACACCGATCATACACTAGAAATCTAGAATGGTGTTACACTGGCCATACTAGAATCTAGAATGGAGTGTTACACTGACCATACACTATAATCTAGAATGGAGTGTTACACTGGCCATACACTAGTAATCTAGAATGGAATTATACACTGGAAATCTAGAAGGGGTGTTACCTGGCCATACACTAGAAATCTAGAATGGAGTGGTACACTGACCATACACTAGTAATCTAGAATGGAGTTTTACACTGGCCATACACTAGAAATCTAGAATGGGTGTTACACTGGCCATACACTAGAAATCTAGAATGGAGTGTTACACTGGCCATACACTAGTAATCTAGAATGAATTATACACTAAATCTAGAATGGCGTTTACACTGACCATACACTAGAATCTAGAATGGAGTTAACACTGGTAATCTAGAATACGATTTACACTGGCCATACACTGAATCTAGAATGGCGTGTTACACTGGAAATCTAGAATGGAGTGTTACACTGCCCATACACTATAATCTAGAATGGAGTTTACACTGGCCATACACTAGAAATCTAGAATGGAGTGGTACACTGACCATACACTAGTAACTAGAATGAGGTTTTACACTGGCCATACACTGAAATCTAGAATGAGTGTACACTGGACATACACTATAATCTAGAATGGAGTTTTACACTGGCCATACACTGGAAATCTAGAATGGAGTTTTACACTGGCCAACACTAGAATCTAGAATGGGGTTTACACTGGCCATACACTAGAAATCTAGAATGGCTTGTTACACTGGCCATACACTAAAATCTAGAATGAGTGGTACACTGACCATACACTAGTAATCTAGAATGGAGTTTTACACTGGTAATCTAAATACAGTTTTACACTGGCCATACACTGAGAATCTAGAATGGCGTGTTACACTGGCCATACACTGGAAATCTAGAATGGAGTGTTACACCGATCTACACTCACTGGAAATCTAGAATGAGTGTTACACCGATCATACACTAGAAATCTAGAATGGAGTGTTACACTGGCCATACACTAGAAATCTAGAATGGAGTGTTACACTGGCCATACACTAGTAATCTAGAATGGAATTATACACGGAAATCTAGAATGGCGTGTTACACTGGCCATACACTAGAAATCTAGAATGGATGTGTACACTGACCATACACTAGTAATCTAGAATGGAGTTTTACACTGGCCATACACTGGAAATCTAAAATGGAGTGTTACACTGGACATCAACTAGTAATCTTAGCTCCCAACGCTTTTGTGATGTTGGAGTAACCACCTTGATTGCTTATTTCAATGAAAAATGATGAGCCAGGACGGGAAATGTCGGGATAAAGGTGGCCATAGATAATAGGTCTTTGGCCACCTTTACCTTTTGACATTTCCTATTATCTGTAATCAGTCCAGCAAAATTGACCCCTCTTATTATTGGACAGCCAAATTTTGTGCACCTGCAATCAGCCCATATAAAATGATCCGTGTGTGGCCACCTTCGTCTGATGAATTGCTTTGCTCATTTTTGTTTCAATCCACTAGTTTTTTATAGGAATTAACCCTACGTACGGTATTTAAAGGCTTGATATAATTAAAGATTTCATATTTTATCCTAGTCATTAATTACCATCATTTGTAACTTACTGATATTTTAGAACCATGGCATAATTGTCCACATGGTACACACGATAATCGGCCATTCATTTGGTGGTATTTATTTTACAATGTGGTTATAAAATAACGCAGCGACATAAATTCCTGAAAACAACAGTATTCTACCATTGAGGCGTTTGTTTAATGTCCATGTTGTAAAATAAGGTACATGGTAATGGACTGATATTGAAATTCACTGGTATTGATCTTATTGGGGAGTGTAATAAGTCTAGGTAGTATTTCTTGGGTTACATTCGTACTACCTACAGGTCTTGACATATCCAAAATATATGTAGCCGAGTAGGTTGCTTACATCTCTAAGATAAACATTTTTAAGGCTGAATTCTAATTTTACTTTTATGTGTAAATGGACTAGAGGTTGGATGTTTGTTGTATTAAACTGCTTAGTGTGTCTTTTTCTAGTGGGTGTTACCTGTTTAGGACTGAAGGTCTTGACATATACAACTACATCTCTCCCATAGTGTCTTACTTGCAAATAAACACTTGTGATACCTTTATTCACTTAAGGTGTTACTAGCTGTAATTTTATGATTACGTTGTTATGATGCCGAATATCAAAGTTCTATATTCCATGCTAATAATATTTGTCAACTACACCATGTTTAATGATTACTGTGGTTTAACTTTGTAATTCCTTTACCCTCTCTGTCCTCGGCTTGTAATGGAATACTGGTTATTCTGTATAGCATATTCTCAATTAATATTTTTTCTGATTAAGCATATAGAAAATAGATAGTCTGGCCTTCTCCTATGGACACCAGATCATTAAAACTTGTGTTATTGGTCAACATTAAGGCAATCCATACACTAATCTGTCTCACTGGATGGGAGACTGTTATTCCGCTCTAGTGAGATTATGGTGTATGGAGGTCCAGCTTACCCTATGAGTATAGCCAATTCGTTTGGATTCCACAAGGAGTTGTTGGAGTTGCACCACACATTCACTAATTATATTTGGACTTTTACACTGTTTATTATTCCTAAGAAGGTTTCCATTTCAAACCGATAACCGGGTGTAAAATATACAGTATCCTATATACTAAAAGACGGCTTTAAATATGCACGGACGCTAGTCACAATGTGGAGGTGGACGAGATCGGGGGGGGGGGGGATAGGGGGCCGGTGGTGCACTGTGAGGTTAGTTTAGCCTAAACATTCACTAAAAAATAAATTCCACTGAATATAAAAGCCATAAAAACAGCTTGTTCCACCCATTTCCCTGGTTTATTAACGGACCCTAAATCTGTACAGTTTTTTTTAAATTTGTTTTTATTCACTTCCATGTACAGTTATAAAAAAACATCAAGGAAAGATTATTTTCATATTCACAAACAAGTCTTACTGTAAGAGTATCCCCCCCCCTTCACCGTATTAACAAAACTGAATTTCTCCGTTCTTCTATGTTCCTTTAATTTGCAAACTGTTGTGTTTGAAAAGCTTGGAAATCCTCTGGAATTGTATCTGCAAATGTAAATGAGAAACATAACCGAGTTAATGTCCTGTATGGGTGATTCCTTTAAGTTGGGTACTCACTGTACCAATCCTTCAAAGATCACAGAATCTGCAAGATCATCTTTGAAGGATGTGACTACACAGTCACAATTGTTCTCCCATATAAAGTATAGGGAGATGTTTGTGACTGCCATACTCCCTATGGTTGCGGACAACTCCCTATACTTTAGTACAGGTGGCCAGGGGAATTTTTCGCTTGATATTACCATTTCTGATGCGGAATGTCCGCCGGGGTCTGAAACAATCCTTTTGGCCGTTGTTAATAAAGAAAGGGGTCCTCCACAAATGGTTTAACAGGGAAGAGCTTATTTTTCTCCTTAATGAAAAAAAGCTATCAAAGGATTGAGGCTTCAGCTCTCCTGTTTAATATTCTCATAGCTCCTGAAAAAGGTGATGTCTAGGCAATTTCCACACCAACTCTTCAGTACATGCCATATGTTCAGCATTTACAGCATTACAAAAGCTGGGTGAATAGTAGAATGCATGGGCTTGACTATACAGACAGATTAGACAAGTAGGAGGGCTGATACACTGGAGAAGCAGCAATTGTGTGGGGATATGATAACTCTATATAAATATATTAATGGGCCCCAAAGTAAACTCTCTGTTGCATTGTTCACCAATAGGTCTATCAAGGACACGTGGACATCCTTTAAGACTGGAAGAAAAGAAGTTTCATCTTCAGGTTAGGAAGGTTTCTTTACAGTGGAGAACAACTGTGTTCCACAGATGGGGTAATGGCAAGTTCAATAAATAGCTTTAGAAGTGGACTGGATGTGTTTCAAAACTAAAACAATTTGAGAATTACAAGTATTAATATAATACAGTAGTTCTGGTTGGTACAGGGATACTATATAATATTGAAATTACTGGTATTAATACATATACTGTATTCTGGTTGGTACAGTGATAATATATATATTGAGAATTACTGGTATTAATACTATACTGTAGTTCTGGTTGGTACAGGAATACTATATAATATTGAGAATACTGGTATTAATACATATACTTGTAGTTCTGGTTGGTACAGAGATACTAATACTATTGGGAATTACTGGTATTAATACATATACTGTAGGTCTGGTTGGTACAGGGATACTATATAATATGAGAATTACTGGTATTAATACATTACTGTACTTCGGTTGGTACAGATACTATATAATATTGAAATTACTGGTATTAATACATATACTGTAGTTCTGGTTGGTACGGGGATACTATATAATATTGAAATTGCTGGTATTAATACATATACTGTAGTTCTGGTTGGTACAGTGATACTATATATATTGAAATTTGCCACCAGGAAGGTTTTTTTTCCCCCGTTTTCATCTGTTTGTTTTTTTGGGTTTTTGCCTTCCTCTGGAACAACTGTTTAGTAAGGTTAGTGATGTAAAGTATAAAGGTTGACTATGGACGATGTATTTATTCAACCACCATTACTAGCTAAAATTTGTTGGATTTCTTACCATTACAACGATATTTCAGGTTAGACCAAATGATGTTTTCTTGTGAAAAGCAAAACACTCCAAGTCTCCCTCCACCCATTGTTGTGTCTACAGTCACTCCAAGTCTGCCACCAGTTCACTACCTTCAAAGAATCTTGCTCTGTTACAAACAAAAAATAGATCAGAGAGTGCCCTGGCCGACCCTAATCCTTTAATTTCAGAACAAATGCGTACGACCAAAATGAACGTATATGGTACCTGATATATCCCTTGGGGTCTGTGCTGTAGGAACCAACGGTAGGAAACTTTGTCCTTCCAGCCTACATTTCTTGGGTCTTTCCATAGCAACCTCACTTGGTCATTGGTGTCTCCTGTGTGCCACAAAGGTTCCTGAGATGTTCCCCAGGTCCTGATTTGGATTGGACTGCCTAGATAGAGCAGATGCTCAAGGTCAGAATAAAATCGTTAAGTGGTCATATGATCTGTGTCCCATTGTATATATAATGTCAATGAATATAAACTACTACACGGATAGGCAATGCTGTATTATAAACTACAAGGACATCATTTGTGCAATTTCAAGGAGAAAGTGGCCCTTTCTACATGTATACTGCTGTTCCTCTTGCAGGCAGTATCAGCCAGGGAGGCCACTGCTTGTATGTGGTTACACTGTGGGGAGACAAGTTGCAGAATTCCTGTGTGTGACTACTTCAAGTCAAGTTTTTGAGGAAGATTTGATCCCGGGCTGTTCTTGTCATGTAATTGTGTGGACATCAATCACAGAATTTTCAGCCCTGTTAATCCAATCGGATCCAATTGGTTTAAGATTTTGGAGTGAATCAGTTGTTGGCCAAACTGTGTGACAATCTTTGAAAGGGATGTCTTTCTTTGGGCTTTGTGTTTATATTGGGGCCTTTTGGACCCCAGTACATTGTCTCACCAGAAAGATTTGTGTGTAAAGGCGATGTTATATATTTACCAGGATGCTGTTAATTTCCAGTGCATTTTTATATAGTAAAGTGAACATAACTACATTTTCACAACATTTAATATTATGCGCAACAACAGCATTCTGTCAAAATATACTGCCCAACAATCAATGCACTATATGTTATTATTACTTTTGTACACGGTGCTGATCTTAAAATGCCACTATAGTCTTGTTGCTCCGCCCCTTATGGCCTAGGACCTAACTAATGGAAAACAGGCTCTGCACTTCTTCCTATTGGATGGATAGATCGCAAGGTGGGGGCGGATTTTGAACACTACAGTTGCCTTTTAAATATTGAATGTTTACAGATATGTTAGTGTCGTTGACAAATAAATTTCCAAATTCCCGGCACACTGTTTATAATCAAAGTGACTTTTAAATTTATTCAACGTTTCAACGCCACTTGGGACGTCTTCATCAGGACAAAGATGTCCCAAGTGGCATCGAAACGTTGAATAAATTAAGTCCCTTTGATTATAAACAGTGTGCCCGAGAATTTTTTTAATTTTTTGTGCCATGAGACATAGTTAATGGAGCTGTGTAACCTGAGGCACCTGGATATTTATTAGGGATGAATGTAGGAGTAATGGAATGGTTGTGTTGTACAAATGTAATTTTTCTGGCAGTGACGAATACTGTACCTTCAGCTGGATACCAGGCTCTGCCACGGCTCTAAAGGGGGTTGCTTGCCAGTATGTTTGCTCTGTTTGCTTCCACATGACCACATAAAGCTTGAACTATCCTGGTAACCAAAGATGAATCCGGCATAATCATCATCTGTCACGGTGTTCACATGGAATGTACCTCAAAATCAACTCCATTAAATGCAGTGTAACCAGAGAAGCCAATGTGCCAGATTTAATGCATGATCATGTTCCAACCTGCACTGTGTCTTCCTTTAGGCACAAAATGCACCGAACCACTAAATCACTGAATTTAAGAGGCAATGATAATGACAACATACCTACTGCAAGTCCAGGGTCACTTTCATAGTTTGCACAATCTCCATTCCCTGAAATGAAAGAATCCTTTTAAAATCTCCTAACAGAGGGTGGGCCTGCCCTTTAATTTACCTTATTTTTGTCATTGTTAATTAAGCGGGACTGAGGCCAAACGAAGATTTATATAATATGATGGAGATATTTAGATATGTATAAAGAAATTTTCTTTTTATACTTTAAAAGGTATCCTGCTAATTTAGTTTCTCTTTCCTTTATTGTCAATCTATATCTAAACAGATCTATGTTTGGTTTACTGTGGGAATTCCACATACAGTCCTACAGATGTTACGCAATAGGGGTTACAACACATGGAGGACGGTAGTTAAAGGGTCGCTATAGGTAATGAAGGATAGACGATCATCTATTGTGGTCTAAAAATTACACTAGTAACGATATTTTTTCTTCCCTCCATTCTAGATTACAGTGTATGGTCAGTGTACCACTCCATTCTAGATTTCTAGTGTATGGCCAGTGTAACCTCCATTCTAGATTACTAGTGTATGGTCAGTGTAACACTCCATTCTAGATTTCCGTTGTAACACGCCATTCTAGATTCCAGTGTATGGCCAGTGTAAAACTGTATTCTAGATTACCAGTGTAAAACTCCATTCTAGATTTCTAGTGATGGTCGTGTAACACGCCATTCTAGATTTCCAGTGTATAATTCCATTCTAGATTACTAGTGTATGGCCAGTGTAACACTCCATTCTAGATTTCTAGTGTATGGCCAGTGTAACACCCATTCTAGATTTCTAGTGTATGGCCAGGTAAAACACTCCATTCTAGATTACTAGTGTATGGTCAGTGTACCACTCCCATTCTAGATTTCTAGTGTATGGCCAGTGTAACACGCCATTCTAGATTTCCAGTGTATAATTCCATTCTAGATACTAGTGTATGGCCAGTGTAACACTCCATTCTAGATACTAGTGTATGGTCAGTGTAACACTCCATTCTAGATTTCTAGTGTATGGCCAGTGTAACACTCCATTCTAGATTTCTAGTGTATGATCGGTGTAACACTCCATTCTAGATTACTAGTGTATGGTCAGTGTAACACTCCATTCTAGATTTCCAGTGTAGGCCAGTGGTACACGCCATTCTAGATTTCCAGTTATGCCAGTGTAAAACTGTATTCTAGATTACCAGTGTAAAACTCCATTCTAGATTACTAGTGTATGGTCAGTGTACCACTCCATTCTAGATTTCTAGTGTATGGCCAGTGTAACACGCCATTCTAGATTTCCAGTGTATAATTCCATTCTAGATTACTAGTGTATGGCCATGTAAACACTCCATTCTAGATTTCTAGTGTATGGCCAGTGTAACACCCCATTCTAGATTTCTAGTGTATGCCAGTGTAACACTCCATTCTAGATTTCTAGTGTATGGCCAGTGTAACACTCCATTCTAGATTTCTAGTGTATGACGGTGTAACACTCCATTCTAGATTACTAGTGTATGGTCAGTGTAACACTCCATTCTAGATTTCCAGTGTATGCCAGTGTAACACGCCATTCTAGATTTCCAGTGTTAAAACTGTATTCTAGATTACCAATGTAAAACTCCATTCTAGATTACTAGAGTATGGTCATGTAACACTCCATTCTAGATTTCTAGTGTATGGTCAGGTAACACTCCATTCTAGATTTCCAGTGTATGGTCGTGTAACACTCCATTCTAGATTTCCAGTGTATGGCCAGTGTAAAACTCCATTCTAGATTACTAGTGTATGGTCAGTGTAACACTCCACTCTAGATTTCTAGTGTATGGCCAGTGTAAAACTCCATTCTAGATTACTAGTGTATGGTCAGTGTAACACTCCATTCTAGATTTCTAGTGTACGGCCAGTGTAACACTCCATTCTAGATTACTAGTGTATGGTCAGTGTAACACTCCATTCTAGATTTTAGTGTATGGCCAGTGTAACACTCCATTCTAGATTTCTAGTGTATGATCGGTGTAACACTCCATTCTAGATTACTAGTGTATGGTCAGTGTAACACTCCATTCTAGATTCCAGTGTATGGCCAGCGTAACACGCCATTCTGATTCCAGTGTATGGCCAGTTGTAAACTGTATTCTAGATTACCAGTGTAAAACTCCATTCTAGATTACTAGTGTATGGTCAGTGTACCACTCCATTCTAGATTTCTAGTGTATGGCAGTGTAACACGCCATTCTAGATTTCCATGTATAATTCCATTCTAGATTACTAGAGTATGGTCAGTGTAACACTCCATTCTAGATTTCTAGTGTATGGTCAGTGTAACACTCCATTCTAGATTTCCAGTGTATGGTCAGTGTAACACTCCATCTGATTTCCAGTGTATGGCCAGTGTAAAACTCCATCTAGATTACTAGTGTATGGTCAGTGTAACACTCCACTCTAGATTTCTAGTGTATGGCCAGTGTAAAACTCCATTCAGTATTACTAGTGTATGGTCAGTGTAACACTCCATTCTAGATTTCTAGTGTAAAACTGTATTCTAGATTACCAGTGTAAAACTCCATTCTAGATTACTAGAGTATGGTCAGTGTAACACTCCATTCTAGATTTCAGTGTATGGTCAGTGTAACACTCCATTCTAGATTTCCAGTGTATGGTCAGTGTAACACTCCATTCTAGATTTCCAGTGTATGGCCAGTGTAAAACTCCATTCTAGATTACTAGTGTATGGTCAGTGTAACACTCCACTAGATTTCTAGTGTATGGCCAGTGTAAAACTCCATTCTAGATTACTAGTGTATGGTCAGTGTAACACTCCATTCTAGATTTCTAGTGTACGGCCAGTGTAACACTCCATTCTAGATTTCTAGTGTACGGCCAGTGTAACACTCCATTCTAGATTACTAGTGTATGGTCAGTGTAACACTCCATTCTAGATTTCTAGTGTACGGCCAGTGTAACACCCATTCTAGATCTCAAGTGTATGGTCGGTGTAACACTCCTTCTAGATTTCTAGTGTATGGCCAGTGTAACACTCCATTCTAGATTTCTAGTGTATGGCCAGTGTAACACTCCATTCTAGATTTCTAGTGTATGGGCCAGTGTAACACTCCATTCTCAGTGGGAATGCTTTTGAAGTAAGAGGGTATAGAAATTTCAGTAATGAAATATACAACTTTAACATGTCAGCTTTTCGTGTTCCAAGCCAATAATTGGGGAATAACATTTTCATGCAATGGGATTTAAATGGAAGTTAAAGAAAAACACAACAATGTTATTTTTAAACTTTTTAATTATACAGTGTTAAAAACAGTATAAAATGGCTCTTAAAAGGTTTCTTATACAAAATGGTATGTTTTAACTACACAGTAAGGTTACAGATTATTTTACATACAAACATATGTACACACGTGCAAATCTTTTTCTTTCTTTACTTCTCTGACCCATTTTGTTTAAAGGCTCATCTTGTACCGGGCGGCTCTCAAACTGACCTAGAATTCCCAGCATCCCACATGTTCCCTATTGCTTTGTCGATGTGGTTCACCCTGGACCACATCTACATTAGTGTAACTTAGTGTAAGTTTCTGAGGACTCACGTTTTCTGTACTAAATTGGAAAACATATTTGTTTATTAAATTAAGATCAAAACATTACATGAATGTACGAATGGAATTGTATATGGAATAGACACCCCTTCAATTGACTATGGCAAGACTACTGAGGGCCAACACAGATGATTATCATTAAAAATCAAGCATATAGGGCTATAGTGCAATCCTACCACAGTTCTATAAACTCAAACTGTTCATTGTAACTGGTATATAATAGCTTAAGTTTTTATAAAAATGTTAACTGTCTAAACAGGTAACAACACCTAATAAAGACACACTAAGCAGATTAAACAACAAAGATCCAACCTATTATCACCTATCACAACGATGATGGTATAATGGTACAAGCTCAAGGAGCTTAATAAAGGTCCTTGTATTGCGACTGAAACGTTGTTTTCTGTTTGCTATGCACAAATAAATTGAAGTTGTTGAAAAGCCTGGAGTGCATCTATACCATCATCTTTGTGTTACATATTGTCCCTACGGACTGCACCCGGGCTATTTCCTAAAAATGTATCGTAAGTGGCCACAGGAAGTAACAAATCTCTTCAGTCAAAGCTAAAGAAAAAACAAAACGTTTAAAAAACCTTGCAGAATTAGATAATTTTCCTTGAAAAGTAAAAATGTAACAAATTGGGTTAAAAACATTAGAAATTGGGGCTTTTTTTCATTAATCCTTACAAACAGAGCATATATTTATAAGGCTATGTTCACACTGTGCGTTGTTTTTACTACAGCAGAACATCTGTGATTTTGTGGGATGTTCCAGTGCGTTAAAGCAAAGCGCCGATCATTATTTTCAGTGGCACCGTTGTGCGTTAACGCACAAGACTGCTGCATACAATGCGTTGCACGCATCACACTGACACAGTGCTTTTCACTCCTATATGAAGAGTGATTTGGTGCGATGTTCCCACAGGAATTGCACCAAACACTCTACAGTGTGAACGAAGCCTAACTGTAAAACTCACACTATACACAGGGGAAGGAGAACAATCCCAGGATAATTAGAATCCGTGAGGAGTGGAGCAGATTTCTTTAAACATTTTATATTGTACTTTCAATTGCACACTAGGTTTCCATTTTGCTTTGGGGGCACATTCACAGCAGGATATTAAAAGTGCAGAAGTTTGGATAAAACGCTCACACCAATCTATCCTTTTCAAAAAGTAAATATTGCTCTGTACATGCAAGTATCAATATAAAAACCAAAAAGGTTACTATTCAGACAATTTGATTATATATTAAGTTAGTTATAGTTAAACAGTATAAATTACTGGGAATCTAGTGGGACACATACCCCTACAGGTATAGCATGCTATTACAGATATTGTTGTTCCTGAGAATTAAAGGGATGCTGACAAGACAACCATTCCTCTGAATGTTTTTAAAGCAAATTTACAATCACCCCAATATCAGAAATCTGGATTTATGTACTGCGTTCCATATTTAAAAATGATAATTAATTGCAATATTAAAAGCTCAGTAGCCAAGTTTTCAAATATAACACCCCTTTAAAAATGTTAATTTCTACAAAAAACAAAAGCACAACCTATATTAAGCTGACACATCACAGGTCTGGAAATCAAAAACAAACAAACAAAAACCCCCAAACATAAATTATTCCAGGGTTATACATGGGCGAGATGTGCCATTCCGGTTAAAATGAAACCCCAGCTAAACAAATACAGCTGGCAGTTCAGATAATACCCAAAGAGTGCTGGAAGACTTTGCAACCTTTCACCAGGGAATCTAGTTCAGAGTACAAAGCTTGGTTTTCTGCAGCAACAGAATCAATTCTCTCTTATTCAGTCTTCCTGACCCTTTATCGGTCACTGCAAACATCAATGTCCGCTGGATCATTTCTGATGCACATTGGTAACCCCTAAATGTCTTCTACTAAAATTTCACGCAATAAAATAATTTTTGGCATATTACATATTTCCATATTTTAGATTAGCTTAACTTACTTATAATAGATGTTTTTAATAAAGTTGCATAATATTAAATTTTGTAAAATCTGAATAGACTGTCTATAATCTAGAAATAGAATACAATAATCCAGTACTTTACAGAGAAGATAAATATCCCCTTTCCCCCCCAACGGCTGTTTAGTAAATTATTCTTACATTGTAAATTGGTGCTGTATAAATTACATTTCAAAGTAGAGATTAATGTTTCCCTTCCATAGCTTGGCCCCTATTAACAGACAACCACAAAACAAGTTTAACCAGGTGTATTTGTAACATTGTGTAGACCCTCGCTTTTATCTTTTCATTGCGTTACCACATACTATTGATATTTTTGAAGGTTAAAGGAACTGTAACCCATATAATAACATTTGAAGTCTTTGTCCTCCGTTTGTATTATTCACAGGGAGGTGAGAATGCTTATTCTCACCTCCCTGTGAATAATATTGCACAGGGACACTGGAACTTACTTACTCCTTGCTCTGCTCGCAGCCGCTCCTGCTCTAACAACCGCTGTCCCGACCATGCGCGCTTCTCTTAGGCGTATGCGCGCCATACAAGAGATAGGGCGCACGATCGGGACAGAACAGCTGTTCTGTGCAGAAGCGGCTGGCGAGCAGAGCGAAGGTAAGTTCAAGGTCCCCTGTGCAAAATATTATTCACAGGGAGGTGAGAATAAGCGTTCTCACCTCCCTGTGAATAATACAAACGGAGGGCAAAGAGTGCAAATATGAATTCAGTTCCTTTAAATCCAGTTTTAGACTGAGGCCGCACTACTTTGGACGGTTAAAATGTGGAAAAAGCATGCAAGCGTGTTTCTTTGTACATTACCATCCGCGCAATGTGTGCAATTAATGCAATCCGCAAAAAAATGGTGATCACACACGCTCTCAAAAAATCGCAGTGCAAGCTTTTTAATGTGCGGTTGGATAAGTTAAAAACGTGCTTGTGTGTTCTAACCCTTAATGCGAACTAAAAGAAAATTGTAAAGGTAGCCATACATGGTCCAATGTTTTTCCAATGTCTTACCCCTGAGAGAAGGGGGCTATTGGCCATGAAACGCGTCGGGTGGAGCCTGGATGGTTCACATGTTTTTGTTGCCCATAAGATCGTTTGTCTGCAACTTTGTATAACAGGATTTAAAAATTTACAATAAAGGATTGACGAATTTTATTTAAGTCCGGCTGCCCGCTCCCCTTTCTGTCCTGCTGGACATCACGCTTTGTATGATTTAACCGAGAGGGAGACGGTGTACTGGATGGAAGTGTTTGGAGCACTGGCATGACTTTTTGGAGCAGTTCCCACCGACACAGGTGCTGTAACTTCCCATCAAATCTGATCAGAAGAACAATTGAAACTCCCCACCTTGTGCCGGCAACCTCCGTAGATTCATCTTGAAAACTACGGAAATCTGGTTGTGGTAGATAGAAAATTTTCCGTCTTGCCCAATCTTTTGTTTTTAAGATTGACTCATTGTTATTTCAGATTGGCCTATTGAAATCATGAATAAATGTCCTCGATAATCTGATCAAGTCAATTAAAAGGTTTTTCTCAATACTTCAGATTGTACACCCAGTGCAGAACAAATCTATATAATTGAATATGTCTTGCTATGTGTGGAGGATCTAGTAAACAGGTTATTTAATAATACAAAGCTCAGAGATACAAATCCATTATCTCCATAATGTGCAGCTCTCTGAGCCATTAGCAAAATTTCACAACAACTTTTACACCAAATGAAACACTGTTTGCAGACAGTTTGGTAGGAATGGAGATACCAGGGAAAACATAGAGCTTTTAAAAAAGGATGTGGTAACTTTTTGATTACAAAATTTTCTGCTTTAAAATTTGCGGCTGCAATGTTTGTGTTCTGGGTGACACAGTATAGGATACGGTATTATAAGTCAATGTTTAAGAGAGGGACAAAAGGGATAATACTACTTTACTTTTTGTCTTCCTTCCTGCTGAAAACAGTTTTTCAGGGCATAACACCAGGCTGATGACATCTCCATTATAAATCACTCAGCATATCACAACCTAAACAAAAGCAGTGACTTATTCAGGATAAATAATGCTCAAATTACATGAATAATGATAACAGGACCTGTGCTAGTGCCCAGACAGTTAAAGGGCATCTATAGTGAAAAAACACATTGCCCTATACAAAGTTAAAGGACATCTATACCGAAAAATAGGTATTTTAAATTGACCATAACTGGAAACTATAATTCTTCCCAACCACCCTGTATCATTTTTGTTCATCTGTCCCTTATTTCTTTAGATATCCAATCTAAAACTTCTTGTATTGCAGCTGTCAGGTTCCTTGCTCTCAAAAACTATTCTTCTGCGAGTAGTTTTACTGTAGCTGGAATGGTGACAGAGTTTTGACAGTTATAATGCTGCAAGCTGTGTGCAGGCTTGACAGTTGGTTTGTGGGGAAAAAGTCAGGTCGGATGGAAGTGGCAGTGGTTAAGAGGGATGGGGGATACTGCTCCTAAACAAAATGTGTGCTGGATTGAAGGCATGCAGCAACACACACAAATCAGTGCTACTTACATATGTTCAATTATAGATTAAGATGAGGCAAGTAATTTTCAGTATAGTGTCTCTTTAAATTAATGTACTCTGTGCTGCCTTTATCCTACCTCTGTCAGTCACTTTTTTTTCCATGGTGTCAGATTACTGTGCAGCACTCCCCCGTTCCCCCTCCCCCTGTTACCTCCTACATGTCTCAACCTGACAAGCTTATGTGCAGCAGGATTTAAAAGTTCAACATCCTGAAAACCACACCACGCACAGAAAGCAAACTGTCCTGGAGACACAAAAGAGAAGGGAGAACAGTACAGTTACTACTGCAATACGGTCTCTCTCTTTGTGACCCATCATCAATCAGTGAAAGCTATGAAGAAGGGGGGTCAAGTGCAGCCTTTTCTCTGCAGTCAAAGCTAATCTCCCCCCCTGCTAATGTTCTTATCTCTATGTTTGTCAAACAGAGCAGGGCAGGAGGGAGGGACTTGAGCAGGGAAGAGGATCACGTCACAGATTTGATTGACAGTCAAGTAGGAGTACAGGAATGCAATGCATATTCTTCTAACTTGTGTATCCAGGACAGAGAGGGAATCTGAAAAAATTGACGACACTCTGAGGGTTGGGGAATTATAGAACACATGGAAGGAAAGAAAAAAAAGTTCATTTTCTCACTATAGATGCCCTTTAAAGCCTTAACACACTGTCAGCCAGGCTGAAATATCTGACCGTGTGTACCTAATTTCCACATCAGACTGAAATAAACACAGCCAAAGATCCTTCAATTAATAAACCAAAACAAAATACCCCACAGTAGATGTATTATCTTATTATGTTCACAGTCCACCACTGCACAAGGCATTTGAAACTACACCTTACAAAGATGAATTTAACTTGGATTAACGATATTGCAGTTGTGAACTGAATATTCTTTTCCATGAAAAAAAACGAACAAAAGACATTATTTTGTAAGGCTTAAAATTAACCAGCTTTTAGCACCATGTTAAAAATATCCCGAAAACATCCTATTTAGCAGAATGGAATCTCAAAGTAAAATCAATGACATTGACACAGATTAAATTCCATTCCTACTAGGAAACAAACTGTTCAGCGATAGGCTTGTGCACAAGTAATATGACCAATAATTCCTTATAATTTGAGAAGAGGCAGGTTCTGGAAGGTAACACATTAATACACATATTGTGTAATAATAAACTAATAAAACCACAGCCCTACAGAGAACATATAATTGTGTACTTAAAAATTGAATTACTCATTTTAAACACACGTTTACCAAACATTGTTTTTGGACACATGGTTAAAACCAATTTATATTCTTCTAAAAGCAAATATTGCTGACCAAATAAATGTGCCCAGCACAAAATAATATGGCTTTCAGAAATATGTCGATATGGAACTTCTATGCCACTTTAAAGTGGAGACTTTTGCGCAAAACATTGTCACGTAACGGCAAACAATCTCATTTCCAGTTGCTTCTACACCATATATTCTCTGTTAGGGCAACAGAGAGGAGCAACCAATGTCCAGAAGTAGAGCAGGATGCACACCCAGCAGGAAACCATCTTAATCCAAAATGGAACCAACTCCCAGAAAAAAGCTCTCTATTTCGCATTTCTGTAACTGCAAATGAAGTAAAGAAATTGTCAGTAGTGGGCCGTGGAATATGTTGTTACTTCCCTTGTCTCCTTATATACAATTTCTACATTAAAAAGCAAAAGGTCAATCAGCTGAAAAACCATGCACATACAAACACTTAGAAAGGTTGAATTTGATTTAAAATTGAGTGTAGAGTTGCTCATTGTATTGTTATAATATATCTGAATTGCATAGAGACTGATACAGGCCAAGCTAAAGCCCTGCAAATTAATGTACATTTCCCCATCTTCTGCTGTAATCTATCACTGCAATTCAACGGGAAAAAAACAACTGTCTTGACTATCTACTGTATTAATAATTTTCAAATTACTCTCTCACATTTTACACTGGCCATACACTGGAAATCTAGAATGGAGTGTTACACTGGACATACACTAGTAATCTAGAATGGAGTTTTACACTGGCCATACACTGGAAATCTAGAATGGAGTTTTACACTGGCCATACACTAGAAATCTAGAATGGGGTGTTACACTGGCCATACACTAGAAATCTAGAATGGCGTGTTACACTGGCCATACACTAGAAATCTAGAATGGAGTGGTACACTGACCATACACTAGTAATCTAGAATGGAGTTTTACACTGGTAATCTAGAATACAGTTTTACACTGGCCATACACTGGAAATCTAGAATGGCGTGTTACACTGGCCATACACTGGAAATCTAGAATGGAGTGTTACACCGATCATACACTGGAAATCTAGAATGGAGTGTTACACCGATCATACACTAGAAATCTAGAATGGAGTGTTACACTGGCCATACACTAGAAATCTAGAATGGAGTGTTACACTGGCCATACACTAGTAATCTAGAATGGAATTATACACTGGAAATCTAGAATGGCGTGTTACACTGGCCATACACTAGAAATCTAGAATGGAGTGGTACACTGACCATACACTAGTAATCTAGAATGGAGTTTTACACTGGCCATACACTGGAAATCTAAAATGGAGTGTTACACTGGACATACACTAGTAATCTTAGCTCCCAACGCTTTTGTGATGTTGGAGTAACCACCTTGATTGCTTATTTCAATGAAAAATGAATGAGCCAGGACGGGAAATGTCGGGAGGTAAAGGTGGCCATAGATAATAGGTCTTTGGCCACCTTTACCTTTTGACATTTCCTATTATCTGTAATCAGTCCAGCAAAATTGACCCATCTTTATTATTGGACAGGCCAAATTTTGTGCACCTGCAATCAGCCCATAATAATGATCCGTGTGTGGCCACCTTACGTCTGATGAATTGCTTTTGCTCATTTTTGTTTCAATCCAACTAGTTTTTAATAGGAAAAATTAACCCTACGTACGGTATTTAAAAAGGCTTGATATAATTAAAGATTTCAATTATTTATCCTAGTCATTAATTACCAATCATTTGTAACTTACTGATATTTTAGAACCATGGCATAAATTGTCCACATGGTACACACGATAATCGGCCATTCATTTTGGTGGTATTTATTTTACAATGTGGTTATAAAATAACGCAGCGATCATAAATTCCTGAAAACTAACAGTATTCTACCATTGAGGCGTTTGTTTAATGTCCATGTTGTAAAATAAGGTACATGGTAATGGACTGATATTGAAATTCACTGGTATTGATCTTATTGGGGAGTGTAATAAGTCTAGGTAGTATTTCTTGGGTTACATATCGTACTACCTACCAGGTCTTGACATATCCAAAATATATGTAGCCGAGTAGGTTGCTTACATCTCTAAAGAATGAAACATTTTTAAGGCTGAATTCTAATTTTACTTTTATGTGTAAATGGACTAGAGGTTGGATGTTTGTTGTATTAAACTGCTTAGTGTGTCTTTTTCTAGGTGGTGTTACCTGTTTAAGACATGAAGGTCTTGACATATACAACTACATCTCTCCCATAGTGTCTTACTTGCAAATAAACACTTGTGATACCTTTCTTATTCACTTAAAGTGTTACTAGCTGTAATTTTATGATTACGTTGTTATGATGCCGAATATCAAAGTTCTATAAATTCCATGCTAATAATATGTTGTCAACTACACCATGTTAATGATTACTGTGGTTTAACAGTTGTAAATTCCTTTACCTCTCTGTTACCTCTGCTTGTATATGGAATACTGGTTATTCTGTATAGCATATTCTCAATTAATATTTTTTTTCTGATTAAGCATATAGAAAATAGATAGTCTGCCTTCTCCTATGGACACCAGATCATTAAAACTTGTGTTTATTGGTCAACATTAAAGGCAATCCATACACATGATCTGTCTCACTGGAGTGGAGACTGTTATTCCGCTCTAGTGAGATTATGTGTATGGAGGTCCAGCTTACCCTATGAGTATAGCCAATTCGTTTGGATTCCACAAGGGAGTTGTTGGGAGTTGCACCACACATTCAACTAATTATATTTGGACTTTTACACTGTTTATTATTCCTAAAGAAGGTTTCCATTTCAAACCGATAACCGGGTGTAAAATATACAGTATCCTATATACTAAAAGACGGCTTTAAATATGCACGGACGCTAGTCACAATGTGGGAGGGATGGACGAGATCGGGGGGGGGGGGGGGATGGGGGGCCGGTGGTGCACTGTGAGGGTTAGTTTAGCCTAAAACATTCACTAAAAAATAAATTCCACTAGAATATAAAAGCCATAAAAACAGCTTGTTCCACCCAGTTCCCTGGTTTATTAACGGACCCTAAATCTGTACAGTTTTTTTTAAATTTGTTTTTATTCACTTACATGTACAGTTATAAAAAAACATCAAGGAAAGATTATTTTCATATTCACAAACAAGTCTTACTGTAAAGAGTATCCCCCCCCCTTCACCGTATTAACAAAACTGTAATTTCTCCGTTCTTCTATGTTACTTTAATTTGCAAACTGTTGTGTTTGAAAAGCTTGGAAATCCTCTGGAATTGTATCTGCAAATGTAAATGAGAAACATAACCGAGTTAATGTCCTGTATGGGTGATTCCTTTAAGTTGGGTACTCACTGTACCAATCCTTCAAAGATCACAGAATCTGCAAGATCATCTTTGAAGGATGTGACTACACAGTCACAAGTGTTCTCCCTATATAAAGTATAGGGAGATTGTTTGTGACTGCCATACTCCCTATGGTTGCGGACAACTCCCTATACTTTAGTACAGGTGGCCAGGGGAAATTTTTCGCTTGATATTACCATTTCTGATGCGGAATGTCCGCCGGGGTCTGAAACAATCCTTTTGGCCGTTGTTAAATAAAGAAAGGGGTCCTCCACAAATGGTTTAACAGGGAAGAGCTTATTTTTCTCCTGATATGAAAAAAAGCTATCAAAGGATTGAGGCTTCAGCTCTCCTGTTTAATATTCTCATAGCTCCTGAAAAAAGGTGATGTCTAGGCAATTTCCACAGCAACTCTTCAGTACATGCCATATGTTCAGCATTTACAGCATTACAAAAGCTGGGTGAATAGTAGAATGCATGGGCTTGACTATACAGACAGATTAGACAAGTTAGGGCTGATACACTGGAGAAGCAGCAATTGTGTGGGGATATGATCACTCTATATAAATATATTAATGGGCCACAAAGTAAACTCTCTGTTGCATTGTTCACCAATAGGTCATATCAGAGGACACGTGGACATCCTTTAAGACTGGAAGAAAAGAAGTTTCATCTTCAGGTTAGGAAAGGTTTCTTTACAGTGAGAACGAAACTGTGTTCCAGCAGATGGGGTAATGGCAAGTTCAATAAATAGCTTTAGAAGTGGACTGGATGTGTTTCTAAAACTAAAACAATTTGAGAATTACAAGTATTAATATATATACAGTAGTTCTGGTTGGTACAGGGATACTATATAATATTGAGAATTACTGGTATTAATACATATACTGTAGTTCTGGTTGGTACAGTGATAATATATAATATTGAGAATTACTGGTATTAATACATATACTGTAGTTCTGGTTGGTACAGGAATACTATATAATATTGAGAATTACTGGTATTAATACATATACTGTAGTTCTGGTTGGTACAGAGATACTATATACTATTGGGAATTACTGGTATTAATACATATACTGTAGGTCTGGTTGGTACAGGGATACTATATAATATTGAGAATTACTGGTATTAATACATATACTGTACTTCTGGTTGGTACAGGAATACTATATAATATTGAGAATTACTGGTATTAATACATATACTGTAGTTCTGGTTGGTACGGGGATACTATATAATATTGAGAATTGCTGGTATTAATACATATACTGTAGTTCTGGTTGGTACAGTGATACTATATAATATTGAAATTTGCCACCAGGAAGGATTTTTTCCCCCGTTTTCATCTGGGTTTGTTTTGGGTTTTTTGCCTTCCTCTGGAACAACTGTTTAGTAAGGTTAGTGAGTAAAGTATAAAGGTTGGACTAGATGGACGGATGTATTTATTCAACCACCATTACTATGCTTAAAATTTGTTGGATTTCTTACCATTACAACGATATTTCAGGTTAGACCAAATGATGTTTTCTTGTGAAAAGCAAAACACTCCAAGTCTCCCTCCACGCATTGTTGTGTCTACAGTCACTCCAGAGTCTGCCACCAGTTCACTACCTTCAAAGAATCTTGCTCTGTAAACAAACAAAAAATAGATCAGAGAGTGCCCTGGCCGACCCTAGATCCTTTAATTTCAGAAACAAATGCGTACGACCAAAATGAACGTATATGGTACCTGATATATCCAACTTGGGGTCTGTGCTGTAGGAACCAACGGTAGGAAACTTTGTCCTTCCAGCCTACATTTCTTGGGTCTTTCCATAGCAACCTCACTTGGTCATTGGTGTCTCCTGTGTGCCACAAAGAGTTCCTGAGATGTTCCCCAGGTCCTGATTTGGATTTGACTGCCTAGATAGAGCAGATGCTCAAGGTCAGAATAAAATCGTTAAGTGGTCATATGATCTGTGTCCCATTGTATATATAATGTCAATGAATATAAACTACTACACGGATAGGCAATGGCTGTATTATAACTACAAGGACATCAGTTTGTGCAATTTCAAGGAGAAAGTGGGCCCTTTCTACATGTATGACTGCTGTTCCTCTTGCAGGCAGTATCAGCCAGGGGAGGCCACTGCTTAGTATGTGGTTACACTGGTGGGAGACAAGTTGCAGAATTCCTGTGTGTGACTACTTCAAGTCAAGTTTTTGAGGAAGATTTGATCCCGGGCTGTTCTTGTCATGTAATTGTGTGGACATCAGATCACAGAATTTTCAGCCCTGTATAAATCCAATCGGATCCAATTGGTTTAAGATTTTGTGAGTGAATCAGTTGTTGGCCAAAACTGTGTAGACAATCTTATGAAAGGGATGTCTTTCTTTGGGCTTTGTGTTTATATTGGGGGCCTTTTGGACCCCAGTACATTGTCTCACCAGAAAGATTTGTGTGTAAAAGGCGATGTTATATATTTTACCAGGATGCTGTTAATTTCCAGTGCATTTTTATATAGTAAAAGTGAACATAACTACATTTTCACAACATTTAATATTATGCGCAACAACAGCATTCTGTCAAAATATACTGCCCAACAATCAATGCACTATATGTTATTATTTATCTTTTGTACACGTGCTGATCTTAAATAGCCACTATAGTCTTGTTGCTCCGCCCCTTATGGCCTAGGACCTAACTAATGGGAAGACAGGCTCTGCACTTCTTCCTATTGGATGGATAGATCGCAAGGTGGGGGCGGAGCTTTGAACACTACAGTTGCCTTTTAAATATTGAATGTTTACAGATATGTTAGTGTCGTTGTACAAATAAATTTCCAAAATTCCCGGGCACACTGTTTATAATCAAAGTGACTTTTAAATTTATTCAACGTTTCAACGCCACTTGGGACGTCTTCATCAGGACAAAGATGTCCCAAGTGGCATCGAAACGTTGAATAAATTTGAAGTCCCTTTGATTATAAACAGTGTGCCCGAGAATTTTTTTAATTTGTTGTGCCATGAGACATAGTTAATGGAGCTGTGTTACCTGGAGGCACCTGGATATTTATTATGGAATGAATGTAGGAGTTAATGGAATTGTGTTGTTGTACAAATGTAATTTTTCTGGCAGTGACGAATACTGTACCTTCAGCTGGATACCAGGCTCTGCCACGGCTCTAAAGGGGGTTGCTTGCCAGTATGTTTGCTCTGTTTGCTTCCACATGACCACATAAAAGCTTGAACTATCCTGGTAACCAAAGATGAATCCGGCATAATCATCATCTGTCACGGTGTTCACATGGAATGTACCTTCAAAATCAACTCCATTAAATGCAGTGTAACCTAGAGAAGCCAATGTGCCAGAGTTAAGTGCATGATCATGTTCCAACCTGCACTGTGTCTTCCTTTAGGCACAAAATGCACCGAACCACTAAAATCACTGAATTTAAGAGGCAATGATAATGACAACATACCTACTGCAAGTCCAGGGTCACTATTCATAGTTTGCACAATCTCCATTCCCTGAAATGAAAGAATCCTTTTTAAAATCTCCTAACAGAGGGTGGGCCTGCCCTTTAATTTACCTTATTTTTGTCATTGTTAATTAAGCGGGACTGAGGCCAAACGAAGATTTATATAATATGATGGAGATATTTAGATATGTATAAAGAAAAGTTTTCTTTTTATACTTTAAAAGGTATCCTGCTAATTTAGTTTCTCTTTCCTTTATTGTCAATCTAATATCTAAACAGATCTATGTTTGGTTTACTGTGGGAATTCCACATACAGTCCTACAGATGTTACTGCAATAAGGGGTTACAACACATGGAGGACGGTAGTTATAAAGGGTCGCTATAGGTAATGAAGGATAGACGATCATCTATTGTGGTCTAAAAATTACACTAGTAACGATATTTTTTCAATAATGGGATTGGAACATAAGATGGCCAGACAGGTATGGGAGCTGCAGTGGAACACTTTATGATCACTTTGTGACATAGCTGAGTGATTAAAATGTATTATAATGGGGCTATTATCTATTTTCTTATCTGTCCAATTTTCATCATGTAAAAAGAAATGACCTGGTTCAAAACAATCCAATTGGGATCAATTTGGGCATCTCCTTCTGGATCCAAAACTACCGTCTGATAAGCCCTAAAATCGGTCAGTGTGATTTCTGCATTTTCAGGACAAACATCGATACGGTCAATCACCGTGTCATGGTCAAAATCGGTTTCACAGATGTCGCCGACCCCATCATCTGGTGAAAGATAAAGCAATGGTGAGTGATACTCCTGATCTACCATGCAAAGCAAACCATGTCAGCTACAACCACCATATCCTTGAATCTGCACCCTGCAATCCTCCAGCTGTTGTTCATCTAAACAATTATCAGCCCAATCTATTACCCAGCCCAATATTTTGTCCAGATCAGCCAGGGATTTATTTGCAAATCATTTTTATTTTTGACATAAGTATTTGATAGAAATATTGGCGCTACCACTTTAATTCTAACCAACAGACTACTGAGGGGGTGGCCTGAGGGTACAGAGGAAAAAATTTGCATGTGTTTCACAAAAGCTTCTACTGCGGAAGTAGCAGGTTCGGTGAAACGCGTCCAGTGGTATTCTGTATTTAATTTGATATTTAACATAATATAGGCACTTTATTTGGGGGATGTTGAGGTGTGTTGTGGGTGATATTGTGGTTTAATTGTTTTTAAAGGTTATTTACACTGGGAAATTAATTTTTTTTAATTGCCTATTACTGGAAACTATAATTTTCCCCAACTAGCACTGTACCATTCTCTTGTTGACATGCCTTGTATTTCTTTAGAGATCCAGTCTTACATTTCAGCTGTCAATCAAGTGTGTTTGTGTATCATGAACTCTTCTGTTTCAGTTTTGTTGTAGCTTGAATGGTGACAGCTGGTAAGTGAACTGCATGGTGGGAAATTTCCTTTCCCAGTGCTGCCTCATAGATATTACTGAGCATGCTTTCCCTCACAGAGAGTCAGATAGTCTGGCAGGGGGCTGGGGGACTAAGGGACAGAGCTTGAACAAAACAAGTACTGGATTAAGGACATGCAGCAACACAAACACATCAGAGTAAGTACTACTTACATGTATTCATTTATAGATTGAAATGAGACAAAGACATTTTTTCAGTGTACAATTCCTTTAACCTAATTTGCACTTATTTTTCCAAAACCCATTTTGTGTATAAAATTAAGTTTTTTTTATATTAAGAAACTTTAAATAGCAATGTGAGTGAGTGCATATTTTGTGGGTTTTTGGCTTTGGTTTTTACCCATAACCTCCTCATTGCTTTAAATCTAATATAAGGGATAATACATTACCTACAGTGTAATATAAGGAGATTACGCCACGGAGGAGTTCCCTGACCATATAGAAGCAAGAGGCTGTTAGGTAGCATGTTATCCCATATAATACATAAGGTAAAAAAAAAGAAGAAAAACCCAGCACAGACTCTCGGTCTCCCCCCTCCCTGTCTCTCCCTCCCTGTATTTGTAATGTAGATAACAAGCCCGTTTATGTGCATATAAATAGTTAACTGCCGTTTCTATCTCAAACTTAAAGACAATGAACATCCAGGGTTATTCAATAAACATTCTTATCATTGAAAATGGTTCTAATTTTGCCCCAACCAATTAGATTTTATTTAACATTTGAAAGCTAACATCTGATTGGTTGTATCTGTTGTATTCAATTAGATCAACTGACTTGAAATTTAGTTCTTGAAGACGTTTCGCTAGTCATCCGACTGGCTTTCTCATTCAGATGACTTGTACAAGAATCTGTGCCAATTATGTACCCTGGAAAATCCCAATTAGCATATCACAGCCAGGTGTTAAGGGCGTGATTAATAGTGGCTAAGAGGTGTTAGCCACTATCTAATCACGCCCTTAACACCTGGCTGTGATATGCTAATTGGGATTTTCCAGGGTACATAATTGGCACAGATTCTTGTACAAGTCATTCTGAATTGAGAAAGCCAGTCGGATGACTAGCGAAACGTCTTCAAGAACTAAATTTCAAGTCCAGTTGATCTAATTGAATACAACAGATATACCATGACCTGTACGAATGAGAACCTTCATAAGCATCTGATTGGTTGG
The DNA here is from genome assembly GCA_019447015.1 of Hymenochirus boettgeri. NCBI lineage: Eukaryota > Metazoa > Chordata > Amphibia > Anura > Pipidae > Hymenochirus > Hymenochirus boettgeri. The sequence goes on along the minus strand of CM033469.1, from coordinate 360,520,711 downwards.
GGCAAAGTTAGCACCATTTTAAACGATAAGAACTTTTATTGAATAACCCTGATCGTCTCTCACCCGTTGCAGTTCCGGTTCGTTACAGTGACTGTGAATGAGTCAGTGTACAGAAACAGGCTTATTATCTACATTACTAACACAGGCAGGGAGAGAGAAATGGGGAGGGGCAGTGGAATACAGAAAGTTAATTAGTGACATCACTGAGTGACTGTAATATAGATTCTCGCCACTGCACCTCCCCATTGAAATGCCAGAGCCTTACTGTATGTATTATATACTGATTATTTATGAAGGGGTGCTCCGACTTCCCTTTTTTGTATGCAATGTGCTGAGCTCTCCCCAGGTGAGGGAAAGCTTATTAAAATATAATATGTGGCTTGTTACTGTTATCATCCTCCTGTCCAGGGTTGGGAACCAGTCTACAGTTATCAGGACCGGGAGGAACAGTGTCCGGAATTCCATCATTATCATCATCATCATCACATTCATCACCAAGGCCATCCTTGTCCGTGTCTAGCTGGGAGCTGTTAATCACGGTGGGACAATTGTCTGTGCTGTCTTGATGGCCATCACCATCACTTAGCAGAGGAAACAAAAACAAAGACAGATTATTATAAACATTTCCATTCATGAAAAGAAATCCTTATACCCACTGGTAGAGATGACCTAACTATATAAAGTTCGGTCCGTTTTCGAACTTTCGAACTTCAGAGAAAGTTCGAATTCGGACCCATTCAGGTCAATGGGGGAGTGATAGTTCGAAAAATCTGAGTGATTTACAGCTAAACTAACAATGGTAACTTACTGTAAATGGCTGTGGCACCTGGAAAATGGTCTGGGGAACATGTCACTATCACCAAAACTTGTTAAAACACTTCCTAAAGTCTAGTTCTAACGGGTTACAATACCCGTTAGAACTAGAATATTTGGAGCATTCAGCAAAATTCTAAACCATATTAATAATTAATGCACAGGCTGCTTTAATCTGTGGTTTACTGCATGTTTGTGAATATTCCCATAGATTTCCCATCTACCCCCAAAAAAGACATTAATACACCTATAATAATATCCCCCCCAAAAAAGAGGCCACCAGAACCAAAAGCTGTAATTGAAATGACTACAGATTTATTAAAACACTGAAAATACTATTATCGCAACAAATTTTAATTAAAACCGATTAACTCTTTGGGGCATTTTTATAAAGGGCCGAAAATAGCGCCCAAAAATTACCGCCGTATTTATAACGGCAAGCACCATCGCCGCGATGTCCGGTGGTAATTTTAAGTCCCTTCTTAAGTCCCTTCCTGGCGATACTGCACTTAGCGCAATGCGCTAAGTGCTGCCCCTCCAAGCCCCCTGCCCCGCCGCTGGCAGAGAGAGGAAGGGAAGTGCCCACTGGGAAGGTGAAGGCACCCTCTACATCTTCTTTCTTCAGCCATCTACTGCGATGGCATCTGAAGTCCGCGGCAGAGTGCATCTCTTTATATAAGTTTGCAGAAAACCCTAATCCGTTTCTGATTGGTCAATTTTTTAATGCTTGGTTTACATGCTTTACATTAACCAATCAGATCTGGTTAAAGAAGCGGCTGGTAACATCGGCTCTGCTGAGGCCGGCGGTGCCAGCAGGCTCACTGGCGGCCGCCGTGAGCCTGTGTGGCATCGGCGACCTCAGTGGGGTTGGTGTCGCCAGCCCGAAGATGTTGCGACGGATCAAGACGCCGGCAACATCAGCCTTGTTGAGGTCACTGGCGCCCGCTGGGGTTACCCCCTGGAGGCTGCAGGGGTACCTCTTGGGGGTCGGCAGGCCTCAGTGGAAAAGATAACGATTTGATAACTTTTCACGGCCAATTCCCGCCCATTTATAAATCGCGGTAAACGCGATTTTTGCAAAAATGGCGGGAATAATGGCCGTGAAAAGTTAACAAACCTTTATAAATATCCCTTTAAGTCTAGGTAAGGGGACTTTGCAAGTTCATATATTATATTATGTGATTGGCGCGCCACCTTGTGGTTGTTCTTTGAAATAATTTTATCCTAGTGCAAACAGTAAAAGACTGTTTGGTTTTCACTTTCAGAGTAATATCTGTCTGAACTGACACTGCAGAAAAAGTCCACTAGCACCAACCAGTTACCAAGTTTGGTGTTGCATGGTGGTTTGTAAGGCAATTCTGGGATCATTTTTTGTCTTAAAAAAATCTTTGATGTAGGAATAGTTTCCAAATGGAATAACATTTTAAAACCTGCAGTACAACATAAATCCAACACCGCGGGTTTATGTAATAGTATGGCCCAGCCCGTAAAAATTACGATTGTTAAAGGCACAGTATTGCTATTTCGATTGTGACTGTATGCTGTGCTTATACAAATGTACCCCAGTACGTGGGCAGAACATCCACCACTGGATCACTGCTTTAAACTTTCCAAGTATTTAGGGGATATGTGAACTAACTAAAGTCTTACGACATCGCTAGTCCCTCTTTACTCAGGCTGCCAGTGAACAGGAAGGAACTGGCAGGTGTTTATCCCAGCGTTTTCTGCTGCTATGGACATACAGACTTTGGAAAGTTTAAGGCAATGGTCCAGGGTGCTGGATTGCTGCCCTGTCTTCCCTAAAGTTAATATTTTACCCTTGTGTTCTCTTTTACAAGCTGTAATGTAAAAACAGGAATCTGAATTATAGATTATTTAGAACATACAGTACACATATAAAATCCCAAAATACCCTATCAGATAACCAGTCCTGTGAATGTTATATATCTTTTATTATATGCTGTATATTAGAATATATCTACTATTTATATTATAGGTGGTTTTACTTGTATGCTACAGTGCAATCGGTAATATGAATTCAGGTACCTGTCTTGGTTTGTATCACAGGAATCTCCAACCAGGTCATTGTCAATATCCGACTATACAAAGGCAAAAAAAAAAATGATGAATAAATGCACTAATACCCTACACAGCCATTGGGTCGGTGCTGTTCGTTGATCCATCTGTCGATCTTGGGGTGGAAAGCTGAAAGGGTAAAAGTAGGCACACATGGGTTGATTTTAAAGCCAAAACCTTTGTCAGATGGGAATGTCCTTTCAAATTTGTACAAATATTTATATATCCACCTTGTATCTAATCCTCCTGGTTTCCCTGCGATTAATGATGTCAGCCCCACTCACAATTACATTTCTAGAGTTACAAAATGTAGAATTTTTATCTGGAAGCGAAGATCAGTCCCTTTCTCCCTCTCTTCATGACTACAAACCTGGTTGGGATTGATGATGTCTGGGCAGCTATCACAGGCGTCACCCACTCCATCTCCGTCTCTGTCTTTCTGGTCCACATTGGGAACTCTCTGACAGTTATCCAGGAAGTTCTTGATCCCTACAACAAACAATCTGTGTGTTACTAGAACTATCTTCCTAACCAGGTTTGTATACATTGACACAGCTCTGTACACCAGATAGACCATTAAATATCGATTTCTTACCATCCCCATCCATGTCATCGTCACAAGCATCCCCTTTCCCATCGCTGTCCGTGTCCCTTTGGTCATTGTTCAGCGTTAATCGGCAGTTGTCACAAGCATCCCCGAATATATCCTGGTCGCTGTTTTTCTGGTCGATGTTGGGAACCAGGACACAATTATCCTATATGGACCAAGGAATTGATTTCAAATTGTATTGTTGCCTCCTTCAAGCCTGTTAATTTGTTACCTTGTTATTATGTTTACCAGGGCTGGTTTTATAAGAGAGGCCATTAGTGGCATTAGCAACCTAAGGATCCTTGTAATCTAAACAGCAACAAGTTATTACTGATCTAGTTCCCTGTAGCCCCCTGCTGCGTCCTTACAGTATATACAGTATATTTCTGACACTTTGGGACGTATTTATAAATGTGCAGTATTGCTATTTGGTATAGTATAGTCTCTGTTCCTTATTTGCATATTGCTGAAAAGGGAGTTTCAAAGCCTTTTTTTCTCTCCCTATCCTATTTAGTTTATTGGTGACGTCTGTCTATAGGCGCCTCACACTGCAAAACCAGAGGCCTGCACTACACTAATGATGGCTCAATAAAGCTAAAACCGGTCTGTAGTTGGCGCTCTGACTTTGCATTTAGCTTGTGGAATGCTGTAAAGGTCTTTTTAAAGATATAGCTTTCCTAAGAGCTTCCATGGAAGCATGGTAAATTCCCAGAAGTCTTTGTTCCTTATTTGCATATTACTGAAAAGGGAGTTTCAAAGCCTTTATTCTCTCCCTACCCTATTTAGTTTATTGGTGACGTCGGTCTATAGGCACTTCACACTGCAAAACCAGAGGCCTGCACTACACCGATGATAGCTCAATAAAGCTGAAACCTCTCTGGTTTTGCATTTAGCATGTGGAATGCTGTAAAAGTCTTTTTAAAGATATAGCTTCCTAAGTGCTTCCATGGAAACATGGTAAATTCCCAGAAGTCTTTGTTCCTTATTTGCAGGTTGAATAAAGACAAATGTCCATCCAGTCCAACCCATCTAGCAATAGCCACATTTCCTGCCTAACTGTTGATCCAGAGGAAGGCAAAAAGAAACCCCACCAGAATTATAAGGGGGAAAAAATTCCTTCCTGACTCCCAAGTGGCAATCTGAAATGGATTCAACTCTACTTTATGTATCAATACCAGTAACTTGCAACATTTCTTGTTTGCAGAAACTCATCCAGCTTTTTTTTTAAACTGACCAATGAACCTGCCATTACAACGTCCACTGGAAGACAGTTCCATAGCTTTACCGTTCTCACAGTGAAAAACCCTTTCCGAACTTGAAGCCTAAACTTCTTTTCTTCAAGTCTTAAGGGATGTCCTCGTGTCCTCTGACATGTTCTATTGGTGAACAATGCCCCAGATAGTTTATTGTATGGCTCATTAATGTATTTATACACAGTAATCATATCCCCACGCAAGCACCTTTTCTCCAGAGTACATAATAAAACAAATCCAATTTGTCTTCATATTCAAGCTCCCCCAATCCCATTATTAATTTAGTTGCCCTTCTCTGAACCCTTTCCATTTATACTGCACCTTTAGCAATAGTAATCGTAAATGTACTATGCCCTATACCAGGGGTGCCCAACCTGGCCCATGCTGGGGGCAGCACTAGCGGCACCCCATGCTTTTTCTGGGCCACAGACGTAGCCACATCCCCTACATGGCGGTTATGCCCACGGCATTGTCCTGTTCACCTGTGCGGGCCGTGGGTTGGGCATCACTGGTTTATAAAATACCATTGCGGTATTCTACTACCACATGGTATTGTACAGCCGAAGAATGGTAGATATACGGCAATACTTTTAAGGCCAGGAACACCCTGCTTATATATGACTGAAGGTTAGTGTTTGGAGTAATGTTTAAGAGTATGTGTGCAGTATGGAACATATTGGAATATGGGAATATGTAGTAATTATATGGAGTGGATGTAGAGTTAATATGCAGTGTATATGTTATGGGTAAGGATGTGATAGAGAGTAGATATGGAATGAATATGGAGTGGGTGTAGAGTTAATATGCAGTGTATATGTAATGGATAGGGAGTGGATACAGAGTAGATATGGAATGAATATGGAGTGGATGTAGAGTTAATATGCAGTGTATATTAATGGATAGGAGTGGATACAGAGTAAATATGGAATGCATATGGAGTGGATGTAGAGTTAATATGCAGTGTATATGTAATAGATAAGGAGTGGAAACAGAGTAAATATGGAATGAATATGGAGTGGATGTAGAGTTAATATGCAGTGTATATGTAATGGTAAGGAGTGGATACAGAGTAGATATGGAATGAATATGGAGTGGAGTAGAGTTAATATGCAGTGTATATGTAATGGATAAGGGTGGATACAGAGTAAATATGAAGGCATAGGGAGTGGATGTGAGTTAATATGCAGTGTATATGTAATAGATAAGGAGTGGAAACAGAGTAAATATGGAATGAATATGGAGTGGATGTAGAGTTAATATGCAGTGTATATGTAATGGATAAGGAGTGGATAGAGAGTAAATATGGAAAGAATATGGAGTGGATGTAGAGTTAATATGCAGTGTATATGTAATGGATAAGGAGTGGATAGAGATTAGATATGGAATGAATATGGAGTGGATGTAGCGTTAATATGCAGTGTATATGTAATGGATAAGGAGTGGATACAGAGTAGATATGGAATGAATATGGAGTGGATGTAGAGTTAATATGCAGTGTATATGTAATGGATAAGGAGTGGAAACAGAGTAAATATGGAATGAATATGGAGTGGATGTAGCGTTAATATGCAGTGTATATGTAATGGATAGGAGTGGATAGAGATTAGATATGGAATGATATGGATGGATGTAGAGTTAATATGCAGTGTATATGTAATGGATAAGGTGGATAGAGAGTAGATATGGATGAATATGGAGTGGATGATAGTTAATATGCAGTGTATATGTAATGGATAAGAGTGGATAGAGAGTAGATATGGAATAATATGGAGTGGATGTAGAGTTATATGCATGTATATTTAATGGATGAAGTGGATGAGAGTAGATATGAATGAATATGGAGTGGATGTAGAGTTAATATGCAGTGTATATGTAATGGATAAGGAGTGGATAGAGATTAGATATGGAATGAATATGGAGTGGTGTAGAGTTAATATGCAGTGTATATGTAATGGATAAGGAGTGGATACGAGTAGATATGGAATGATATGGAGTGGATGTAGATTTATATCAGTGTATATGTAATGGATAAGGAGTGGATAGAGAGTAGATATGGAATGAATATGGAGTGGATGTAGAGTTAATATGCAGTGTATATGTAATGGATAAGAGTGATTAGATTAGATATGGATGAATATGGAGTATGTAGTTAATATGCAGTGTATATGTAATGGATAAGGAGTGGGATAGAGAGTAGATATGGAATGAATATGGAGTGTGATGATAGTTAATATGCAGTGTATATGTAATGGATAAGGAGTGGATAGAGAGTGATATGGAATGAATATGGAGTGGATTTAGAGTTAATATGCATGTATATGTAATGGATAAGGAGTGGATAGAGAGTAGATATGGAATGAATATGAGTGGATGTAGAGTTAATATGCTTGTATATGTAATGGATAAGGAGTGGATAGAATTAGATATGGAATGAATATGGAGTGGATGTAGAGTTAATTGCAGTGTATATGTAATGGATAAGGATTGGATCAGAGTAGATATGGAATGATATGGAGTGATGTAGAGTTAATATGCATTGTATATGTAATGGAAAGGAGTGGATAAGAGTGATATGAATGAATATGGAGTGGATGTAGAGTTAATATGCGTGTATATGTAATGGATAAGGAGTGATAAGAGAGTAGATATGAATGAATATGGATGTGATGTAGAGTTAAATGCAGTGTATATGTAATGGATAAGGAGTGGATACGAGTAGATATAGAATGAATATGGATGTGGATGTAGAGTTAATATGCAGTGTATATGTAATGGATAAGGAGTGGATAGAGATTAGATATGGAATGAATATGAGTGGATGTAGAGTTAATATGCAGTGTATATGTAATGGATAGGAGTGGATAGAGATAGATTGGAATGAATAGGAGTGGATGTAGAGTTAATATGCAGTGTAATTGTAATGGATAAGGAGTGGATAGATAGTAGATATGGAATGAATATGGAGTGGATGTAGAGTTAATATGCAGTGTATATGTATGGATAGGAGTGGATAAGAGTAGATATGAATGATATGGAGTGGATGTAGAGTTAATATGCAGTGTATATGTAATGGATAAGGAGTGGATAGAGAGTAGATATGGAATGAATAGGAGTGGATGTAGAGTTAATATGCAGTGTATATGTATGGATAAGGAGTGGATACGAGTAGATATGGAATGAATATGGAGTGGATGTAGAGTTAAATGCAGTGTATATGTAATGGATAAGGAGTGTACAGAGTGTTAAGAATGAATATGGAGTGGATGTAGAGTTAATATGCAGTGTATATGTAATGGATAAGGAGTGGATAGAGATTGATATGGAATGAATATGGAGTGGATGTAGAGTTAATATGCAGTGTATTGTAATGGATAAGAGTGGATAGAGATTAGATATGGAATGAATTGGAGTGGATGTAGAGTAATATGCAGTGTATTGTAATGGATAAGGAGTGGATAGAGAGTAGATATGGAATGAATATGGAGTGGATGTAAGTTAATATGCAGTGTATATGTATGGATAAGGAGTGGATAAGATAATATGGAATGAATATGGAGTGGATGTAGAGTTAATATGCAGTGTATATGTAATGGATAAGAGTGGATACAGAGTAGATATGGAATGAATATGGAGTGATGTAGAGTTAATATGCAGTGTATATTAATGGATAAGGAGTGGATGAGTAGATTAAAATGAATATGGAGTGGATGTAGAGTTAATATGCAGTGTATATGTAATGGATAAGGAGTGGATAGAGATTAGATATGGAATGAATATGGAGTGGATGTAGAGTTATAATATGCAGTGTATATGTAATGGATAGGAGTGGATAGAGAGTAGATATGGAATGAATATGGAGTGGATGTAGAGTTAATATGCAGTGTATATGTAATGGATAAGGAGTGGAAGAGATTAGATATGGAATGAATATGGAGTGGATGTAGCGTTAATATGCAGTATATATATATGGATAGGAGTGATATGGAGACTTTACCCTGTAACCCATGATCTGTACAGTTTTAGAGATAAGGGTGACAGGGTTGTTTCTATTTATGGAAATGTGAGTACAACTGGCGTCTCAGTTCTTACTTGTTCATTTAGGATGCCGTCTCCATCTGCATCTTCGTCACAGGCATCTCCAATGCCATCCCTGTCAGTGTCTTCTTGACCGGAGTTTGGAACATAAAGGCAATTGTCCTGCAGTGGGTAAAGTGACACAGATTAGCATATTTTCAGAGATGAGGGAGTCAGTTTTAAATATATTGGAAAGTATGGGTGTGCACACTGATGACAACCGATGACAACAGGTACACAGGTCAGTTTGTACCAATTGTACAAATAATTTATCCTTCCCTGTTTGAACAATCTGACACGAATGAATCAAATTGCTGTCCCTGTAGCTGTGTACTGCCCCCCATAGGGGCTGATACAATAGAGGTGCAAATGCTTGCAGGTGTCTGGGATTTTGCCACCTGAGGCAAACCCTGATTGCCGCCTCCGGCGGAGCAAAGTGGGCGTGGCTTGTGTGGGTGTGGCTTGTGTGTGGGCGTGTCTTTGTCGGTGGGAGTGCGGCTAGCCATTTTGTCATTTGAACTTGGCACCATTTATTTGTACATTTTCTTTAAATAGACAATAATCAACACCATAATAACAGAAAAATAACAATTTTGCCCAAATAACCTGCCCACCGTCAAGGTTCCTTTTAATAGGGCCCTAACTTACCTAACTAGTCTAACCTAGCATAACCTAACAAACTATCTAAAGCTAATCTAACCATATGAAATGCCTTTTAACAATATCTACCACATGTACAGTGAGAACAGACGGTAATGGTCCCATACAGTGAGAACAGACGGTAATGGTCCCATACAATGAGAACAGACGGTAATGGTCCCATACAATGAGAACAACGGTAATGGTCCATACAGTGAGAACAGACGGTAAGGTCCTATACAGTGAGAACAGACGGTAATGGTCCTATACAGTGAGAACAGACGGTAAAGGTCCCATCCATGTGAGAACAGACGGTAATGGTCCCATACAATAGAACAGACGTAATGGTCCCATACAGTGAGAACAGACGGTAATGGTCCCATACATGAGAACAGACGGTAATGGTCCCATACAGTGAGAACAGACGTAAAGGTCCCATACAGAGAGAACAGACGGTAAAGGTCCCATACAGTGAAACAGACGGTAAGGTCCCAGATACTGGTGAATCATTGGCACAAACTATAATAAATAGTTGTCACACGATACAGGTAAAATATGGCAAAAACTTTGATAAATGGTTACCACACATACACACCACTTTCTGTCGCTGGAAGATCGATACACTTACAGGTCCTAGAGGCTGCCTTCCTCCGCGCCGCATCAACAGCACCAGGCTTGTAGAACGCACCGCAGTGGACGGCCCTAGAGAGTCACTCACTATGTGATGGCGTCGGCATCACGTGAGTACATGGGCCATACGCGGAAGTAGATTCACATGGGTACATTAGCGAGATGGCCCTGCTTGTGTGTCCATGTGTGTTTCTATGTACGTTTCTATGTGTGTGTCCATGTATGTTTCTATGTGTGTGTCTATGTGTGTCCATGTGTGTTTCTATGTACGTTTCTATGTGTGTGTCTGTGTGTCATATGTGTTTTCTATGTATGTTTCTATGTGTCGTGTCTATGTGTGTCCATGTGTGTTTCTATGTACTTTTCTATGTGTGTGTCTATGTGGTCCATGTATGTTTCTATGTACGTTCTACGTGTGTCTATGTGTGTCCATGTGTGTTTCTATGTACATTTCTTGTGTGTGTGTCTATGTTTGTCCATGTGTGTTTCTATGGGCTTTTCTATGTTGTCCATGTGTGTTCTATATACTTTTCTATGTGTGTGTCCATGTACGTTTCTATGCGTGTGTCTGTGTGTCCATGTATGTTTCTATGTACGTTTCTGTGTGTGTGTCCATGTGTGTTTTCTATTGTGTGTCCATGTGTGTTTCTATGTACGTTTCTATGTGTTGTGTCTATATGTATGTCCATGTGTCCCCATGTGTGTGTATGTATTTCTCCCCACCACTCCAATCTAACTAGCTAGCATTGATTAAAATTAAACATATATTTTCTGCAGTAAGACTTTCCTTTCCTTTAAAAAGGGCAGCCATCAGCACATTAAATCAAACACAAGCTGACACTCCTTACCAGATGTGGGCAGCGTGAGATGAAGAGAATCCTGCATATGCACAGGCGCAGTCTCCACAGTCCACTCCTCCTGTCTTTACAATCTGTGCAGAGACTCTGGTGGAGTCACGTGATGAGTGACCTCTCTCTACTTGCTGGCAGACTCGCAGTGCCAGTAATTTGTAGTTGGTGCGGGGGTGGATCATCCACAATATCTGCACGCCGTGGATGGTGCTACTTTGAAAATGGAACGGCCGTACAGGCCTACAGGCAACTATGAGAACATGGCATGTGCAGGCACCACAGCGGGCCGTCTTGAAGGTCCTGCACAGGCTGCACTCCATTAGCTATGCCTTTCCTCTGCTTACACAAGCACCGCCTTTCATGCGGTGCTTCCTCCCACTCCACCCGGTGCCGGTAAGATAGATTTTTTTTTTTAAACTTTGAAATGCCGCTGTTGACCACAGACAAAGTGCCGCTCTGCTATTTTGTCTCAATGTGGCTCATTAGCGAGACAGCCCTGAATGCTTGCCTATGCTATTAATTTGCAGCAACCAATCACATGTTATTTAACTGCAGTAACCTATTAAAAAGCTAATATGTGATTGGTTGCTGCAGCTAGGCCAACCTTTCACACTCCTTTGCCTCAATCCAGCACCTATGGTGACCATAACGCTACAAACCGTTCGTACAATCCCATTTTGTATGGACAATCGGCAGACGATCGTACAATCATTTTTCCTATTGGGAAGCTGTAATGGGACATACAGACTTTGGAAAGTTTAAGGCAATGGTCCAGGGTGCTGATTGCTGCCCGGTCTTCCCTAAAGTTAATATTTTACCCTTGTGTTCTCTTTTACAAGCTGTAATGTAAAAACGGAATCTGAATTATAGATTTTAGAACATACAGTACACATATAAAATCCCAAAATCCCTATCAGATAACCAGTCCTGTGAATGTTTATATCTTTTTTGATATGCTGTAATTAGAATAATCTACTATTATATTATAGGTGTTTTACTTGTATGCTACAGTGCACGGTAAAATGAATTCAGGTACCTGTCTTGGTTTGTATCACAGGAATCTCCAACCAGGTCATTGTCAATATCCGACTATACAAAGCAAAAAAAAAAATATGAATAAATGCACTAATACCCTACACAGCATGGTGGGTCGGTGCTGTTCGTTGATCCATCTGTCGATCTTGGGTGGAAAGCTGAAGGGTAAAAGTAGGCACACATGGGTTGATTTTAAAGCCAAAACCTTTGTCAGATGGGAATGTCCTTTCAAATTTGTACAAATATTTATATATCCACCTTGTATCTAATCTCCTGGTTTCCCGCGATTAATGATGTCAGCCCCACTACAAATTACATTTCTAGAGTTTACAAATGTAGAATTTTTATCTGGAACGAAGATCAGTCCCTTTCTCCCTCTCTTCATGACTACAAACCTGGTTGGGATTTGTATGTCTGGCAGCTATCACAGGCGTCACCCACTCCATCTCCGTTCTCGTCTTTCTGGTCCACATTGGGAACTCTCTGACAGTTATCCAGGAAGTTCTTGATCCCTACAACAAACAATCTGTGTGTCTAGAAACATCTTCCTACCAGGTTTGTATACATTGACACAGCTCTGTACACCAGATAGACCATTAAATTCGATTTCTTACCATCCCCATCCATGTCATCGTCACAAGCATCCCTTCTTTCCCATCGCTGTCCGTCCCTTTGGTCATTGTTCAGCGTTAATACGGCAGTTGTCACAAGCATCCCCGAATATATCCTGGTTCGCTGTTTTTCTGGTCGATGTTGGGAACCAGGACACAATTATCCTATATGGACCAAGGAATTGATTTCAAATTGTATTGTTGCCTCCTTCAAGCCTGTTAATTTGTTACCTTGTTATTATGTTTACCAGGGCTGGTTTATAAGAGAGGCCATTAGTGCATTAGCAACCTAAGGATCCTTGTAATCTAAACAGCAACAGTTATACTGATCTAGTTCCCTGTAGCCCCTGCTGCGTCCTTACAGTATATACAGTATATTTCTGACACTTTGGGACGTATTTATAAATGTGCAGTATTGCTATTTGGTATGTATAGTCTCTGTTCCTTATTTGCATATTGCTGAAAAGGGAGTTTCAAAGCCTTTTTTTCTCTCCCTATTCCATTTAGTTTTTGGTGACGTCTGTCTATAGGCCCTCACACTGCAAACCAGAGGCCTGCACTACACTAATGATGGCTCAATAAAGCTAAAACCGGTCTGTAGTTGGCGCTCTGACTTTGCATTAGCTTGTGGAATGCTGTAAAGGTCTTTTTAAAGATATAGCTTTCCTAAGAGCTTCCATGGAAGCATGGTAAATTCCCGAAGTCTTTGTTCCTTATTTGCATATACTGAAAAGGGAGTTTCAAAGCCTTTATTCTCCTCCCTACCCTATTTAGTTTATTGGTGACGTCGGTCTATAGGCACTCACACTGCAAAACCGAGGCCTGCACTACACCGATGATAGCTCAATAAAGCTGAAACCTCTCGTGTTTTGCATTTAGCATGTGGAATGCTGTAAAAGTCTTTTTAAAGATATAGCTTCCTAAGTGCTTCCATGGAAACATGGTAAATTCCCAGAAGTCTTGTCCTTATTTAGGTTGAATAAAAGACAAATCCATCCAGTCCAACCCATCTAGCAATAGCCACATTTCCTCCTACTGTTGATCCAGAGGAAGCAAAAAGAAACCCCACCAATATAAGGGGAAAAATCCTTCCTGACTCCCAAGTGGCAATCTGAAATGGATTCAACTCTACTTTATGTATCAATACCAGTAACTGCAACATTTCTTGTTTGCAGAAACTCATCCACTTTTTTTTTAAACTGACCAATGAACCTGCCATTAAACGCCCACTGGAAGACAGTTCCATAGCTTTACCGTTCTCACGGGAAAAACCCTTTCCGAACTTGAAGCCTAAACTTCTTTTCTTCAAGTCTTAGGGATGTCCTCGTGTCCTCTGACATGTTCTATTGGTGAACAATGCCCCAGATAGTTTATTGTATGGCTCATTAATGTATTTATCACAGTAATCATACCCCACGCAAGCACCTTTTCTCCAGAGTACATAATAACAAATCCAATTTGTCTTCATATTCAAGCTCCCCCAATCCCATTATTAATTTAGTTGTGCCCTTCTCTGAACCCTTTCCATTTATACTGCACCTTTAGCAATAGTAATCGTAATGTCTAGTCCCTATACCAGGGGTGCCCAACCTGGCCCATGCTGGGGGCAGCACTACGGCACCCCATGCTTTTTCTGGGCCACAGACGTAGCCACAATCCCCTACATGGCGGTTATGCCCACGGCATTGTCCTGTTCACCTGTGCGGGCCGTGGGTTGGGCATCACTGGTTTATAAAATACCATTGGCGTTTCTACTACCACATGGTATTGTACAGCCGAAGAATGGTAGATATACGCAATCTTTTAAGGCCAGAACACCCTGCTTATATATGACTGAAGGTTAGTGTTTGGAGTAATGTTTAAGAGTATGTTGTGCAGTATGAACATATTGGAATATGGAATATGTAGTAATATATGGAGTGGATGTAGAGTTATATGCAGTGTATATGTTATGGGTAAGGATTGTGAGTAGGTATAATGTAATGTTGGAGTGGGTGTAGAGTTAATATGCAGTTTATATTAATGGATAGGGAGTGGATACAGAGTAGATTGGAATGAATATGGAGTGGATGTGAGTTAATGCGTGTATATGTAATGGATAAGGAGTGGATACAGAGTAAATATGGAATGCATATGGAGTGGATGTAGAGTTAATAGGCAGTGTATTGTATAGATAAGGAGTGGAAACAGAGTAAATATGGAATGAATATGGAGTGGATGTAGAGTTAATATGCGTGTATATGTAATGGATAAGGAGTGATACAGAGTAGATATGGAATGAATATGAGTGGATGTAGAGTTATATGCAGTGTATATGTAATGATAAGGAGTGGATACAGAGTAAATATGGAATGCATAGGGGTGGATGTAGAGTTAATATGCAGTGTATATGTAATAGATAAGGAGTGGAAACAGAGTAATATGAAATGAATATGGAGTGGATGTAGATTTAATATGCGTGTATATTGTAATGGATAAGGAGTGGATAGAGAGTAAATATGGAAAGAATATGGGTGGATGTAAGTTAATATGCAGTGTATATGTAATGGATAGGAGTGGATGGAGATTAGATATGGAATGAATATGGAGTGGATGTAGCGTTAATATGCATGTATATGTAATGGTAGGAGTGGATACAGAGTAGATATATGATATGGAGTGGATGTAGAGTAATATGCAGTGTATATGTAGGTATAAGGAGTGGAAACAGAGTAAATTTGATGAATATGGAGTGGATGTAGCGTTAATATGCTGTATATGTAATGGATAGGATGGATAGAGATTAATATGGAATGAATATGGAGTGGATGTAGAGTTAATGCAGTGTATATGTAATGTGGAGTGGATAGAGAGTAGATTGGAATAAATGGAGTGGATGTAGAGTTAATATGCAGTGTATATGTAATGGATAAGGAGTGGATAGAGATTATATGGAATGAATATGAGTGGATGTAGAGTTAATATCAATGTAATTGTAATGGATAAGGAGTGGATAGAGAGTAGATATGGAATGAATATGGAGTGGATGTAGAGTTAATATGCAGTGTATATGTAATGGATAAAGTGGATGAGATTAGAATATGGAATGAATATGGAGTGGATGTAGAGTTAATATGCAGTGTTATGTAATGGATAAGGAGTGGATAACAGAGTAGATATGGAATGAATATGGAGTGGATGTAGATTAATTGCAGTGTTATGTATGGATGAGTGGATGATAGATATGGAATGAATTGGGTGTTTAGGTTAATATGCAGTGTTATGTAATGGATAAGGGTGGATATGAGAGTAGATATGGATGAATATGGATGTGAGTTAATATGCAGTGTATATGTAATGGATAAGTGATAGAGAGTAGATATGGAATGAATATGGAGTGGGATGTAGAGTTTTGCAGTGTTTGTTGGATAGAGAGTGGATAGAGAGTGATTGGGGTTGGATGGATGTAGGTTATTGCATGTATTGTAATGGTAAGAGTGATAGGAGTAGATATGGTGATATGGAGTGGATGGATTTTAATATGCGTGTTTAGTAATGGATAAGGAGTGGTAGAGATAGATATGGAATAATATATGGAGTGGATGTAGAGTTAATAGGCAGTGTATATGTAATGGATAAGGAGTGGATAAGAGTATATATGGAATGAATATGGAGTGGATGTAGAGTTAATATGCAGTGTATATGTAATGGTAAGGAGTGGATAGAGAGTAGATATGGAATGAATATGGAGTGGATGTAGAGTTAATATGCAGTGTATATGTAATGGATAGGAGTGGATAGAGAGTAGATTGGATGAAATTGGTGGATGTAGTTATATGCAGTGATTGTTGGATAAGGAGGGATAGAGGATTGAATGAATATGGATGGATGTAGAGTTTTATGCAGTGTATATGTAATGGATAAGGAGTGGATAGAGATTAGATATGGAATGAATATGGAGTGGATGTAGAGTTAATATGCAGTGTATAGTATGGATAAGGAGTGGATAGGATTAGATATGGTGATATGGAGTGGATGTAGAGTTAATATGCATTGTATATGTAATGGATAGAGTGGATAGAGAGTAGATATGGAATGAATATGTAGTGGATGTAGAGTTATATGCAGTGTATATGTAATGGATAAGGAGGATAAATAGATATATAGAATGAATATGGAGTGATGTAGAGTTAATATGCAGTGTATATGTAATGGATGGAGTGGATAGAGAGTAGATATGGAATATTGGAGTGGATGTAGAGTTAATATGCAGTGTATATGTAATGGATAAGGAGTGGATACAGAGTAGATATGGAATGAATATGGAGTGGATGTAGAGTTAATATGCAGTGTATATGTATGGATAAGGAGTGGATACAGAGTAGATATGAATGAATATGGAGTGGATGTGGTTAATTGCAGTGTATTGTATTGGATAAGGAGTTATAGAGATTAGTATGATGAATATGGAGTGGATGTAGAGTTATTGCAGTGTATATGTAATGGATAGGAGTGGATAGAGATAGATATGGAATGAATATGGAGTGGATGTAGAGTTAATTGCAGTGTATATGTTAGGATGGAGTGGATAGGAGTGATATGGAATAAATGGGTGGTGGGTATATGCGATGTTGATGGTAGGAGTGGTGAAGTAGTTGTGTTGGGGGGTAGGTATGGTTATGATGTGGAGTGGATGGTTATGAATGAATTGAGTGGATGTAGATTAATTGCAGTGTATATGTAATGGATAAGGAGTGGATCGAGTAGAATATAGAATGAAATGGAGTGGGTTAGAGTTAATATGCAGTGTATATGTAATGGATAGGAGTGGATAGAGATTAGATTGGAATGAATATGGAGTGGATGTAGAGTTAATATGCAGTGTATATGTAATGGATAAGGAGTGGATAGAGAGTAGATATGGAATGAATATGGAGTGGATGTAAGTTAATATGCAGTGTATATGTAATGGATAAGGAGTGGATAGAGATTAGATATGGAATGAATATGGAGTGGATGTAGCGTTATATAGAGTATATATAATGGATAGGATGATATGGAGACTTTACCCTGTAACCCATGATCTGTACAGTTATTAGAGAAGGGTGACAGGGGTTGTTTCTATTTATGGAATGTGAGTACAAACTGGCGTCTCAGTTCTTACTTGTTCATTAGGATGCCGTCTCCATCTGCATCTTCGTCACAGGCATCTCCAATGCCATCCCTGTCAGTGTCTTCTTGACCGGAGTTTGGAACATAAAGGCAATTGTCCTGCAGGTGGGTAAGTGACACAGGATTAGCATATTTTCAGAGATGAGGGAGTCAGTTTAAATATATTGGAAAGTATGGGCTGTGCACACTGATGACAACCGATGACAACGGTACACAGGTCAGTTTGTACCAATTGTACAAATAATTTATCCTTCCCTGTTTGAACAATCTGAACAAGAATGAATCAAATTGCTGTCCCTGTAGCTGTGTACTGCCCCCCCATAGGGGCTGATAAAAGAGTGCAAATGCTTGCAGGGGTGTCTCTAGGGATTTTGCCACCTGAGGCAAACCCTGATTGCCGCCTCCGGCGGAGCAAAGTGGGCGTGGCTTTGTGTGGGTGTGCTTGTGTGGGCGTGTCTTTGTCGGTGGGAGTGCGGCAGCCATTTGTCATTTTGAACTTGGCACCATTTATTTGTACATTTTCTTTAAATAGACAATAATCAACACCATAATAACAGAAAATAAACAATTTTGCCCAAAATAACCTGCCACCACGTCAAGGTTCCTTTTAATAGGGCCCTAACTTACCTAACTAGTCTAACCTAGCATAACCTAACAAACTATCTAAGCTAATCTAACCATATGAAATGCCTTTTAACAATATCTAACACATGCAGTGAGAACACGGTAATGGTCCCTACAGTGAGAACAGACGGTAATGGTCCCATACAATGAGAACAGACGGTATGGTCCCATACAATGAGAACAGACGGTAATGGTCCCATACAGTGAGAACAGACGGTAATGGTCCTATACAGTGAGAACAGACGGTAATGGTCCTATACGGTGAGAACAGACGGTAAAGGTCCCATACAGTGAGAAAACAACGGTAATGGTCCCATACAATGAGAACAGACGGTAATGGTCCCATACAGTGAACAGACGGTAATGGTCCCATACATTGGAACAGAACGGTAATAGGTCCCATACAGTGAGAACAGACGGTAAAGGTCCCATACAGAGAGAACAGACGGTAAAGGTCCCATACAGTGAAAACAGACGGTAAAGGTCCCAGATACTGGTGAAATCATTGGCACAAACTATAATAAATAGTTGTCACACAGATACAGGTAAAATCATTGGCAAAAACTTTGATAAATGGTTACCACACATACACACCACTTTCTGTCGCTGGAAGATCGATACACTTACAGGTCCTAGAGGCTGCCTTCCTCCGCGCCGCATCAGACAGCACCAGGCTTGTAGAACGCACCGCAGTGGACGGCCCTAGAGAGTCACTCACTATGTGATGGCGTCGGCATCACGTGAGTACATGGGCCATACGCGGAAGTAGATTCACATGGGTACATTAGCGAGATGGCCCTGCTTGTGTGTCCATGTGTGTTTCTATGTACGTTTCTATGTGTGTGTCCATGTATGTTTCTATGTGTGTGTCTATGTGTGTCCATGTGTGTTTCTATGTACGTTTCTATGTGTGTGTCTGTGTGTCCATATGTGTTTCTATGTATGTTTCTATGTGTCGTGTCTATGTGTGTCCATGTGTGTTTCTATGTACGTTTCTATGTGTGTCCATGTATGTTTCTATGTACGTTTCTACGTGTGTGTCTATGTGTGTCCATGTGTGTTTCTATGTACATTTCTATGTGTGTGTGTCTATGTTTGTCCATGTGTGTTTCTATGTGCTTTTCTATGTGTGTCCATGTGTGTTTCTATATACGTTTCTATGTGTGTGTCCATGTACGTTTCTATGCGTGTGTCTGTGTGTCCATGTATGTTTCTATGTACGTTTCTGTGTGTGTGTCCATGTGTGTTTCTATGTGTGTCCATGTGTGTTTCTATGTACGTTTCTATGTGTGTGTCTATATGTATGTCCATGTGTCCCCATGTGTGTGTATGTATTTCTCCCCACCACTCCAATCTAACTAGCTAAGCAGTGATTAAAATTAAACAATAATATTTTCTGCAGTAAGACTTTCCTTTCCTTTAAAAAAGGGCAGCCATCAGCACATTAAATCAAACACAAGCTGACACTCCTTACCAGATTGTGGCAGCGTGAGATGAAGAGAAATCCTGCATATGCACAGGCGCAGTCTCCACAGTCCACTCCTCCTGTCTTTACAATCTGTGCAGAGACTCTGGTGGAGTCACGTGATGATGTGACCTCTCTCTACTGCTGGCAGACTCGGCAGTGCCAGTAATTTGTAGTTGGTGCGGGGGTGGATCATCCACAATATACTGGCACTGCCGTGGATGGTGCTACTTTGAAAATGGAACGGCCGTACAGGCCTACAGGGGCAACTATGAGAACATGGCATGTGCAGGCACCACAGCGGCCGGTCTTGAAGGGTCCTGCACAGGCTGCACTCCGATTAGCTATGCCTTTCCTCTGCTTACACAAGCACCGCCTTTCATGCGGTGCTTCCTCCCACTCCACCCGGTGCCGGTAAGATAGATTTTTTTTTTTAAACTTTGAAATGCCGCTGTTGAGCCACAGAGACAAAGTGCCGCTCTGCTATTTTGTCTCAATGTGGCTCATTAGCGAGACAGCCCTGAATGCTTGCCTATGCTATTAATTTGCAGCAACCAATCACATGTTATTTAACTGCAGTAACCTATTAAAAAGCTAATATGTGATTGGTTGCTGCAGCTAGGCCAAACCTTTTCACCTCCTTTTGCCTCAATCCAGCACCTTATGGTGACCATACACGCTACAAACCTGTTCGTACAATCCCATTTTGTATGGACAATCGGCAGACGATCGTACAATCATTTTTCCTATTGGGAAAGCTGATTTTTTTAAAAAACATCAGCCCATCCGATCCCCAGATTGTATGTCCACACCATTAGTGTCTGCCCAACAACCTTTCAATCAAGGTTCAATCAAGATTTATAAGTCACCAAGGTGAAGCAAAATCGTTTATTGGCCAATTTATTGAACAAAAAAGTCCCATTGACCTCATCTACTCAAGTGACCATCTAATATTAATATTTCCCTCTCTATGTTAAAGGACAACTCCATTGTACATATAAACTTTTTAAAATTAAACATTTAGGGCAGGGAGTTAGGGTGGATTATTCCTACCTCCCAATATAATTTTGTTTAGGAACACCAACATATACAGTTTTCATCTGCCAGGTTAGTGTCCTGGACTTTTTTGTATTAAAGGGTAACTGATATCTCCATAGAAGAGCTCTCTCATACCTTTCAAACAAGCCTAGATGATGTCTCTAGCTTTTACCAGGCTGTGTCATATGCCCCACCCCCAAAACTGATCTTTTCTGAAGATAGTTACCTGCAACCATTCTCTGCCCTTTAATCTACCTATGGACACTTTATGCAGAATTTTTTTTTTTTCAGGCTTGTGCCCTTAAAAAAGTAGTTTGGGGGAGGGAATTATGATGCAGCTGATGATGCTCTGTCCCAGCAGTGGACATGCTCCAACCTGAAACTTCGGGGCAGAGCTTTGATGCTGGTGATGTCACAGCTCACAGTACTAACATGAAACAACTTGGTGTGCTCTTTTTCATAATGACTACGTATTTGGATTTTTGGGTTATAGTACAGATTAATATGTTCCTCCTGTAGTTATCAAGACCAGGGGGAAAGCCAATCCACAGACAATGAAATAACCAGGTACAGTATGATACTGTATTGTTTCCCAAAACTGTTGGTGTGTTGGTGCTGATGTCAGGTTGTGAGTAGGATTGGGGTGTAAAGGAATTGGCCAGGGGATGACACACACTTTGGCAACTCCTTGGCAGGGGTTGCTTCTCCTTTTTTCATTCTCACTTTGTTTTGCCACAGTAAGTTGCCCTTCTTGTCTTTCAGGAACTAGAAGATATTTTAATGGTTGTTTAATCTTCTAACCAGATAAACTGGAATCTTGATTTATAAATGATAAACTGCACAGGGTGTACACATCTCTGGGAATCAACAAACAGGATTAACAAACCTTTCTGCAGGTTTTATCCGGACATGGCAATGACTCATCGGGATATCCGTCAATATCAGTATCTTTGCCACAGAGATAGCCATTGCCGGCCCATCCAACTGAACACTAAAATGGAAAACAGTGAGAGAGAGAAATTAATGGAAGGACCAGACAGGACACAAATTAACAGTGTCAATTACTGAGACACCTTCTTATGGCCAATATAAAGTACACATACTATACACACACACACTCAAACACTACACACACAAACTCGACACATACTGTACACACACTGGACATGCATACTGTACACACATACACGAACTGGACACATGCTGGACACGCATACTGTACACACGTATGTTATTCCAGCCAATACCTGCCCATCTATATAACAGAATACCAATTTGGTATTACAATCCAATGTCGGACTGTCTCACAGGGTAACGGGAAAACCCCCTGGTAGGCTCACAGCCCATTCAGCCCAAAAAATGACCAAGTGAATAAGCATTTCCCATCAATACTCACAGTGCAGGTTATTTCACCACCCTTCTCTTCTATACACTGTGCGTTCGGGTGGCATGGATTCTGTCCACGGCCCCTGCAACTTTTTTCTGGTTTGCAGCCTGTAACCTGGTCTCCAACATATCCAGGTTTGCAGGGCCCACAGCGGAAGGAACCCTGGAATAAAACCATAAAGGATTTTATTCCTTATCATATATAGTAAAACCCTAAGTGTGCGTCCCTGTCTCCGTTTGTGTGTGTCACTGCAGTTCCTATGGACTCACCACTAGAGAGAGAGTCTCTGCAGTTCCTATTGACTCACCACTAGAGGGAGAGTCTATGCAGTTCCTACTGACTCACCACTAGAGGGAGAGTCTCCGCATTTCCTATTGACTCACCACTAGAGGGAAAGTGTCTGCAGTTCCTATTGACTGTGTTTGAGGGAGAAACACAGGAAACACACGGGAGGGAGGGAGAACAGCAATGAAACAGACTGCAGGTAAGGTTGCTTGGGACAGGAGCCCCTGGATTTGGGACAGAGGGGCCCCTGGATTTGGGACAGAAGGGGGGCCCTGGATTTGGGACAGAAGGGGCCCCCTGAATTTGGTACAGAGGGGGGGCCTTGGATTTAGGACAGAGGGGGAGCCCTGGATTTGGGACAGAGGGGGAGCCCTGGATTTGGGACAGAGGGGGCCCCTGGCCTTGGACAGAGGGGGGACTCTGGCCTTGGGACACTAAGAGGGTACTCTGGCCTTGGGACATGGAGGAGGACTATGGCCTTGGACATAGGGGGAACCTGTGTTTCTAGCGCCCGTTATTGTAGCGGGCTAATATCTAGTATTAAATAAATATTTGGATGTAAAATCAGCTAAAGGCATTTGTTAAAAATGTCTCTTTGTATTTCTCTATTTTATCTGTGATCTGCATTTCAGTTCCTGCCTATGTTGTATACTGTCGATACATATTTGTCTATTATTGTGACCTTATAGCTTGGCCACAGAATGGCTCTAGTTCAGTCTAAAACTGGTAGTGTAGAGAACAAACAGCAAAAAACTTCAATAGATCAGTTATATACCGTATATACTCGAGTATAAGCCGAGGTTTTTAGGTTTAAAAATTAACCTAAAAACCTTGACTCGGCTTGTACTCGAGTCAGAAGGCACTTACCTTAAATCCAGAGGCAGCCGCGAGTCCGGCGGCAGTTCCCAGTAGTTCTTCGCGGTTGCGCGATGACGTCATCACGCACGCTGGCGGGATGACGTCATCGCGCAGCCGCGAAGCAGTAATGGGAACTGCCGGCCGGACTCGCGGCTGCTTCTGGATTGCAGAGAGAGGAAGACTGAAGACCAGGTACGGGTAAGTGAGCTGGGGGGACTGGGGAGGGCTGGGGGGTACTGGGGGGAGGGCTGGGGGGACAGTATGTGTTTAGCTTATAGCATTTCTAAGTTGTACTAATAAGGTCAGTTCATGTTGGTATTTAAAGGATGAATGAAATTGGATTTCAGAATGGGATTTTCTTCCATTCCCATTCCCAGAGTAGGAGCTAGAAAACACCAAACAGTATGAGGAATAGCAAAGGAACAAGAACTGCCTATTAAAATGTATCTTACTCTAATCAGCACAACTTATTTAAGGTATTCAAGCCCCCTGAGCAAAACAACAGTGGGGCTCTAACCTATGAGTATTGAAGAGTATGATTTGGGGTGAGTATTTTTACTATAGGTGGTTGGAAACTACAACTCCCAGCAACCAAGCATGCTGGGAGTTGTAGTTTCCAAACATCTACAGTGGAAAGGTATTAGGGTGGGGGACAGTATGCCATACAGTAACCCCCAATACCTTTCTACTATAGGTGGTTGGAAACTACAACTCCCAGCAACCAAGAATGCTGGGAGTTGTAGTTTCCAAACATCTACAGTGGAAAGGTATTAGGGTTACTGTATACCCTTTTCTAATTTTTGAGGCAAAAATGGGTGCCTCGGCTTATACTCGAGTCGGCTTATACTCGAGTATATACGGTAGTTAAACAATGCAAATAATCTTAAAATGGCCAAGATTATCCAATGGGATTTGCTGAATATCTGGAATGGGTATGGCACAAAAAACGCCTGATCCTAATGTGACAAACTACTGTCATAGGGCCAGAAGGTAAATTTCTGTTGCATTGTTATCATTTAACTAAAATGTGTGGCCGCACCAACCAGAATTCAGTATAGGGAGAGATTGTTAACGTGTATTTGCAAATCCTCACACAGTCACAGTTGATTCCGTGTGTATGGTCTCCTTTGCTGGGAATAGACAGAACAGTGTTGGAACCATTTAGTGAATTCATAAAGTCCTCACCATTGTGTTAGTGCAAAAAGAATTGTCAACGCAGCCTCCATTTCTTCCATTTTCACATTCATTGATATCTGTGCAGACCTAAACCAAAACAACAGAATGTACTGGTATTAGCATTAAAATCCACACTACAAGCATGGGATTGTCTCTACAAAATAATTCATGGTGATCCTCCCTAATATGTAATAACAATTGGCATGTAATAAACTGCTTAGGTTGCCCTCTGTGTGTCTTAGCAGGGCATAGCTGTGGGTAATCATACTGTATGTAACCCTCACCTTGAAACAGTCCAGGTCACACTCCAGCACACCGCAGCTGGCTCAATGCCAGACAAATCCGTAGGTGCAATCCCCCTGCCCTCCACTCCTAGGGCCAGACACTTCTTGGCACTAGAATATATAGGGGAGCACACTACAAATGGTGAATCCAAAGTTTTATTGTGAAAAACAACAACAACGTTTCGGGATGCCTTGGAAGGGACAAGGCGTCCCGAAACCTTATTGTTGTTTTTCACAATAAAACTTTGGATTCACCATTTGTAGTGTGCTCCCCTATATATTCTAGTGCTAAAGAACCCTCACCTTGAACACCATCAACCAAGCAGCCATCTGATTACGGTAATATTTCTGTTTACTAATTGTTTAACCAGGTTTTGCGCAGAAGGCAGGTACCATGCGGCCCCTCTGGCAGAAAATCCTCTTAGTAATAGTACAAATGTATACAATGGGCTATGGGATTCCACACTGTGGGTTGGACATCCTGTTGGGGTCTAGACAGTTTTCCTATATTGCATTACTCTTACATTCCAGCCATGGGTACAGGATGTTTTCATTTCAATAACTATGTGTTCACAGTCAGTGTTTGCTCTGTAGTTACTGGAAGCATCAATGTTTACAATATGTCCTGTGTCCGTTACTATGCAGATGACTTAGTTTATTAGTGCTATGTTCTTTATAGAAGTTTAGTGTACTGATGATTGTCCCATAACCCCTTGTTCACTAGATCCCCCAGAACCATTTTGGTAGACATGTCCTTCAGCAGCCAGGGTACTCCAGGTACATGTCCACCCCAAAAATGAAAAATGCCCTACAGGTAGAGGACCCCTATCATGTATAAATGTTATACTCACCTTTCTCTTACTTACTTGTAGACTGATATATCCTTCCTGTTCTTTGACAACCCCCCTCCCCTCCACTTCTGTCCGCTGCAAAGCGTTTGAAAGAAGAGCCTCCGTGAATACCCTGCTGTCATTGGCTGTGACTTTACGTGACACGGCCCTGACTGCAGAATAAACTCGGAAATCTGTGAGTGCACAGAGGAGGAGGTGAGAGGGGGCATTGAATGGAAAAGATATCTCAGTCTATAAGTATGGGAAAGGTTAGTATAGCATTTATACATGTTAGGGGGTCCTCTACCTTCAGGGCATTTTTCATTTTTGGTGTATCTTCTAATAAATTCCCTTTGGAGCTATGGTGTCTCTCTTATGTTCCTATTGTGTACGTTATTCTAATTAGGAGGTGGTGGTGGAGCTCCTTATACATTGGAGAAGCCTGATACATTATATCCTATAAACTCCTGGAAAGTGGACCCATTTGAATTGGGAGTACAATACGAATTGCCCTTTGTTCATAGTTTGGTGAAAAACATTAAAGGGCATGTCCACCCCCAAAACTATAATCCCCCCAACTACTGGCCCCACCATGTAGTGTAGTTTAATCCTTACCTCACATCCCAGCTCCATAGGGTTCTCCTGTAGTCCCCCCCAAAGTCCCAAAAAATGAACACCAGGAGGCTAGCAGGTCCATATAGGACACTGCCTGCTACCTGGCCTCCCGGAGATTCCTGCCATGCGTGCTGCAGCCCTTCTCCCCCCTCCCTCCCCCTCCCATTCTCACTCCCGTTCTACTATCCCTCCCCTAGCGAAAACCCCCTTAATATTGTGCTCCCCCATGTCCCCCCGCCCAACCGCATGTTTTTTTTATTTAAAAAGCTCCCCAAACTCTTAACTTACCTCTCCGCTTTCCTCCGCTGCACTGACTGACCGGCAGCCGCGTCCGTGATTGGCTGCCGCTCAGCCAATCACAGACGCGACTGCCGGTCCCGCCCCTTTGCTTGCATTCTCGCAAGCAGAGGGCCGGCAGTGCGGCGGAGGATCGAGGGGAGGTAAGTAAGAGTTTGGGGGGCTTTTTAAAAAAACTAAAGAAGCGGTTGGGGCTGGGGGACATGGGGGAGCATGATATTAATTTTTTATTTTGTGGGTGGACATAGCCTTGAAAGTCTAACCATATATATTCACTTATTTACCTTCTTTAAACCATAGAATTATGAGTATACATCTAACCTATTATCTATTATCTATTAACAAGTTGGACTGTGCATGTGAAACCTAATGGGGACATATATTGGTTGCAAATTGAATTGTTTTAAGTGATTTCTTTCCACACTTGACTGATCATCACCTGCGTACACATGGACAGGCAGGATCAGGGTTACCAGATCTCATCCACCCTGAGTGCTAGGGGGCAGGGCCATGACATCAGTGACATCACGGTGGCCGGAGCAGGGTGGTATTAGTGGCGTGGTGTGGGTTAGGGGCGGGGTCATGATCAGGGGGGTTAGGGGCGTGGGTGGGGAATGGGCATTCCATGGGTGGGGCAGATAGGGCAGCGTTTGCTTGGGATTTCAGCCACAACTTGGAAATTTGTCCCTACATTTGGAACAATCCCACCCAAATAGGGATTCCTGGCAACCCTGGACTGCAGGATAAAAACAACAAATGAGAATATAACATTTTCAAAATGCATCTCAATATCTACCTGTTTGTTCTGCTTGGCAAAGTTGATGCCCACCCCTTGAACTGGGGATCCAGAATACCCTGGGGGGCAGCTCTCACACCTGTACCCAGGGGAAGTGTTTATGCAGCGAACTCCGGGGAAACACGGATTTAACCGACACTAAAAGCAGAAAATATGGAAACCTGATAACCTGCCATCAGTGACAATGATGAGAAATAGTTCATTACATAATGAATGCAAAAAAGAATGTGCTCCAGGAAAAGTGAAACAACTGCCAATAACATTTAAAACAAGGAATAATACCAAAAACTGTGGAAATCACTCTCATGGCCTGTGCATCGTCGGAAATGATCGATTACTGTTGATGTGGAATGTTATTGTAGTTCAGTGTTTTATAAATATGGCCTTTACAAAACATTACTCGGTCTGAAGGAAACCTTGTATTTTCAAGACATTAACCCTGGCATTGTAATTAAAGCTTACATGGATAGGTGAAAGGATTTTGCTGTTTATTTTAGCTTTGTGTTTGCTTTATACTGCACAGGTTAAGGAGATGAATTCCCTTCTCCTCTGTGAACACGAGCAATACTTAAAAAATGCCTTAAGGTGCATTTAAATTAATATCACTGTATACCTGGCTTACTCTAAAGGTAGGGGCTGAAACTGACCTCAGTGGCACCAAACGCCCATAGTGGGCATTACGGTCAGTCGGGAGAGACGGAAAATATCCGTTGGTCAGTATCGGATAATAAAGGAGACGATTTGATCATTCTGTATATGGTAGCATGGCTGACCAATTCCCATTCTGTGTATGGGAATTGGCTATGTCCATGTGTGCAGTTCCCACCGTATGTGTGCCGACAGATACCGATGTGATCTGTTGACACACATGCTGTGGGAATTGCATGTGTATGGGCACCTTTAGTGCTTCCCAATCAAGTGACTCTCTCAGACTAAATAAACCTTTGCAAGTGATGCAAACATAAAGGAAGGGACCTCCTGTGTAACTTCCAGAAAAGAGAGAGTCCTTCAAAGGGACTAAGGGCCCTATTTGTAAATGCGCAGTATTTAATTTAGTGATACCGCATGTTATCGATAATGTACGACCATGGCTGTAAATGTACGGTAGCTGTCGTACATTTACACTGAATTTTTGTTATTTAATGAACATTCGGTCATTGAATACCATGCGGTAGTAAACTACCGCAATGGTATTCTATGGGGATCGTAAATCTATGATCGCGTTATTGGTAATTTACAATCATTATTGTAATCAATGATAACAATCGTAAATTTACTATCGCTAAACTGATTGGAAATTAAAGATCGTTAAACCGGTCGTTAAAGGTGTGGCATCACTAATAAGCTATACTCCGCCTTTACAATAGGACCTTCAATTCTAAAAGGTTATTGGGTTGGTCATGCAAATAAACTTTAAAGCGCCAAGGCCTTTTAAGGATCTCATTTTCAAGTACCTCATCGATATCCGTACAAATGACGCCATTGCCAGTAAACCCATCAGGACAGGGTCCACAAAGGAATCCATTTTCTGTGTCAATACACCTCACTCCTCTGAAACAGGAAGTTTGGTCACATCGAGGTTTTGGAGGTGGCGCAGGGGTTGTTGGCTCTGGAGTTGTAGTTGAAAATGGGATATCTGGCCCTAATCCTATAAAAGAAAGAAATAATGAGTTTGGAAGCAAAAACAAAGAAAACTCTCTTCAAAGCTATATCTTGAATTTTTTCCATTGAGAAGAACTGTGAAATGTCTTTTGACATTTTTGCCACGTCGTGTGACATATTTGTCAAAAGGAAAGTTATGTAATTTAGAAACAAGGTAACTATATTCATCAACAAAGTATACTCCATAGTTTTCTGGATTTGCACTAGAATTTTTGGGTTTATTTAAATAAATGTTTAATATGTGGTGCCTGAGGTTCAGAGAGCTGAGCCTAGTTCCATGTAGAGATGTTCGAAACTGTTGAGTTTCATTCCGTTTTCGAATTTTCTGGAAAATTCAAAGTTTCGAAGTTTCTGTCTATTTTGAGGGACAAATAGTAATAGTACCGTATATACTCGAGTATAAGCCGAGGTTTTTAGGTTTTAAAATAAACCTAAAAACCTTACCTCTGCTTATACTCGAGTCAAGGTCCACGAAGCTGCACTCCAGGATGATCGCCGTCTCCTTATGGCCAAATCCGGCTGCCGCACGCTGGGTACGTCCTGTGGGTTTGCTGGCTGATGTCACTACTCGGGCAGGCTGTGAGAGGCGCCGAGTAGTGACGTCAGCCGGCAAATCCACAGGACTTATCCAGCGTGGGCAGCCGGATTTGGCCATAAGGAGACGGCGATCATCCTGGAGTGCAGCTTCGGGTAAGGACCAACTGGGGGGACTCTCAGGGGAAGGGGGCAGGGGGCTATATAGGAATGTCACTACATGCACTCACATGAGTAGTGCAGCTTCGGGGTAAGGACCAACTGGGGGGACTCTCAGGGGAGGGAGGGAAGCAGGGAAGGGGGCTATATAGGAATGTCACTACATGCACTCACATGAGTTTTATAATATTATTATTGTACACTTGGAAGATTTTTATATGTATGTTATATGCACTTTATAGTTATGAAAAGGCACTATGTTAAAGGGCAACTTAAGACTCAAACAATACTGAAGGCAGTAGTGGTCATAGTTCCTAACCTCGGCTTATACTCGAGTCAATCAATTTTCCCTACTTTTTTAGGTAAAAAAGGGTACCTCGGCTTATACTCGGGTCGGCTTATACTCGAGTATATACGGTAGGTTACTATAAATGACACAGAGGCCTGGGGAATGGTCTGGGGAACCCGTAAATATAACCAAAACTTATTTTAAAACTATCTTTCCTCACGACCGGGCTGTTTTCGAGCTTCCGCGTTCCATTTTTGAGAGTTATCGAAATCGATCATTACTTTCGAGGATTCAATTTTCGATAATTGTCTATTTTAGAATTTTGTCGGTAGTATAACCAATTGGAAATTTGGGTTAAAACTCAGGTACATCCTTACTCATAACTTTGGAGTAACATGTAGAAAGGACTTGTAACATTTCACATCTCCCAACAAAAGCCTCAATAATATGGTCCCTTCACCCAGGCTACCCTAGGCCATATATAATGTAGTTATAATCTCGTGCTTACCACAGGCTTGGCATTCCGAAATTGTATTTCTCAAAAACATGGTTTCTTTCACCTTTAAGTAAAAAATAAAATAATCAACCTTAAAATGTATTACTATACATGAAAATATATTGCTATACATTATGATATATCACTATACAGACACTATACAGACAATTCCACTAATAGCTCATTGCCCCAACTGCATTTTTCTGCCATTAAAACCAAAAATAACTGGTCAAATCTAGGTTTCCCCTAGTTCCATTGAAATGAGGGTGTTAAATAAGATCTGATTGGTTGGGGCAAAATTAGCACCAGATTAAAAAATAAGAACTTTTATTGAATCTCCCTGAATGTTTCCAATTGACAGGTCTGAAAATTTCAACTGCCGATATTACCCGGCCTGGCCAAACTGTTGATTGGGTCAAAATATCTCCAGTGCCATTATATGTTTTGTGTCAAGTCCTTCTGTTACTTCACTTGCCAATATTTTCTTTTAAGTACTGTAACATGGTAACATGATTAACTTGGTGTTCATTTAAGTAGTTGGGATTATTTTAGTTTTCATTGATAACCGATCTGAAAGACAAAGGATTTATGTTACTGCTGCCTCACACTTATCTTCTGTTTATGCTCAGAACTAGTTTTTATTCTGAAACTCAGCATGAGCCTCACTGAGATCGCTTGTAAAAAAATTATACTTCATAGGACACATAAGGACAGGAAATCTGCTCAATTAAGGGATTTCCATGGTTGAAATCAAGTATTCACCCTATTAGCTCCAGCTGTACCAAGTGCTACTGCAATGGAAGTGCTAATCTACCCATGGAAGAGATCTGGATATGATTGTCCAAGAGGGACAATGAATCCTTCTGGCAGTGGATACGTCCAAGGCACATTTATGTAAATGGAATAATGACCAAAAAAAATCTGTGCTGACGTGGCTGCCCAAATACATGAATGTCAGTTGTTTTACATGTGTACTATAAATATGTGGGCATTAGCAGGAATTTCAGGATATTTTGGTAAGTGTATATACCCCCAAGCAGAATTGCTTGTCTACAGTCTATGGTGTTTTACATGTTCGTGAGCTGCAGAAACTTTGGAAACATTGGCAAACTAAGGGAATACCAAGAACAAATGGAATTTGAATGCAGAGTCTTTCATACTTGCCAGCGGATACGTTCCATACCAGATATGTAAAGCCAGAATTAAGCCAGGATTACATTACCTGCTGTCTCATAACATCTCTCAGCTCTCCAAGCAACTGATTCATCTGTGTGATTTGACCAACCAACTGTCTGCTGATGTCAGCTACAAGAGGAAACAAAGCAACGTTTATTAGTAACAAGACTTATGTATTTTAGATAAACATAGAGATAGACAAATGCCTGATCGTCTATAGCAGAATAAAGCTGGTCTCTTCATACATGTCTGGATTAGTTTTTGAAGTTGATTGCTAATATTCTGGCGCTGCTGCTTTAAATGCTCTCTTAGCTATTGGTTTTGCGTTTGCTCTGAAGCTGGAGCTGGGGATTCTTGAGATGTCTGGAGCCCTGAAAATTTGCATCTCAGCAAGTAATGTTACTCCATAAAAGTACATTTTGCAATTTCTAAGGGGAGTTCATTCAATACATTGATTTCAAGACATTTATAAAAACCATTAAAGGGTTTTGCCAACTCTGCACAGGACCTCCTGGCTTTTCAAGTAGCCCCCGCACCACCATCATGGACATGATGGATGACATGACGGCCAATGACTAAAGGGCCTACCCAGGGGATTCCTCCAATGAGCATGTGTGAAAGCTCTTTGAGCTGTTGCAGTGCTCAGAGGAGGAAGAGAGAGTGCATGGCAGGCATCAGGATGTAGCTGCCTTTAAAGGCAGTGTGGGTTTTATGCCTTTAGGGTTTGGGGGGTTCTCTACATGTAGAAGAATTTTCCTTTTTTTAAGTGTACATGTTCTTAGAGTTTTTTTAAATTTAGTTGATACGGTTATTAAATAAAGATTTTATGACATTATGCAGGTTATTTACACTGCTGAAATGCCTAAACATGGTTATCTGCGTGGCAGGCTATACACTCAGTGTCAGGGATTAAACAATCTGTGATTCTATTGGTTTTCTACTTCATTCATATCAACAGGCCAACGTGGCCTCCACAAACCCCTTAGCACTTGCCAGGATGCTAGGCCAGACTTTTCAATGATCTACAGCAGTACATGTCATAGACCTCTGAGTCATAATTAAAACATTTGATAGTTTAGCCAATTTAACAGCATCCATTAATCCAGGGCTGGTAAAATAAATTAAACATTGGTAATATGTTAAAAATGTGCAGTTAAAAAAGGAGAAAGACTAATGCTACAATTTAAGGAAATTCTACTCTGAAATGCACCTTAATTTAGTGGTTTGAGTCACATCTAAACATTTATATAAACCAATAGTTTCTAAACGTGACTTTCCTTCTCCTGTGGAATTAGCTAATTTTGGGGTTGCTGCAATTAAAAGTGCAAACGTTTGTCTGTGCTTTTAATCTGCAGTAACCAACCAGATGTTTTCTAACTGCAGTAACCCAATAAAAAGATAACATCTGATTGGTTACTGTAAATCAACATCATAAGCAAACTTTTGCACCTCTAATTCTATAATCTTAAAGGGTATGTCCACCCTTTAATAAAACTTTTAATATATTGTAGTGTTTGTTTCCCCAGCCCCAACCGCTATAATGTTAATGCCAGAAAGTGCCCCGATAGTTATTTACCTTGCCTCTCTCCTTCGCCGCAGGAACTGCAAGCAGGGGGCCGGACCGACAAACGCATCTATGATTGGCTGAGAGGCAGCCAATCACGGACGCGGCTGCCGGCAGTTCACAACGGCGAAGGAGAGAGGCAAGGTAAGTAACTATCGGGGCACTTTCTGGCATTAATATTATAGTGGTTGGGGCTGGGGAAACAAACACTATAATATACTAAAAGGGTTTAGAGCTCGGTGGAGGGAGACCAAAACTGGAGGGAGAGGGAGGGAGAGGGATGGGGGGGGTGAAGTGCTGTAGGGCAAAATTCTCCCGGAGGAGAGACAGGAGGCCTATATGGACTCTGCTATCCTCCTGGTGGCCACTTTTTTGGACTTTGGGGGGGGGATTACAGGAGAACCATATGGAGCTGGGATGTATGGGCTGGGATGTATGGTAAGAATTTTATTACACTACACAGTGGGGCCAGTAATGGGGCCTTTAAACAATAGCGTAACTAGGAATCACTGACCCCCCCCCCAGCAAAACTATGATGGGAGGTGTCCAACCCTGCGGTTGCTTCCCCTGCTCCCCTCTAGTTATGCCCCTGTCCTTAAAGATTAATGGACACTTGTGTTCCCTCTATAAAATTTTTCCTTTTTCACCCCACCCCAGGAATTCTGGCAAAAGGGAAAAAGGATTCTAAATGTAAAAGTTTTTACCTATATAATGCTTTAAATCACCAAATAAAACCTCCTGAAATACTGGACTGTCCTGCAGTACATGTATGAAAACATACAGAATAACAGCTGCAGCATTAAAAAGGTATTTGAACATGTTATCAACCCCGACACTATTTACCATCAGCAAATGCTAGTTTGTCTTTTTACATTCTTATCGTCTTCTTACCATTCTGCTGTCCTGATTCACTTTGCTGCATGAAACATTCCTGCATTGATGCTACTTGAGACAGCGTTCCTCCCATAACAAGTTTTAATTCATCCACTGATTCCTGTGGTAATTAAGAAAGGAACTTTCAAAATCTGCATTAACAGGAACATCAGTTAAGTATACAGCACACAAGTACAATAAATAAACCATGTACCTGTGTCTTATAAACAATGAATATTTTCTACTAACCCTGAGATATGTAAGGGGATGATTACATTTGTGTCTGTACTCACAATGGGGTCTTTTATTGTTGACATAACTTGCCCACTCAGGTTAAAATAGAGTGCACACAAAGATCTGGGGGAATGTTGTTACGTAGCACACAAAATGTAATTTTACACGTGAACAGAATATATTTATATTTCTACACACGGATGTTAAGAAATTAGAGGGAATGTTGGGCGGCTCCCACTGTGTTGAGCCACTTGCGGTTAGTAAATGTGCATGTACCATAGCCCTAGAAGTAACTTCCAGATGTTTGTTTTGCTATAATTCATTGCCACATACCAATGTCCAAATCATGCCATGGTCTGGATAAAACTCTTAAAAGGGTTTATTTAATAAGTATAAACATTTGATCAGGCCGTTACTTTGCAGGAACCAATCAGATAATATCTTTGTCACAATCATGTGATTAATATATATCCATATGGATACCTTTGTGCCTACTGCAGTTAGACAATGTAGTATAACATCTGATTGGCTGCTACAAATTAACAGCACAGGAAAACCTTTGACCCTTTAATTAAATAAGTCCCCTTGTGTAAACAACCTAGAAAATATATGTTTTTGGAAAGTACAGTTATGGGCCTACCTGTGCCCTTTTTTGTAGAGTCCTCAGCTGCACAGATCCGGCACCAAGGCTTATCCCTGTCAGTGGACGGGGCAAATTCACCTTATTACAGTCTAGGTATAGTTCAGCATTGACAGAACCCCTGTGTAGGCCTTTTAGGTGCAGCAATAGCGTGTGCTGCTTTCCATCAGCTAAATGGATGTTACTCAAGATCACAGAATTTAACTTCCCATCACTTTTGAGATGTCGAATAGCGACTGAGGGAGAGAAACGTATAGAAACCATATGTCAGAAAACATGTGAGACTAAACTTCACATACCATATAAACATAGCTAGTGACAGGTGGATACTGATGTACCTGTGAGTTATTTTGTTAGAACATTGAAATAGTAATAATGTACTTTATAAGATTCTAGGAACTAGATTACAATTACATATATACACATATCTTACTCTCTAATGTAACACTGTGAGTGAACAGGCCCCATCGTTGTTTTCTCTGGTGTCCTGCTGGGTTAGTCCAAACCTGGACTGTTGTATCATGTTTATGGGGGTCCTGACTACTGGGATTCTGACTATTCGATTAGTTTAATGAGCTGGACGAGACAGGGAGACCAACAAACGTACAAAGAGCCAGTAAGCACTAAACAATCATGTAGGTTTATAGCTTTTCTGTACCTGGATGCACAAAACAATTCCTGGATACATATTTATTGTCTAATGATATGAAGGTTTATAGCAGACAGTGGTAGTGCCAAACCATTACAAGAATTGATTGGTCATAAGAAGGGAAAATCAGTGCTGATTCCTTATTAAAGGGCAACATCTAATTTAAAGGGGCTGGTGAGTGAAATAACATTAACCTTTGATTATCCATTCCATGGATCTAGTCCATCTTCAGGCTGGGAGATAAAATATGATGACCCAAAGAGGAAGAAGGATGATGAATTGTGCTGGTCTAGTACTGACTTAACTAAAGGAAAGGAAACATGCACAATAAGATAGAATGAGCTGGCTCAGTGATTAGTGGTTAGCTGGCTCAGTGGTTAACACTGATGCCTTGCAGTGTTGACGCCCTGAGTTCAATTCCACCCTTGGACACATCTGCAAGGAGTTTGTATGTTCTCCCCGTGCTTGCGTGGGTTTCCTCCGGGCACTCCGGTTTCCCCCACAATCATAAAGACATACTGATAGGTTCTATGTGTCAAATAAATGTGCGTAGATTGTAAGCTCTTCGGGGCATGTAATGTGAATGTATAGATGTAATTGTAAAGCGCTACGGAAGATGTTGGCACTATATAAATCCATAGTAATAATAATACAAAATACATGTAAAAGGTTGTGTGGATTCAGTATGTATCAATGATCCATTACAGGAATGGTTGGTGGGAATTCTAGTGCAGTATTTGTGGACCCCCTACACAAAAAATCATTATATTTGTTATCTCTTTATTTCCCCCGTGATCAGTTCATCAAATACATTATTTATACTAATAACAGAACATATTTCTATGAATATATCTATATTGAAAAAAACCCTTATTCATTACAAGGGTGATGTACAGTTCCTCCTGAGGACCCCCTAGTAACCTCTCAGGGAACCCAGACCTCTGATAGAGAAACACTTTTCTATAGCAATCCTTTGCTCCTGTTACTGGGAAACTAGATAACAAATGGGTTAAGATTTTGTGAAGTGTTAAATGTTTGGAAAATGAGATCCACCATTTTTATGTAGGGGGTGGGGTTGGTTTATTAAAAGCAGAAAGGGGAAGGGAAATCAGAAAGTACTTTTTTGACAATTGTAATCATAATTTCTGGATGGAGACTTTATACCTAAAATGAACTGCAAATGGTTTCTCCCATCTGGAGAAATGGGAAGGAATGTTGAGTGTCACGATGATCTGCTGGGTAGACTTTGACTTCTACTGATATTTCTGTTTCGTTTCAAGCAGAATTGCTGTCATGTGCAAAGAACTGTAACTAGCAATGGTGCATATTAAACCAGATTCTCAGTTATGTTAAGTTACCCTTTAACTGCGATCTAGGTGATTTAATATGAAAGTTATTTCTGAACTTGACTTCATTGTTCTTTACTTACTTACTTTGGATTGTAATTACACATACAGAGATGAATTATACAGAGATGAATAAATCAATCAAGAACTTCTTCCTATTTGGATCAGAGAGTCTTAAATGGGACTGGATGCAAATTATTCCCATAAATCTACAGGGATGGCTCTGGTTTCTGCTTTAATATGTTTGCTTTGAAGTGGAACTGCTCGGGATTTGTAACAAGGGCAAGTAAATACTAATCTTCTATTTTATACCCAGTGGGGGTTTATAATGAGGTCTATTGAAGGAGCAGCCTACATCCCAGCAATTTAGAGGGCGGGTTTTTCCAAAAATCCTTCTGATATATCAAGATGAGGTGGTCCGGAATGAATAATCATACACAGAACTGCTGATCACATCACAGACAGCTGGGATGAATCTACACATTACCAAGGACATTTGTTTTCTTTTAAACAAAATAATGTTTTTCCATGCGCCACTTTCATCTTCCTATCCATATCCTGATTGAGCTGGCCCCCTGTATCACCATTACTACTGCCAAGTAAATAACGTACCGACATTACTGACATGCTATAGAGACCGTAACTAATGAGTCAGCATTGTAACGTGGCTGGCAGATTGGAGTTTTAATGGTAATGGAATTTATGTTGGTATTTCCCGATAGCGCTCCTTTATAAATATCGTCTATACCGCTTAACATGATTGGTCTACCCAAGAGTCAGAAAACTACAAAGAGTGGTTATGAAGTTGGTATAGGGCCTATGTAGATGATAAGGAATGGTTTTAAGTTAGATATAAGTGTGTGTACACACTGGTAGACTTATGGATATATTTTGCGTACATCTCCCTTATTTGGCTAAAAATCCGATGGGGGTGATTGGTCATGTTGATAATAACAGCAAATATTTTGGTCCAAATGACTACAATATTGCAGATAGCAGGTGACTGGACATAACCATGCTGTTCCAGTCACATATCTTATAACATACTTCACCCCACAAAGCCAATCAGGGCAAGTTCACAAACCCCTATCTTTAATTTTTATATTTGGAACATTGGGTGGTCTCTGAAACATTCATTGCTACTGCACACAATTCTTCAGTATCTGTTATTAATAGAGGAATACAGGGATAAAAAGGGATAAAAAGAAGAGAAAGAAAGAAGGAAAGAAAGATGGAAAATACGGTAAGAAAAAAGAATATTGGACCAGGTTAAACTAGGAGCACAAAACATAAAAGGCAACAGTATATAAAGCAATAGGACAACAAGGCCTCAATAAATAAAGAGGACCCAGTGGTGGACACTAGAATCCAACAATACAAAACACCTTTATTATTATGAATCTAATAAAACATAATGATAAAAACACACTGCACAGTGGACTCCCTAGAAATAAATGAACAGGCCTATTAAATATTGTACAGCTGGATAATGATACCCATAGCAGCAATAATATAACCAGATACTCGGGTCTCTTTAATAACGCAGCCACCCTATGGGTGACCTCCACCCATCGGCCTCTGCTTGCTTTACAAATACTGGACTCTTTAGCACCCCCTTTGGACTGCCTCATTATAGGGCCCCAAGTAACTTGTTATTGTCCGGTAAGGAACCTTTATAGCAGCCTCAGACCATTTTTTGCACACAGCAAGATACGGAGTATGCAACTTTTCTGCATAATCTAGATGTATTTTGAACTCACCAACCATTTTTCTTGCATTTGAGCTCCAATCATATTGCACCTTTGACTCACCTTTATTTAAATGACCTATAACTGTAAATTCAAATAATTTGCTGTTGTCACTACTGGAATAAAGTCCAAAGAGAGGGGCAGTGGACTTGGGTTGTAGTTTGAATGTTGATAAGACATAAACTTCATTCATGGAAGGATTGCTCAGGGCTTCTTGAAGGAAACCTGCAACCTGCTTTTGAACTGTCACAGAGAGAAGATCGAGAACTGAAAACAAAATATAGAAGAAAATAATGTGATTCATTTTAAGAAATAAGATGAGACATTATTTCAAAGTTCCGAACCAATGCTCGTCATACACGTAGCGATAGTCTCATCTGATATGTGGTATTGGACGATAATCACATTGTTTGTGAAAATTTTTACCGCATTATTATTGGTCCCTGGTCACGCACTATCGCTATGTGTATGGCCACTATTAGTTGAAAAATGGAATCCAAGAAGTTTTTTTTACTAAATACACCAAGTACTTTTTATTGCAAGAAAAATGTCTTTTACATTTCTTTTTTACATTTTTAACACATGGCGGTGAGAAAACTATAACAGATGTGTGTGTGTTATCATTGTTGTTAATTACTTATACACATTTGTACCGGAAAATATTCAGTCCAACACTTTCTTTTTTAGCAAGTTACACGTATTTAACTTATGACTATGTCAGTTGGATAAATTGTCTTTTGGTCATTGTCTGGCAATACATGAACCACTGGTGAATGTTTCTTTGATAAATGCAATAGTAAAAAGTAAAAGATTTCCAATTTAAAGGAGAGTATAGTATATATAAAGTTTTTTTTTTTTTTTTTTTTAAACAGTTAAAATGAAAAGTACCCGGTGCAGGGAGGTAGGATTGGAAATTCCGACCTCTCAAATTTGTTTCTGTGAGGAGCTCCAGCATGAATAAAACTGATTCTTCCAGGCTTTCTCTTGGTTTTAGCACTATCTTTAATACAGGATTAGTCCAGGACACTAACATTGCAGATGAAAATTGTACAAGCTGGCCCTCCTCAACAAAATTATATTGGGAGGTAGGAATAGCCAAATCCTACCTCCCTGCCCAAGGTAATCTTTATTTTTAAAAACTTAATTTTTATAATGTAGTTGTCCTTTAAAATATAAGAAAATAATAAAAAGTATTTACAGAATTTACAAAAGAAAAAAACATTAAATAAACCAACAGATTTTTTTTACACGAATCAACACTGACATTTATAGGGCATCTATACCGAAAAATAGGTTATTTTAAATTGAGCATAACTGGAAACGAAACTATAATTCTTCCCAACCACCACTGTATCATTTTTTTGTTAATCTACCCCCTATTTCTTTAGATATCTAATCTAAAACTTCTTATATTTCAGCTGTCAGTTGAAATGCTGTATGCTGTGTGCAGGATTGACAATTGGTTTTTGGGGAAAAGTCAGGTTGGATGGAAGTGGGAGTAGTTAAAAGAGGGAGGGGGAATACTGCTCCTAAACAAAATGTGTGCTGGATTGAAGCCATGCAGCAACACACACAAATCAGAGTAAGTGCTACTTACATGTATTCAATTATAGATTAATATAAGGCAAAGTAATTTTTTCAGTATAGTGTAAAGATTTTTAACTCTTCATGTACTTGGGGAAAGTACATGAAGAAGGGGGAAAAATCCCAGTTCTTGATGGTATTTCCTGATATACTGATGCCGCCTCATTACAAATATAAGGTGACAATTGTTTTGTTAATTAAATGACTTAAATTAACTGTTCAGGGGTCATTTTAATGGATGTGGTTAAGCGTGCGCATTTTCTGTGCAACATTGTTTATTGTCT
This sequence comes from Hymenochirus boettgeri, assembly GCA_019447015.1. Classification (NCBI taxonomy): domain Eukaryota; kingdom Metazoa; phylum Chordata; class Amphibia; order Anura; family Pipidae; genus Hymenochirus; species Hymenochirus boettgeri. The sequence continues at coordinate 360,480,096 of CM033469.1, read as the reverse complement.
GCCAACTATGTACAGACACTAGATTATTAACAATAATTGTGACTGATCTACTGGGGTCCGCAGGTTGGATGGTTTAAAGCTAAGTGAATAGTTATTGGACAAATTGGCCGAATGATCTCATATTAAACAGCTGTAGATTGTGTTTTTCAAAAAACTAGTATAAACATCCCTAATGACTTAGCATCAGACGTCTTGCTAAGTCTTACAGGTTTGCATGGTGTTAAGAGGAAAAAGCCAATTAAAGTATTTACTGCTTAATGGAAAGTCCTATAAATATTATTGCAAATGTGGATTTGTCTAAATGTAAAACCAGATGGTTTAAAAATACAGGTTCAGTAAAACGTTTTCATCTCTGTTATATAGTTTAATTTATACTGGATAAATTCTGTGCTTCAAAAAACCCATGATTAATTTAATAAGATAGGGAGAGTTTAAGGCATTAGATATTCCCTTAATCATATTCAAATAAAGAACAGAGATTTATGGGTAATTTCCATGTTTCCCTGGCAGCCCTTTAGGAAATGCTTTACCTTCTAAGAGGTCCTAAATCTCAGCTAGCACCTCTTTTTATGTAGGTGTAAATCAGGCTGCAGTTTGGCCCACACGTATTACCGTAGTTAGCATGCACTTTTATAAGGATACTTTCTCAAGTTCTTCACTTAAACCCTAAGTTTGGGCACATCAAATTTTCATCAACACAATGTTAGACATATCCCCAACAGTACCAGTTTCTTTGGAACAGTCCCGGTTTGAAGGGTCTGTCCTGAAGTCCCGGTAATCCATCCCTGTAAAGTCCCATTAGGGGTAGGTTGTGGGCTTTCCAGGGGTGTGGCCATTAAATTTTGGGGCATGGCAGAACATTCCAGGGGAGGAGCCAATTACGTGATTGTTAGGCTCTGCCCCATCCCAGTCCCTGTCTTCGGCAAGTTGGGTGGTATAAACATGTAACTTTATTAGAATCTATTAAAACCCCAACTCCATGACGTTTGTTTACATGGATTTCAATAAAGTTGTTTTACTATCAGTCTCATGGTGAACTGTTGAATAAAGAGCAAGTAAAGAACACTAATAAAAGCTACAGGGTTTCCCCATTTATTGCTACACTAGACTGACACGCTGAAAACATCTCAAATGTACTCATTGGTAACCACCAAAATAAAGGATTCCGTAGGAGATCATTACATAGGAATCTGAAGAAAGAGCACAGGGCCCCACATCTCTTTCTATAATAATTCCTCCATCTCTTAACATCTGTTTTAGTACAGTAGTACCAATGTTTAGATCAATTGTTTTATTTGCTTTTTCTTATGTTATTTTTAGCTGGTTCGTATTGACCCCCATTCATACTGCTTTCTCCCATCTTAAACCTTAAAATCTACCCTTACATCCTACCTATCTGGTAACCAGCACAGTATATGATATCTATATATCTATATATTATAAATCTACCCTTACATCCTACCTATCTGGTAACCAGCACAGTATATGGTATCTATATATTAGATATTATAAATCCTAGCCTTACATCCTACCTATCTGGTAACCAGCACAGTATATGGTATCTATATATGATAAATCTAGCCTTACATCCTACCTATCTGGTAACCAGTACAGTATATGGTATCTATATATCTATATATGATAAATCTAGCCTTACATCCTACCTATCTGGTAACCAGCACAGTATATGGTATCTATATATCTATATATGATAAATCTAGCCTTACATCCTACCTATCTGGTAACCAGCACAGTATATGTGCTGATTTCCATTGTATCTGTATGTTACCTGCCTAACTAGATTGTAAGCTCTACAGGGCAGGGACCTCCTTTCCTCTTGTGGCAAGGCTCTAGCACTTATATAGTTATAATTATATTTATATTATTTATATATTTATGTACTGAACTATTTATGTATTTGCCCCCTTGTATGACGTTTTTGTATTTTGTTATTGTACAGAGCTACGTCCCCAAGTGGTGCTTTAATAATAAATTATACATACAAGTAATGGGTGGTACTGCTGGGCTGCCTTCCCAGGGGAGCCATTAACCAGTTTTGAAGTTGTGGTTAGAGTCTTAAAGAAGACTGCTGTGTAGCAGTAAATGCCCCCTAGCCATGTGTGACAGTAAAGCAGTCCATACACATTAGATTGAGGAATGAACATTACTGCAACTGATCGGTACTTCCTGATCAAAACTTAATTGGGAAGTTCTGGTCAAACTACACCACCCCGCCCCACTCCGATCCCCTTCTAAACGATAGACTGCACGATATTGCCAAGCAGTCAATCGAACAGGCAGTCATGGATAGGTCAGTTAGTCTTGATTGAAATGATCAGAAATGCCGACCCGTGTATACCAGGCCAGAAGGCTGAAAACTACTTTTTATCTGTGTTTAACTGAATAAAAAAGGTGCATCACTTTGATATTTCATCTTAATTAAACATAAGCAATATACAGTTTTTATCTGTTACTTCGCCTTTAAATAGATATGCAGCGAAAACAAAATGGGTCTTTCGAGCTGCCATTTGTATTTGAGATAAATTATGTAATGAAGTGAATGAAGTAATATCTGTTGTATTCAGTTAGATCAACTGGACTTAAAGTTTAGTTATCCGACTGGCTTTCTCAATTCAGAATGACTTGTACAATAATCTGTGGCAATTATGTACCCTGGAAAATTCCAATTAGCATATCACAGCCAAGTGTTAGTGACCTTCTAAATGCAAGGCGTGATTGCATTGTGGCTACGAGGTGTTATAGGAACGCCCAGGGTAAGGCATCAAACCAGGATTGTACATGGCAGACAGTTGGGGTCAACCCCCCCCCCCCTCTATTCAGGCTTGTTTTTTTATTTTAACATAAATGGCCTCCTTGACATCTCTCTTGAACCAGTCATGTCAACCAAAATGTTGATATTACAATCTTCAAAGGTATGTCCTTTATCCTTAAGATGCAGATACACGGCTGAGTCCTGCCCCGAGGAATTGGCTCTTCTGTGCTGGGCCATACGTTGGTGCAGTTGCTGTTTGGTCTCCCCACATACAAATAAGAGCATTCTTCACTGCACAGCACTGCGTATATGATGTCACTTTTCTTGTGTTTCTGTATTGGGTCTTTCAGATGTACTAATTGCTGCCTTGGTGTATTGTTTGGTTAAAGCAGACAGGGATACGGTGTTTTTTGAAAATTCTCCTTAATTTCTCGGAGACCCCTGCTACATATGAGATTACCATGTTCTTTTTTCTGTCTTGCTTTTCCCCTTAACTGTTTGTATTTGTGTTCTTTTCTTTCCTTCTACTTATTTTGTCAAAGGCCCAGTCCAGATATTCACAAGTTTTAAGGGCTCCTCTGAGATGTTTCATTTCTTTAGCCTTCTCCTCTGTTCTAGTGGGGATGTTCTCTTCTGTGTTGCAGGGTTCTGATGACACCCAGATTGTGATCTAAAGGGTGGTCTGTGTGGGTTGGTTTTCTGTAAAACTCAACTCTTCCAGTTTACCATTCTCCGTGACTTCTACCAAGCAGTCCAAGAAAGCCAGTGTGTTGTTTTGTAACTCTTCCCTTGTGAATTTGATGTTCTGGTCTACAGCATTGATGTGTTCTGTGAAGGCTTGTACCTTCTTCTGGTGGATTTTAACCTAGGTGGCATCCATGTATCTAAAACCAGTGGCTGGGTGCTATGCCCTTAAAGGTATTAAGCGCCTGTTTTTCCACTTACTCCATTTAATGGGTTTTTAACAGATTCTAGTACAAGTCATTCTGAATTGAGAGATCTAGTCGGATAAGCAAAACGACTTCAAGAACTAAACTTCAAGTCCAGTTGATCTAACCAAATAAAACACATATACCATGACCTGGATGAATGAGAACCTTCACAAGCATATGTGAATGAAGGTATTTCCTTTTTAGTACAAAACTGCTTTGATTAACAAATTATTTTATGAGCTCATTATATGAGTTTGAATGTAATGTACCCTATGTTAAAGCAATGAACTTACTGGCTTGATTAACCCTACTTGTTTTATAGTCATAGTGTATGGTACATTAAACCATCAAGTAGTGTGGCAATTAAGTCAAGATCATTTAAGTAGTTCCCAGTTTCAGGAATGTTTAGAAGAAATTAGGGAATCTGTGCTTTGATGTTATTTAGTAATTGCATTGTAACGCCTGGCTCTTTTGAACTTATCCACTCAAAATTCTTTATACAAGCACCCCCTAACAAACCCCTAGACTGTAATAATCTCTCCCCCCCTCCAGCCTTCTCTAAAAGTTATGCAAGCTAATATGCTCCACTGGGCATACCCTGCAGTAAATGGATGTAACCTAATCTGTCATGCCCAAGACTGAAGGTGGCCATACACATGTGATTTCGATCGCAATGTGCCAACAGACACATTGGTATCTGTTAGCACATTGCGAAGGAAACCTCACACATGGAACCAACCGATTGCCCATACGCGGTATGGGGGATCGGTTAGCCAAGCGCCATACACAGGCCGATGGCATAGGGAGCCAATGCCAACCATTACGGCATTACAGACGGTCGGATTCGGCCCTTACACATTAATGGCCACCTTAACAGCTCTACATTCAAGAGCCAGGAGAAACGCAAGAGGGGTGGCTCGTTGCAGAGCGTGTCTTCCTATTGGCCTTGTCACCGACGGGCAGGAGGGGGCAGGGCTCACCTGAGCAAGTAAGTATATGCCGAAAGTTAAGCAAACCCAGAGGTAAGGGCCTAGTGGTTAAGGTCCTCACCCTGGGTAGAAAGTACTGACTAAAGAAGTGGAGCGGAGGGAAGGTGAGTTTAATTGTCCTTTAATGACCTTTGCGGTCTTTGGGAATTTTTGCAGTGACCAACATTTTCCATATTATTCTTCATCAAAATTGGATCAGACATGTTTGTGGTTTTCAGACCAATCACATGGTCTTCAGTAGGCCACGTGATCAGTCACTCCCAAAATATATCCATGGTACCACTTTTATTACTGATCGCTAATCTACACAACTGTTTATTGATTGGTAGACTGTCTGAAAGGAATGTCGTCTGTGTTTGACATGTTTGTATCAGCCCTTAGTAAGACCAAACCCCAAACTAAACTGTGACTGATTTGAGCAACATTACAAAATTGTAAGGCTTTATTTCTTGTGGAAACATCACACCTAAACGCTCTGCTCATAGTAGTGAACGACACTCTTCACACTACTGAGCTGCGAGACATCATTAACAGCCGTGCCATTAAAAATAGTGCCCACCACTGTGCAGAACATCGTACTAAATCCTGAACGAAGCCTAACACCTATTCAAACCTGATAGATTTTTTTCCAGACAGCCCAGCTGCCATTATTTCAATATTTGAAGTGATATTGGTGCTTTAGCTGCAAAGACGCATTCAATTATTCTTTCACATGGTAAGGTGGCTAAAGGGAACTTTTCATGTTCAACAAGAGAGCTAGATGCCACTGAGCAGGTTTCTATCCATTTTGTGGTCCATTTGAGATCCATCCACAAAAGCATAATGTGGAGTAAGGAAAATCCAAGGAACTAGGCCCTACTATGTCAATTTCAAACTGGTCTATATTTTAAATACATGCGATCCCAACAGAAATTCACCAAAAATGGTGATCACATGCACTTTAAGTCAATCATAAGAAAAAAACTTATGCAAATGTGGTAAAAATTGCCATTAAACCTTGCAAATACCATAGTGGTAATTATAAAAATTAAAAAATCTAATTTCCAGGGGCCTTTTCTTGACTGTAAAAAGTTTTAAAAAGAAATCTTTGTTGAAAAGTTCCCCATGGTATATTTATTATATAAAATATATAATTAAAATAAAATTGTCTTGGAATTTTTAAAAGATTTTTTAGAACTGATTGGAAAAGGCAAGAACATGTTAACTTCTTACGCCATTTGCCGAAAAATTGCCCTTTCGGACTATTTTTGTAAGATTGTTCAACTATAATAAAGAGCACACTTCTACCTTTAAAATTAATCCAAGATCAAGCTTCTAGCTTCAGTCTATCTAAAGTTACAGCAGTATAAATGGTGTTTTTTCCTGCTAGTACTCAGATCTGATCCCAGCTGGGGCAAAGCATCATCAGCTGTATCATAAGCCCCACCCCCAGACATAAAAATCATTACTAGACATAAAAATCATTATTAGACATAAAAATCATTATTAGACATAAAAATCATTATTAAATCTAGCCACAAACCTGAAAAGATTTTTTTTTCTACCTAAGGTGCCCATAGGGAGAGAAAAGGACACAATGTATCAGATCTTTCACAAGGTTTAAAAAAGTGGGGCTTCTTACACAGCATATCATGTGACTGTCACAGACTCAGACAGTCAGGACAGACAAGGCTTGTTGTACCCTTTAATGCTATGTTAATTCATCTTTTATGACTATGGCAAAAAAAATTGACATTTTTTTAAGCAAAGTCTGGCATAAAAAAACACCAGTTTGCCACTAATTTGCCAGTTAAAGATATGCAGCCAAAGACTGCTACAGATTCCCAAAAGAAAAAGTAAAGTATTATATATTCTTTTTATTCTTATTATAATACAAATATTTAATATTCCTATTTGAAAGTCCTTAATATCGCCATTGCTTTTCACTAAATCTGGGCACAGCAGAGTAAACGAGAAGCACTGGTTCAAAGATGTCTGGAATTTACAACAGCTGGCATATGCAGTTGGTGTAGTTAGAAATCTCATATAACTTCACAAAACATCTATAAAAACACAAGTACATGCCTGCTAACATTTTCCATCTCTATAAATCAGCAAATCATTCCATTGGATTCCTTCAACAGAGAGACTGGTACAGAGAAAAGTGTCCAAAGCAATAAAAAGGATGTGTTATACCATAACCCTCCCTCTGATGGTAGATCAATCTCAATAGTGTTTAATGGGTTTAGTTGTTCTGCTTATTTAACAGACCCTTAAAAAACAGTTGAAAATGGCAATTTTGAAGATGGAATTGTCTTCATTGATTTGATATGATAGATTGTTGGAGTAGCAGAGGGCTATGCTCAATTACAATCAAACAATATATTTCTGCTAAATAATGAATAAAAACATATTTAAGAAAATAGATTTGTATTAAAATAATGATACAATATCAATATTCTTTAATTTAATATTTATTAAGGACACCCTGACATTTCTTAATTGCAATGTTTGTTTCTTATCAGACTATAAAGACTATAATTACCTTGATAATTTGGCTGTGCTTCACATCTTACATACAAATGCAGAAGAAACATCTGTATCAGTAGACACACTCCTTTCCTTCTTGGCATCCTGACTCTTGTAATGGAATTCGTTTTCAGGGGTTAAGCAGAAGTGCATATCCCAGCTTCTCACCAGTGGATACAGTAGGTTTAATAGGATGGCAGTGATCCACTTTTAACAGGCAGGCATGTAGGCTGCTCAGGATGCAACCAACAGGAGGCTTTTTCTATAGGACACTAAAGCTCTGCTCTTGGAGCTTTCACTGTTTATTCTGCAGCCCCCCCTGACCAGAAGAGGTGGAGATTGTGAAGAGAAATCCATCTGTTCTTTAAATCCAGTGTTTACTTAATTCCTAAAAGAGACCAAATGTATTGAGCAGACACATTGTGCCTATTTTGGGTAGCCTGGTCAATAACAATAGTTTGTTTGAGGGGGCAAAATGATTTATCAATTATCAGGGGTGGGTTTATTTCAGGTTTATTTAATTTAGCTCAGAACCTGGGCTATGTATATCTGACCACAAAATAAAAGGAACAAATGTATTTCACAGTTAAGGTGGCCATACACGATATTAGGTAAATCCCTAATGTCTTGGGGCAGAATCCGGCCATAATGCTGACGAATATCCGTGGTCGGCATTACGATCATCAGGAAAGACAGACAATTTCCGTCTGACGCTATCGGCTTCCTTCTCTTTAAAGTACAGAGAGCCAATACCATTGGCCCGTGTATGACCGCATCACTGACCAATCCCTATACTGCGTATGGGCGATCGGTCAGTTCTGATCGGTGCGGTTCCCTTTGCAATGCGCTGACAAATACTAATGTGATCTGTCAGCACATCATGATGGAAATTGCATGTGTATGGCCGCCTAAAGGCTTGACATGCGCCGTTAAAGTTGACTTAATATTATTCAAAGTTACCACTATTAGGTTATTCTGCAATATATTCCAGAACCTTCCAGAAAGCTCACTATAAGGTGCTAGAGATAGCCTTCTATCACAATGGTAAAATAAAAACCATAATTGTGTGATCATTAAATTATCATCAAAATCGATATTTTACAATCCCCATTGTAATTGTTAACTGGCCTATACAAAATGCCATTGCGGTAGGCTACTGCCACAAGCTATTGTATGGCCAATTGGTCTTAAGACCCTGGAAGTTTCCAAAACCACGTGTTAGTGAATATTGCCCTTACTGGAAAGAACGGGAAAGGCTGTTCTGGAAATATTGACTGAATGTCACGGATCGGTTAGCAGGTAAGTACTAATGTATGGCCACCTTAACTGGGTACATGCTGAGCAAGTTTTATTGATGATCCCTAGAGATAAAATATGCTAATAGACATAGAGAGATGTGCTGAAAACCGCAATCACTCTTCTCAGAAAATGTGATTTTGAAGGTTTTCTTGATTTAATGGCATTTTAATTGCTGGTATTAAAATTATCTCTCAAAAGTTTTTTAAGTGGCATAGCCACTGCAACTCCCTTCTTAAAGCAAAGGGTTAGAGTGTCTGTTCTTATTGGTGGAGAGGGAATGGAGAGCCGCTATGGGAGGTTCACTTGATTGGATAAACAATTACTCCCATCACTCAAATTTATCATTTGTTTGGTTTTATATGTGACGGGATTGTCTGGGTTCTATAAGGGACCTCATGTTGCACAAATCAAGCCTTTTCTCATGGATGGGGATGGAAAGTTTGAGGGCAGTTTTGGGGATCTTACAACGTCTATGGGCAGTGGGAGATCCTCCGGGCATTGGCCAGGTATCAAGGAGACAGTATCACGTCCAATAGACTACATTTTGGAGAACATTTTTTATGGCATAATAGCATATACCTGGACTTTCTATTAAAAAAGCATATAATAAAAGGAATTAGGGCAGGGGAGTACCCAGATAGCAAGGTGCTATTGAGTAAACGTTGAAATATGGTTAGAATGGTCAGTGTTGACGGTTGAACATTGAACCAGTATTGATATTTGGTTAGATTATCAACATTGAGAATCTGATTGTTAAATAACATTGATTCAAAATTAATAAATGGTTGGGTGTTTTCAACATTGAAAAAGACATGTTGAGCCAAAATTGATATTAGGAAAAATGTCAACATTTAGGTGCTGAAATGTATGTGGCATATACTGTACTGTTTTTTTTTAATTGCCCCAACCCTAGCATTTAATTACATACATTTCTAACTAGACGTTGATTGATAAATATTGCCCCCCATTTCTCCTTTTCTAGCAGAGGTTGTGCCATTATGGGTGCAATAATTATCTTTAATGTGTACGCTAGAGAAATGGCGCTTGCGTGGGGATATGATTACTGTGTATAAATATACGGGCCATACAATAAACTATCTGGGGTATTGTTCACCAATAGAGCAGGTCAGAGGACACATGGACGTCCCATGGGTGTTTTTTTTTCCCTATTACCCTTCCATAACCTACCTTTAGTGCTTGAACCTTCCTGGCTTCCTCCTTTACTGTAATTTCGTTTAGAAGAATAGCGTGGCCGTTTGACGCACGAGTGATGTCAATGATTGCGGCAGATATAACAGCCAAATTGGGCAAGATTTATCTGCCACACGCGATGATTTCACCGGGATGCACACGCTGATGTCACGTGCATTTACTGTGAGGTACAGTTACCATATAACATCACATAATAAAGCCCATTAATAACCATTCATCTACATGCATCAGTGTCTGGTACTGAATGTAGGTTTTATTTGATTTGCCTTAAGGTACATGGATCTGTTGGTAGAGTGGAATTGAGTGTTGAAGTTTGTGATATGGCTGATGCCTATCTGATATTAATCGCTCAATACCATGTATTTTCAGTGTAATTGTGAAGTAATATCAGGGCCGGCCTTTGGATAAATAGCACCCTGTGCAAAATTTGTTACTGGCGCCTAGTACCCCCTACAAAACACTCCCCTGGGCACACACAATACGCTGCTGAATGCTGCTTTCCTTGGCCTGCTTCAAATCAAGTCCACCACCTGCGCTTACAGTCTTTCAGTATCTGCAGTGCATGCTTGTATATATTGTGTGTACATCATTACATACGCTAACATGTAACACGCTAAATGCACAGAAGAACAGCACAGCATACAGACATCATAAGTAAGGCTTACGTGTGTTGGTGCTTTGTCTGTGGGGTGGTGCTGATACATACATTTCAACTGCAGGACCATAACTGGGGGGCTGTGGCACTGATACACAACTTTGACCTACAGGTCCGTAACCTAAGACTCCCAGCTGGCACCCCCCTGGTATTGCAACCTGTGCGGTCGCACCAGGGGAGTACATGCAGGAGCTCGGGCCCCCCCCCGCGAGATTGGAGGCCCGGGCCCTGACCCCCTCCTCGCTCCAAGATCTCTTGCGCAATCCGCCGTTCTGATTCCGCGTATGAATGAAACATGTGCGATCACCTGTTTAAAAGACCAGACCCGAACTTCTGGTTCATTTCTGGATGTTCGGGTCAGGTCTTTTAAACAGCTGCTCAACCCGGCCAAACTGCAAGGAAAAATTTTTCCCTTATGTAGTTCAGCCTCATAATCCTTTTTTATTTTACTTAAACCTGCGAGTATCTTTCAAAGGTTTATGTAAAATACGCAAGGTAATTTTATTTGGAGAGTGGGCATGTCTGCAGGGGAGCTGGACTGGGCCCCTTTTGGCTTCGGGCCTCATTGACACCTCCAACATAAAGACAGCACTCGAACGGGTCTTGTGAAGCAGCATACTTTATTTGTGACCTACGCGTTTCAGCCCTACATTGGGCTCTTGTCAGGATAACCAATTTTATATATATATATATATATATACACACACAGTCCATTTGCTCAGGACTGAATTTATAGAATAAATAAGTGGTATAGCATAAACTAGTGGTTCATATCCAGTTTGGGATTAGTGAGAAATCTTCTACCTTTTAGGCTGAGTAGGAAAGTTCCTTACTGGGTGTTTTCTTTGCTTTCCCCTGGATCTGTTTATACAGGAATTTGTAAAGGTCAAACCGAATGGTCTTTTTTCCAAACTCCTGTACTATATAAAGGGCCCGTCTGCATCAGTCCTTGCCTCCAAGCCTTGGTTTCTTAGGGCACGGCTACACTGCGCCACACACGCAATCACACACGGAATCGCATGTGATTTCATGTGCGATTTTGATGCGTTTGCGCATGCGTTTTTCTTTAGAGATAGAAAAATGCATGCAATTGTGCAAAAAGATGCAGAATGCAAACGCATCGCACTTGAAAATGCTAGTTTTCGGTGCGATGCTGTGATTGCAATGTTTGGGGAAAACGCATGCGCAATCGCATCAAAATCGCGTCAGTGTGGCCCAACCCTCAGTAGGTTTCTTTTCTTCATTTCTAAATATGCCTTCAAAGTTGTATCCATTTTATAATCTCCACCTTCATGTTAACAACATTTAACCAAGGCAGTTCTATAAAATATAATGATAAACTGCGGGACCCAGGGGCGGATTTAAAACTCAGGAGCCTGTAGGCCAAAAAGCTTAATGCCCTTAGTCCCACCCCTAAACACAGACCACACCCCTAAACCACACCCATTTTCTCTTTTTTGGGAAGAAAATAGACTTTAAGGAAGGTGGATTAGTGGGGGGAGATTGACAGTCGCCCCTTTCAAGCAAATGCCCCCCCAGGCGCGTGCCTAGTCTGTGCCTAATGGTAAATCCAGGCCTGGTTGGGCCCATGCAATAAGTTTGGCTGCGCTGTTAATTTACAGCAACCAATTGTTTATTAGCTATTTACTGCAGTACAGCAGTTTGATAATTTCTGATTGGTTGCAGATTAAAAGAATGGTTTCATTTTGACAAATACATTGGGAAGCTTAATTGTACCACACAATATCCTGTAAGCTGTATTATTAATATGTGTATGGAAGGCAAGGTACGGCTAATACGAAACCCCCCCCATGGCAATAAATGGTAACATAGAGTAACTAAGATATATATATCAAGAAGGTGGGTGTAACTGGGTGGGGCTGCCAGGGCCAGTCTCTGGACGGGATTTTAGCCCTGAATGCGGGACTCGGAATTTTGTCCCTGCAGTCGGGCAATCCCGTCAAAATAGGGTAGCCTGGCAACCCTAAAGGGGGGCATCATGCAATGGGAGATAATTAGTCCAGGAAGCATCTGCAGACTTTCTCAACATAGCAAAAGCTGTCGTTAATTATGTTTGGAGGCTAGCTATGTCATTAGTTATAATTGGTGGCTAGCTATGTCATTAGTTATAATTGGTGGCTAGCTATGTCATTAGTGTCACATGACTCACTGAAAGGTACTGTATACTATATATACTTGAGTATAAACCGAGATTTTCAGGCTAAAAAAATAGCCTGGAAATCGAGTCTTGGTTTATACTCGAGTCAAAGACTTACCTGCTCCGACGGCAGCACGATCCACCTCCTCTGCTGACTGACATCACTACTCAGCACCGGGAAGTGATGTCAGCCAGCAGAGGAAAGTGGAGCATGATGCCGCCGGAGCTTAGAAGAGGATCCAGAGCAGCCTGCAGGGGAACATGTGGAGCAGGTAGGAGAAGGCAACTGTGGGGATTCAGAAGGGGGGAAGGCACAGTAATTCCTGCAGTGGCTATTCCTTGCCACTGCAGATGTTTGAAAACTACAACTCCCAGCAACTAAAGCATGCTGGGAGATGCAGTTTCCAAATATCTGGAGTGCCAAGGAGTGAGGCTTTAATTGCCTTTTAAATGGACAAGAATTACCATACAGTAATAGCCAAATACAGTATGGCTATTAATGTATGGGGCTTCTGATGTTCATTTAAAGGGCAACTAAAGCCTCTAAACAATAGAGTATCAGAAGGAGAATGTTATCTATTGTTATCTATATCTCTGTATTGTTTGAGGCATTAGTTCCCTTTAAACGGACAGCAGAATTCCCATAGAGCAGTCCCATACAGTAATAACCATACTGAATTTGGCTATTACTGTATGGGACTACTATATGGCAATTCTGCTGTCCATTTAAAGGGCAACCAAAGCCTCAAAACAATACAGAATCAGAAGGCAGCGATAGATAACATGTCGGTTTATACTCGAGTCAATCACTTTTACTCCTTTTTTAGAGGTAAAAGTGGGTGTCTCGGTTTATACTCGGTCGGTTTATACTCAAGTATATGCGCTATATATTTTAGGAAGTCATGTAACCTTTCTGTATATGTGGTCATATAACTCCTTGGTGACTTCTGATATTCTAACATTCTTAGAATTATCAATGTGGCAGTTATAAAGGTGTGTTTTGCAGCATGTTAATAGAATACCATAAAATGATCACATCTGGGATTGATTATTTGGTCAAAATACATGTTCTTGGGATTTATGCAGAAATATCAGTGCTTGTGTGTCTGCCTTTAAGTATAATTGTTTATTGATAATAGAAGATGAAGGCTGCGAACGCAGTAATTCTATACAAGTTAAAGGGCAAGCCCACACCCAGCATTAAATCCAAAGATGGATTAAAAGGGCAAAAATACTAAAAAAAAAGTTATTTTAAATTGACCATTACTCGAAATTATAATTCTTCCAAACCACCACTATATTATTTTGTTTGTTGATCTGCCCCTAATTTATTTAGATAGGCAGTCTAAAATATCTTAAATTTAAGCTGTCAATCAAGTGCCTTGCTGTAATAAACTATTCTTCTGTGAGCAATTTTGCTGTAGCTGGAATGGTGACAGAGCTTAGACAGTTGGAATGCTGTATGCTGTGTGCAGCTTTGACAGGTTGTTTTGTGGGGGGAAAGGTCAGGTCAGATGGAAGTAGGAGTGGTTAAAGGCTATGTATATGTGGAAAAATATTTTGTTTTTAAATTGTCTGTTACTGGAAATAATAGTTTAGCCCAACTATTACTGTTTTTTGTTGATCTGCCAACTATTTCTTTAGATATCTAATCTGAAGCATGATTTAGCTGTCAATCAAGTACCTTATCTACTTAACCTATGTATTAAATGGTATTTAATTTTTATTTATCTGTATAATTGCTTGCACTTATTTACTCTTTATTTATTTGGCTTGAAAAAAGCCAAACTACAATTCTTTCTACTTCTTCTTCTTTTTCTTCTTCTGTTTTATTCTTCCGCTTTTTTTGGACTGTATCTCCTACCACAGTTTTTAAGCTAGAGACATGAAATGCTAACAATCTTCAAATGTGGATATTTCAAAACAGTTTGTTTCATGGTCATAAATACAAATGGTGATACCCCCAACCCCCCACACAGACACAGGTACACCCACCTACTGACCTACCTTTCGATTCCCATTGAAGCCATATTTAAAGGGTAACTAAAGTCAAAAAAACTAATTTAGATTTATCCTCAATAAAAGATAGTTTTATGGTTGTAAACATAAAAAAAGACATACCCCCTCAACCAGACCCAGGTACACACACCTACTGATCTACTTATCCATTACTGTGGCAGCCATACTTAAAGGGTAGTCAAAAAAGCGAATTTTGATCAATAATCAAAAAAGTTTGTTTTTTTAACCCCAACTTGATACAGGTATACACACCTACTGACCTACCCCTCCATTACTGTTGCAGCTATACTTAAAGGGTAACTAAAGTAAAAAAAAACTATTTTGACCAATCATCAAAAAAGTTTGTTTTTTTTAACCCCCAACCCGACACAGGTACACACACCTACTGATCCACTTATCCATTACTATGGCAGCCATACTTAAAGGGTAACTAAAGTAAAAAAAAACACATTTTGACCAATCATCAAAACTAATTTTATTCAATAATCAAAAGTTTGTTTTTTTAACTTCCAACCTGATCCAGGTACACACACCTACTGACCCACCCTTCCATTTTCATGGCAGCCATATTTAAAGGGTAACTATAGTAAAAAAAAACACATTTTGACCAATCATCAAAAAAATTTGTATTATATCCCACAACCTGATATGAATACACACACGCCAACTGACCTACCTTTAATGCATGTGACATATTTAACGGGTAAGTAAAAAACAACAATATCCTCTTCATTGGCATTATTGAGTTTTAAAATCTGCAGCACAAACACACAAATTCCCTTCCAAAATGCAGTCTTTCAAGCCAAATTCAAAGTTTATACTTAAACTTTCCCTGTCTAGTTTTATAATGTATTGCACCAAAGTGGTGCTTTATAAATAAAATTATACATACAGTACATACATACATACATTTGCTGTAACTGGAAGGGTGTAACTGGATGGGTGACAGTTGGAGAATTCCATCTCTCAGTGCTAGATGAGTAATTTCCGAGCATGCTCAGTTTAAAAGAAGTCAGGTCTGAAGAAAGGAGGAGTCAATTAAGTGAGGGAGGTGGGATACTGAACCTGAGAAAAATAAGTACTGGGTTGAAGGCATACAGCAACACATACAACTCAGAGTAAAGGCTACATACATGCATTTAATTATAGATGAAGCAAAGTAATTTTTTTCAGTATACATACCCTTTAAAAGAGGGAGGGGGGATACTGCTCCCAAGCAAAACAGTTCTGAATTGAAGGCATGCAGAAACACACACACACTTTAGAGTAAGTGCTACTTACATATATTTATTTACAGCTTAAGATAAGGAAAAAGTCATTTTTTAGTATAGTGTCCCTTTAAGCTCGAATGAGTCCCTGAGCAGGGCTGTCATTTAGGGCCCCTGGTTCTATATACTATTCTAGGGACTGTAATACTGAATCTGAGCCCCTTATATTAATGGACGTGGCTGCTTTTGCCGCAATGGACATTACTTCCATAAGTCTAGATTTAAAGGGCATGTCCACCCCCAAAACTATAATCCCCCCAACTACTGGCCCCACCATGTAGTGTAGTTTTTAATCCTTACCTCACATCCCAACTCCATCTGGTTCTCCTGTAGTCCCCCCCCAAAGTTCCAAAAACTGCCCACCAGGAGGCTAGCAGGTCCATATAGGACACTGCCTGCTACCTGGCCTCCCGGAGATTCCTGCCATGCGTGCTGCAGCCCTTCTCCCCCCTCCCTCCCCCTCCCTCTCCCTCCCATTCTACTATCCCCCCCCCTAGCATTAAACCCCCCTAATATTCTGCTCCCCCATGTCCCCCAGCCCCAACCGCATGTTTGTTTTTTTTAAAAAGCTCCCCAAACTCTTACTTACCTCCTCTTTCCTCCGCTGCACTGATGACCGGCAGCCGCGTCCGTGATTGGCTGCCGCTCAGCCAATCACAGACGCGACTGCCGGTCCCGCCCCTCTGCTTGCATTCTCGCAAGCAGAGGGCCGGCAGTGCGGCGGAGGATCGAGGGGAGGTAAGTAAGAGTTTGGGGGGCTTTTTAAAAAAACAAAACATGCGGTTGGGGCTGGGGGACATGGGGGAGCATGATATTAAATTTTTATTTTAGGGGTGGACATAGCCTTTAAACCTGCTAATTGAGGTTTCTTGACGTAGAGAGAGAGGAATAGAATTCCAGAGGATGGGAGCTACAAGAGAGAAAGGTTTAAGGTGAGAGGAAGCAGTATGTGTGTATATGTGTGGGGGGTCAGTACATATAGTAATAGTAATATATATATAAGCAGGATATATAAGGTAAGTAAATGAGACCCTGGTGCTACTAAAATTTAGATAATACCAGTGCCTGGCTTGGAAAAGGCTCTAGAGAGGGGCCGAAACGTTGTCGATATGCATTTTGCACTATAAATACTTTTGAAATATCCCTGTGTGCACTAGCTTTATATGGACGGTATATATACCGCACTCCGTTCTCAGTCATCCGCCGGGGTGCTCCAGTAAAGAAAAGCAAATAGAAGAAAGGTACCGAGCACTCCACGGTCTGATCAACAGGTTTATTAAAAGAGCAAACAAACAGTAGGTCCGATTACCTACGCGTTTCAACCCACAAGATCCCGGTACTACTTTTTAGTACTTTAGCACCTAGGGACGCCTAGGATGCAGGCAGTCTATTTATTGTATTAGATTTTATCTGGTGTTTGGAGTTTTTTGCAGGGTATGTGTTTGTTTTTGGTCTATATTATGCACAATAAAGAATAATATTTTTATACTGATCGTTACTGGTTGGATGGTTTATTTAGTGCAATCCATTATCCCATCCTCGGATATTTTTGATGCCATAAGAGTGCCCCTGTAGTTTATTCTGCAGGGTAGAGTGGGTTTCTTGTGGTTTGGGATTTTCCCAACCATTCCTTTTTCTCCTGTAGCAGTCTTTATTACCCATTGCACCACCACTTATTTAGTGGGTATGTGGCTTTTTTAGGTTATTACACTAATACCCATATTAGGTATGATGTATTCAATTAGATCAACTGGACTTGAAGTTTAGTTCTTGAAGACATTTCGTTAGTCATCCGACTGGCTTTCTCAATTCAGAATGACTTGTACAAGAATCTGTGGCAATTATGTACCCTGGAAAATCTCAATTTATCGGTACTGTGTGTAACCAACTTAATGTTTATTTCATAGGGGGAAATCTTTATTGTGTGCACCTGTATTACTTTACCCTCTAAACAAAGCGAAATCTGTGAAATACAAAATATATCTACACACACACGATAAACAAATAATAGAAGGAACACTGGCTGCTGGTAAAATTTTGAGATTTGGGGTGCTGAAATACAGCCTTACCTTCTCTTTTAGTCTTTTTTTATGTAGCCTTTAGTTTAACTTTAATATAGGCTGCAAATGTTTAAGGACATACTTGGCAATGATATATCGACCGATTCAGCAAATTCCATTGAAACAGCTGAAATATCGACAGTGGGAATGGGATGCAGTTTATCAAAAAAAATTAAGATCCGGTCAAGCGGAAGATTTTCCATCTACCCAATCTTACAGTCTCCATCTTCCAATGATTTCCCCATTTTCCATCTCCACTGCTTAAACAAAGCGCACTTTCCCATGCGAATAGCAGACAAAGTCCGACGGGACTTGTCAGACTACACGCCGGAGGAGCGAGCGATCGGGTAAGTACCAAACCTTTTTCCTGGCTCCTACAGGAGGTAAGATACAGCTTCTTAACCTCCCATTTTTCAATAAAACTGAATATTACAGATATACCATGACCTGGATGAATGAATATTACAGATATACCATGACCTGGATGGATGAATATTACAGATATACCGTGACCTGGATGGATGAATATTACAGATATACCATGACCTGATGGATGAAAATTACAGATATACCATGACCTGGATGAATGAATATTACAGATATACATGACCTGGATGGATGAATATTACAGATTACCATGACCTGGATGAATGAATATTACAGATATACCGTAACCTGGATGATGAAATGTACAGATATACCATGACCTGGATGGATGAATATTACAGATATACCATGACCTGGATGGATGAATATTACAGATATACCATGACCTGGATGGATGAATATACAGATATACTATGACCTGGATGGATGAATATTACAGATATACCATGACCTGGATGGATGAATATTACAGATATACCTGACCTGGATGGATGAATATTACAGATATACCATGACCTGATGGATGAATATTACAGATATACCGTGACCTGGATGGATGAATATACAGATATACCGTGACCTGGATGGATGAATATTACAGATATACCGTGACCTGATGATGAATATTACAGATATCCATGACCTGGATGAATGAATATTACAGATATACCATGACCGTGTAGGATGAATATTACAGATATACCATGACCTGGATGGATGAATATTACAGATATACTATGACCTGGATGGATGAATATTAGATATACCGTGACCTGGATGATGAATATTACAGATATACCGTGACCTGGATGGATAATATACAGATATACCGTACCTGGATGGATGAATATCAGATATACCTGACCTGGATGGATGAATATTACAGATATACTGTGACCTGGATGGATGAATATTACAATTACAGAATACCGTGACCTGGATGAATGGATATTACAGATATACCATGACCTGGATGAATGAATATTACAGATATACCATGACCTGGATAAATGAATACCTGGATGAATATTACAGATATACCATGACCTGGATGAATATAACAGATATACCATGACCTGGATGAATATTACAGATATACCATGACCTGGATGGATAAATATTACAGATATACCATGACCTGAATGAATATTACAAATATACCATGACCTGGATGAATGGATATTACAGATATACATGACCTAGATAATGAATATTACAGATATACCATGACCTGGATGATGAATATTATAGATATACCATGACGGTGAAATGAATATTACAGATATACCATGACCTGGATAATGAATATTACAGAAAACCATGACCGGATAGAATATCAGAAATACCATGACCTGGATGAATATTACAGATATACCATGACCTGGATGAATGAATATTACAGATATACCATGACCTGGATGAATGAATATTACAGAAATACCATGACCGTGATAGAATGATATTACAGATATACCATGACCTGGATGAATGAATATTACGATATACCATGACCTGATAAATGAATATTACAGATATACCATAACCTGAATGGATAATTTACAGATATATATACCATGATCTGATGAATGAATATTACAGATATACCATGACCTGATGGATGAATATTCAGATATACCATGACCTGGATGAATTTACAGATATACCATGACCTGGATGGTGAATATTACAGATATACCATGACCGGGATGAATATTCCAATATACCATGACCTGGATGAATGGATATTACAGATATACCATGACCTAGATAATGAATATTACAGATATACCATGACCTGGATGGATGAATATTATAAATATACCATGACCTGGATAATGAATATTCAGATATACCATGACCTGGATGAATGAATATTACAGAATACCATGACCTGGATGATGAATATTACAGATATACCATGACCTGGATGAATGAATATTACAGATATACCATGACCTGGATAAATGAATATTACAGTATCCATAACCTGAATGGATGAATATTACAGATTAATACCATGACCTGGATGAATGATATCAGATAAACCATGACCTGGATGGATGAATATTACAGATATACCATGACCTGATGAATATTACAGATATACCATGACCTGGATGGATGAATATTACAGATATACCATGACCTGGATGAATATTACAAATATACCATGACCTGGATGAATGGATATTACAGATATATCATGACCTAGATGAATGAATATTACAGATATACCATGACCTGGATGGATGAATATTACAGATATACCATGACCTGGATGGATGATATTACAGATATACCATGACCTGATGAATGAATATTACAGATATACCATGACCTGGATGAATGATATTCAGATATACCATACCTGGATGAATATTACAGATATACCATGACCTGGATGAATATAACAGATATACCATGACCTGGATGGGTGAATATTACAGATATACCATGACCTGGATGAATGAATATTACAGATATACCATGACCTGGGTGGATGAATATTACAGATATACCATGACCGGTGATGAATATTACAGATATCCATGAACCTGGATGAATGGATATTACAGATATACCATGACCTGGATGAATGAATATTACAGATATACCATGACCTGGATGGATAAATATTACAGATATACCATGACCTGGATGGATGAATATTACAGATATACTATGACCTGGTAGGATGAATATTACAGATATATACATGACCTGGATGGATGAATATTACAGATATACCATGACTGGATGGAGAATATTACAGATATACCAGACCGGATGGATGAATGAATATTACAGATATACCTGACCTGGATGGATGAATATTACAGATATACCGTGACCTGGATGGATAATATTACAGAATACCGTGACCTGGATGGATATGAAATACAGATATACCATGACCTGGATGATGAATATTACAGTATACCATGACCTGGATGGTAAGGATGAAATACAGATATACCATGACTGGATGGATGAATATTACAGATATACTAGACCTGGATGGATGAATATACAGATATACCGTGAACTGGATGGATGAATATATCAGATATACCGTGACCTGGAGGATGAATATTACAGATTTACCGTGACCTGGATGGATGAATATTACAGATATACCATGACCTGGATGGATGAATATTACAGAATATACGTGACCTGGATGGATGAATATTACAGATATACGTGACCTGGATGAATGGATAATACAGATATACCATGACCTGGATTAATGAAAACAGATACCATGACTGGATAAATGAATACCTGGATGAATATTACAGATATACCATGACCTGGATGAATATAACAGATATACCATGACCTGGATGAATATACAGATATACCATGACCTGGTGGATGGATAATATTAAGATATACCATGACCTGAATGATATTACAATATACCATGACTGGAGAATGGTATTACAGATAACCATGACCTAGATGAATGAATATTACAGATATTACCATGACCTGGATGGATGAATATTATAGAATACCATGACCTGGATATGAATTTACAGATATACCATGACCTGGATAAATGATATTACAGAAAATACCATGACCTGGATATGAATGTAATAATTACAGAAATACCATGACCTGGATGAATATTACAGAATACCATGACCTGGATGAATGAATTTACAGATATACCATGACCTGGATGAATGAATATTACAGATATACCATGACCTGGATAGATGAATATTACAGATATACCATGACCTGGATGAATGAATATTACAGATATACCATGACCTGGATAAATGAATATTACAGATATACCATAACCTGAATGGATGAATATTACAGATATATATACCATGATCTGGATGAATGAATATTACAGATATACCATGACCGGATGGATGAATATTACAGATATACCATGACCTGGATGAATATTACAGATATACCATGACCTGGATGGATGAATATTACAGATATACCATGACCTGGATGAATATTACAAATATACCATGACCTGGATGAATGGATATTACAGATATACCATGACCTAGATTAGAATATACAGATATACCATGACCTGGATGGATGATATTTAAATATACCATGACCTGGATAAATGAATATTACAGATATACCATGACTGGATGAATGAATATTACAGATATACCATGACCGGATAGATGAATATACAGATATACCATGACCTGGATGGATGAATGAATATACAAGATATACCATGACCTGGATAAATGAATATTACAGATATACCATAACCTGAATGGATGAATATTACAGATATATATACCATGACCTGGATGAATGAATATTACAGATAAACCATGACCTGGATGGATGAATATTACAGATATACCATGACCTGGATGAATATTACAGATATACCATGACCTGGATGGATGAATAACAGATATAATGACCTGGATGAATATTACAATATACCATGACCTGGATGAATGGATATTACAGATATATCATGACCGAGATGATGAATTACAGATATACCATGACTGGATGGATGAATATTAAAGAATACCATGACCTGGATGGATGATATTACAGATATACCATGACCTGATGAATGAATATTACAGATATACCATGACCTGGATGAATGAATATTACAGATATACCATGACCTGGATGATATTAAAGATATACCATGACCTGGATGAATATAACAGATATCCTGACCTGGATGGGTGAATATACAGATATACCAGACCTGGATGGAATGATATTACAGATATAACATGACTGGGTGGATGAAATTACAGATATACCATGACCTGGATGAATATTACAGATATACCAGATGGATGAATGGATATTACAGATATACCATGACCTGGTGAAGAATTATACAGATATACCATGACCTGGATAAATGAATATTACAGATATACCATGACCTGGATGGATGAATATTACAGATATACACAGACCTGGATGAATGAATATTACAGATATACCGTGACCTGGATGGATGAATATTACAGATATACCATGACCTGGATGAATTAATATTACAGATATAACATGACCTGGATAAATTAATATTACAGAAATACCATGACCTGGATGAATATTACAGATACACCATGACCTGGATGAATATTACAGATATACCATGACCTGGATGAAAAAATATTACAGATATACCATGACCTGGATGAATGAATATTACAGATATACCATGACCTGGATGGATGAATAGTACAGATATACAATTAGACCGAATGAATGAGAACTTTCACAAACAAGCTGAAAGGCCTAACCCACGCTGTGACCAGTAAGGACAATACATTTTTAGGGCAGACCCTACCCTAGAAATCCTATGTGTGACTGTGACCCACCCCCTAAGACAAACTACAATTTCTCCTTTTAGCAATTTGTTAAGATATTTAACCAACAGAGAAATGTGTCACTGAGCATTTGACAAGCAAAAGGATCCAATAGCTGACAAATGTCACAAGAGACAAAATGTAACAAGTCTGAATTCCAAAGCAAAAAACAGGCTTAGGGCATCTAAATCTAGCATACTTAATTAGATTTTATTACATCATTTTATTAATTTCAATACATTACTATACATAAAAAAAATGTAGACTGAGTGGGAAGGTAACTATTCAAGCATAGGCTTTTGTTCAGTATAAATAAGCAGGGAGATTCAATAAACGTTCCTATCGTTTAAAATGGTGCTAATTTTGCCCCAACCAATCAGATCTTATTCAACATTTGAAAGCTAACATCTGATTGGTTGGGGCAAAATTAGCATCATTTTAAACGATAAGAACTTTGATTGAATAACCCTGATAGTATATGTCTGGATTTTTTAAAAATTTCCAGTGGTACTACCATGTATTTACTGACTTTGCCAGGTGGCTACAGCCAATTTTAACACGTTTGACATATGCTATTGCATTTTTTTTTCCTTTGTGGCATTTTAAGCCATTGCCAAACAGTTGATGTTATAATGGGGCATATTTTTAAAATCACGGTAAATACAGATACTACCAAAAGCCACGCACCCTAGCAACATTTTTCAACCATAACCATTCTGTATAGATATTTTTATATATAAAATGTGCGCAATCAGGTGGTAAGGTTGTATAAAATGTGCACAATCAGGTGGTACGGTTGTATAAAATGTGCACAATCAGGTGGTAAGGTTGTATAAAATGTGCCCAATCAGGTGGTAAGGTTGTATAAAATGTGCACAATCAGGTGGTAAGGTTGTATAAAAAGTGCACAATCAGGTGGTAAGTTGTCTTTTTTCAGCCTTGCCGTTAATAGGAAATATAGGTACAAACTGCGCAATTACAGGAGGCTGGGGAACATACACCCGAATAATGCTTCTCCAATAACGTTTACCTCTCCAGCAGCTTCTTCCCACTATTTAACTAAGAAGCACCACCCACACACGCCCACTAGGCGGAGAAACCCTCTGCCGGAATCTCTCTCTTCATAGTCATTGGCTAGTTGGAACGGGAGGGCGTGAGCTTTGGTAACAGGAACTTCCGGGCTGGTTGACGTTGACAGGAGCCGGTGATCTAGGGAAAATTACGTGATGGAGCTGAGGTGTTGGGGCGGTGACTGGGGACTTCCCTCCGTCCATCACGAGAGTCTGATTGTTCTGGTGAGAGAAGTTCATTGTGGATTGCGGAGACCTAAGGGATACTGGGAGATACAATGTCTATAGGGATCCATAGTAGGTTTGGATTTGTTATTGACTGGTGCAGTGTATAAATAAACCAGGTTAGTGATGTTTAAAGGTCCAACCCCCTAACAGAAATGTATATTAACACCCCCCCCCCCCATCAAATACCAACACCACAATATTCCGAAAGGGAGCTCTTAATGCCTGTGCTGTCGCCCCTTTCGTGGTTCTCAACAATGATAGTGACATTGCATAGAGTAAGCAAGCAGTTTAAAGGGCAACTGTTGGTCTCCAAACAACTAAGGGTTAAAGGGCATCTATAGTGAAAAAAATACATTGGCCCATTGCAAAGTTAAATTCATGTACTCTGTGCTGCCGTTATCCTATCTCTGTCAGTGATCCTGTTTTTCCATGGTGTCAGATCTCTCTGTGCAGCACTCCCCCGTTCCCCCTGCCCTCTGTTACCTCCTCCATGTCTCAACTCCGGCTAACCGACAAGCCTATCATGGGCAGTAGGAGTTAAAAGTTCAACATCCTAAAAAAACACACCCACACACAGTGGCCAATAGAAAGCAAGCTTTCCTGGAGACACGGATCTCTCCGTGTCCTGATAAAATACGATCTCTCTCTTTGTGACCCATCATTAATCAGTGAAAGCTATCAAGAAGGGGGGTCAAGTGCAGCCTTATCTCAGCCTTATCTCTGCAGTCAAAGCTACATCTCTCCCCCTCGGTAAGTTTGAAAGGATTTTCTGATTTCCCTGGTCCTGCATCGGCAGTGGAAGTAATGGGATTTCCAACATAGTAGTAAAAACAAACAATTGGGTTGGGGTGCAAATATTAACACTCATTTATTGAACTTTTAAACCAAAATTTGAATCTGATCGACTTAAGACATCAAGTCTATAATGTCTTATGAATGTAGACATTGAAGTCCATGTGGCTGCTTTGCAGATTTCCAATGGAGAAGTTCTAGCTGCTTCTAGAACTTCTAGCCCAGGATGTTGCCATCGCCCGGGTCGAATGCGCTGTTACCCTATTGGGTTGTTCCACTGCTGTTAAGCTGTACGCTTGTCTAATTGTTGCTGTTATCCATGACGATATTATAGCGGTTGATGGTTGCTGACCTTTTTTCTTTCCATGAAAAAGGATAAACATTGCATCAGTCTTTCTAAAGCTTTCTGTTTTTTCCATATATATTTTTTTTAATGTATGGCCTACATCCAGTAGGTGATTTCCCACTGATTCTGTATTGTCATTCATAAGTGTTGGAAGAATTATTTCTTGATTAATGTGAAAATCAGAGATTATTTTAGGTAAAAACTGATCATCTGGTATTAATACCACTTTTTCTGTGTGAAATTGTAGAAATGGAGGGGAGGCTTTCAATGCTCTAAGTTCTGAAATTCTTCTTGCAGATGTTATTGCGACCAAAAAGAGGGTTTTGAAAGTTAAGTTTTTAATATTTGAAGTTTCAATAGGTTCAAATGGCGCTCCTTGTAGCGCTCTAAGTACAAGGGGCAGATCCCAAGGTGGGACTCTGTTCTTAGTTGGGGGGTTAATGTGTTTAACTGCTTTAAAGAACCTTATGATGAAGGGTTCCTGAAACCATTTTTTGTCAGTAATAGCAGATATAGCAGAGACTTGCCTTTTTAGAGTAGATATACTCAATCTTTTCTGTAACCCTGTTTGTAAGAACTCCAGAATATTTTCTACTCTAGGTTCTTTTGCATTAATGGTTCTTTCTGTGCACCATTTCTTGAAAGTTTCCCAGGTTTTATAATATGATGGCGATGTGGAGGATTTGCGAGATGACATCAGAGTTTGAATTAGGTTTGAGGATAATCCTCTACCTTCCATATTCTGCCTTTCAATTTCCATGACACTAAAGCTAATTTGTTTACTTGTGGATGGGTTATTGTCCCTTGATGTAGTAGGTTGGGTATCTTTGGCAGTCTCATGGGAGTTGATATCGATAGACTCTGAATCCAAGGGAACCAAGACCTCCTCGGCCACCATGGGGTTATCATGATTACAGTAGCTTGGTCTTCCTCTATCTTTCTGAGAACTCATGGGATTAGAGATATCGGAGGGAATATATATGCTAGATGGAATCTCCACTTCGTTGAAAAAGCATTCGTGCACAGTGCTAGAGGGTCTGGTAGCCAGGAAAAGAATTGTTTCACTTTCTTGTTGACTCTGGTCGCCATTAGATCTATCTGAGGGTGACCGAATACTTGAACTATGGTGTTGAAAACTTCTTTGTTCAGTGACCATTCTAGTGGGTTCGCAGTTGTTCTGCTTAGTCTGTCTGCTTCGATGTTCAGGTGTCCCGGGATATGAATTGCTGAGATATCCTCTAGATTGGCTTCCGCCCATGCCAAAATCTCGTTCATCTGAACCCATAGTGTATGACTCTTTGTGCCCCCCTGTTTGTTTATATAATAAACAACTGACATATTGTCCGACTGAATCTGAACTGCGTTTTTGTATATCATGTATTTGAATGATATTAACGCCATCATTACAGCCTTCATTTCCCTCAGGTTTTGATGTCTGTTTCTCCAGTACTGGTTCCATTTTCCTTGTACTGACTGTCTTCGACATATTGCTCCCCATCCTGTTGGACTGGCATCCACAGTAATTGTGGTCCAATTGGAGTGCACTATATTGACGGTTTTGTAGCTCGTTTTGTCCAACCACCAATCCAATGTTTCTACTATATTTTTTGGTAGGATTTTTGTTAGATTTTGGCTGTATTGGTATTTCCATTGTTTCAGAAATTCTAACTGTATTGGTCTTAGATGGTATTGAGCCCACTGTACCACTCCTATTGTTGATACCATTTTCCCTAGTACCTTTTGACACACACATGCTTTTTATGTTGGAAATGTTGTGATCTGTTTGACATCTTTCATAATGTCCTCTTGTCTCTCTATCGGAAGAGCAATTTGAAGTTTCCTGGTGTTGATATTTACTCCTAGGAAACGTATCTCCTGAGTAGGAATCAAGATAGATTTGTTTATATTTATCATCCACCCTAGACTCTCTAGAAGCTTTTGTGTTAGTTGAAGATGATGCATACACTGGATTTTGTTGTCCCCCTTTATCAGGATATTGTCTAGATACAAGAATATTTGTATTCCTGTTAATCTGAGTTGTGCCACTATGGGGGCTAAGACCTTTGTGAATGTGCGTGGGGATGACGCCAGACCAAATGGAAGACATTTGTATTGCAGGTGTTGACCCAATATGTAACATCTCAGATACTTCCGGTGACTTTTGTGAATTAGAATATGGTGGTAAGCACTCTTTAGGTCTATTTTCACCATCCATTGATTTAAGTGAATTTGGTTTGAGATACTCTTTAATGATTCCATCTTGAATTTTTTTAATGACAGAAAGGAATTCACATATCGAAGATCCAGGATTGCTCTGAACTCTCCATCCTTTTTTCTCCTCAGAAAGAACGGTGAATAGGTTCCTGATTTCCACTCTTGAAACCTCACTTTCTCTATTACATTTTGATCAAGGAGATCTTTGTATAACCTTTTGTAATTCTAGCCTTGCTTGTTTGTTTTTTGGAGTCTGATCCCGGACAAATTTTGTCTGTGGTAGGTGAAGAAACTCTATGATATATCCTTCTCTTACTACTTTTTTTCACCCACTCGTCTGACCTGGAGTTTTCCCATTCCGTCACACACTGAGAGAGCCTTCCTCCCAATCTGTGACGGGGAAACTTGTTATGATTGTCTACCTCTTCCTCTTGTATTCTTAGTTCCTCGAAAGGATGATGTTAATTGTTCAGATTTCCATCCTTGTCTTTGTTGATATTGTCGCCCTGGCCTATATTGTCTGGCTTGACGAAATGACATTTCTGAATTATACGGGAAACTTCTTCCTTGTCTCCTGGAAAGTGGTAAGGTTTTCTTATTCGAGTTCCTTTCTAATACCTCATCCAGGGCTGAACCGAATAAAAGATTACCCTCAAATGGTAAGTTTGTTAATCCCTGTCTTGATTGGTTATCCACTTTCCATTGACGTAACCATAACGCTTTTCTCGCAACTGTAGTCGGGCCCATGGACTTTGCACTGAGTTTAATTGAATCTATAGATGAATTGGCTATAAATTCGTTAGTGAGTTTGATGTCTTGTAACATTTGGACCAACTCTTCTCTGTGCGTCCCATTGTTGATCGCATCCTCTAACTCTCTGATCCATATTTTGTTAGCTCGGGCAAGACTAGTGATTGCAATTGCTGGTCTGATTGCTGCTCCTGATTTCGTATATGCCCTTTTAAGTGCCGCCTCCTCCTTTCTTTCCTAGCCATCTTCGCTATGGGTGTGTCGACTCTTGGAGGTTCGTCCCAGTTCTTCACATCCTCCTTTAAAAAGGGGTAATTCTTTGACATATTTTGAGATATGTTAAACTTTCTTTCAGGGTTTAGCCATTCTTTTTTGATAATGTCTGAAATATGTTCATGTACATGAAAACATACATTGTCAACTACTTCTTCCGAAAACATAAGATCTTTGTATTGGTTTGAGGAAGTGACAGGAATTTGAAGAGACGTTTTCATTTTTCTGATTAGGTGATCTAAAGAAGATTGATTCACATTCCCATTTGATAAATCTTCTGTATTCTCTTCATCTATTTCCTCTTCAGACATTGTTTGCAAGGTCGCTCTGTCTGGAATGGGTTGACGTTTTTCAATCCCATAGTCTTGAAACATGTCTGTCACCTTTTTGAGGGTTATCTCTGATACTTTCAACACAATTTGGTCTAGAGAAGAATCAAAAACTTTTTTCATAGTAGATTGAATATCTTCCTGAGTCATGGATGATAAGGGATTAGCACAATCCTCACATAACTTTCTTCCCTGCATGGCCTTATTATCACATGTTGCACATTTCCTGCTTCTGGATTTGCTCCTTGAAGCCTCTGGAGACCTGGCAACGGAGAAAAAAAAACAAAAAACGATTAGATACATCACTTTCCTCAGATGGTTATTGACCTCTCACTCTTTAAGAACGCTCACCCCCTAGAAGCAGATCTAGATCTCTTAAAAGAGCTCATTGGACACTGCAAAAAAAAAAAAAAACCCCACAAAGTTCAAAGTTGATGCAAACACTTTTGCATAAGTTGTAAGTATGACCCTAGGGCAGGTACTTACAGCGACAGCAGCAGTGTGATCTGTAACAGCGTGGAGCGAACACAAAGGACTGGTTGGCTCTGGAGGTAGAAAAGGAAGCTAGAGCGAGAATGCCAGGTTCCAAATGGTTCAAACCTCCCCTGCCGCGTGTAACGGCATCTAGTTAAAGGCGCAATGACGTCATCGCTGCACCGCGCTTACACATAAGCGACTTATACGGACGGGAACCGCTGAATTCCCCTACTGCATATACGCGGGCGTGATGGTACAGCCTTCTGAATGGGGGAGAGGAGAGAGACCCCAGTCAGGCAAACGGAGGGAGCGATAGGAGCCTGTACAGGTACAGGAGAAAAAGACGTGAAGCAGAGGGGAGGAGGAAACAATTTTATTGGCTGAGACAAAGGGGGCCTGTCACGGGTTTAAACAGAGAATTAACCCATTACTTCCACTGCCGATGCAGGACCAGGGAAATGCATTGAGGCAATACAGTTATCCTTTAATACTGGGGAAAACAGGAAGTACCTGGGGAAAAATGGACAGTTGAGAAGGGGAGCCTACTAAAACAGGCAGAGGCTGGTCACATGGCTGAAAACAGGAAGAGTTTAAGCAGGAAGTAATATTGCTGAATCTTTCCAGCAATAACTTCAAACAAATTTTATATAGAGATGTGAATTAGGTTCAATTTTAAAGGTATGATGGAAGGCTTTTTATAGACAAAGGTAAAAGAATCCAGTGCAAACTTCGGACTTTCCAAAATATATAAAGTAGTTTGGAAGAATTCGAGACCACAGTTACCCTTTATGGAAGTATGTGTTCCAGACTGAACATCATTAAAGGAAAATAAAATCGAAAAGACAGCTTGACTTAAAGGAACTGTAAACCCACATAGCCAAAGATTTTAAGTCTTTGCCCTCCGTTTGTATTATTCACAGGGAGGTGAAAACGCTTATTCTCACCTCCCTGTGAATAATATTTTGCTCAGAGGACACTGGAACTTACCTTTGCTCCGCTCCGCTCGTAGCCGCTCCTGCTCTAACAAGCACTGTCCCGACCATGCGCGCCAATACAAGAGATAGGGTGCACGATCGGGACAGAACAGCTGTTCTGTGCAGAAGCGGCTGCGAGCGGAGCGGAGCGAAGGTAAGTTCCCCGGTCCCCTGAGCAAAATATTATTTACAGGGAGGTGAGAATAAGCGTTCTCACCTCCCTGTGAATAATACAAACGGAGGGCAAAGACTTAAAATCTTGAGTTTACAGTTCCTTTAAGCTCTGTATACACAGTGGATTCACTGCAGGCAAACAAGCAGTCAACACGTGCACGAAGAAAACCCATTGCGGATGATAATCACAGGTATGGCTGTTCAATCAGGTGTCATTCGATGTACACACGTACATCGAATGTGCAATCGTTACCTGCTCGTTCGTCTGGTGCCAAATAGACCGTATGTGTACGGAGCTTTAGGTAATGCTCCACCTGTTTCCACTCTGCACATCTAAAACCAATTATACCTGTCATGTACAAAAAAGATTTTTAGCTTTTTCACCGACAAACTCAATTCTTTTTCTAATTTGGCTCCCTGTAAAGACTTATGATATTATTTATGAAGCTTAATCAATATCACATGCTAAGTGTAAAATTAAATATTTATGTATAAATATAAATGATTGAAAACTAGAATAGATGAGAACATATATGCCTGTATCAGGCCTAGACTGATTATTCCACACAATATATTGTAGTCATTAAAGGACTACTCCACCCTCATAGGAACATCTTTTAGAAGGAATGGCCTCTTTAAAATATGTTGATATATCATACTTTGTCCTATGAATTCATTACTGTATGCCTGCTATGCTTCTGAATGCCTCATGGAAACTGAGCAATTTAGAAACCTGTACTGAGCCTGGGCATGCTCAGAAGAGGCAGATAGGGGATTAACATTCAGTCATTGGCTGTGATGTCAGCTGTGAAATCCATAACTGACAGTTGCTAACTGGAAGAACCAGGGGAAACAGGACATTGTGCAGGATTTCAGATTAGACTTATATATTTCAGATTTCATTTTGGGGCTGGACTTGCCCTTTAAAGGGACATTCTCTTTCTGAAAAAGCTTTGCCAGAAACAAGAATCTGTTCTTGAAAATTGGAGGCCGTAGTGAAAATCCAGGCCAATGTTTTGATTGAAATATCATGCCAGAAAGTTGATTGGGTCAAAATATCTGCCCATGTCACCCGAATTGGCATCTCTCTCAGCAAATAATAGACAAATGCAGTGTTTCATCAAACTTCAAGCTTATCTGACCCCACAAAGAGTGGCCAAAATGCACCCTCCACGACAAATATCATGCCCAAGTGTGGTGCACAAAATGCTGGTTTTTGTCACCTTTTATGGTCCAGCCCTTTATAACTTCTTACTGGTCCAAAGTGCTAAATCTTATAACAGCCAAACTATCAATACCAGTACCACACATACCTGAAGCATGCATCCTCGGTCTCTTGGACCAAGATAACTGGAATAAACATAATGCAACCCTAGTACTATGCGTGCAAAACTATCCTTAAAGGGCATGTCCATCCCCTTAAACCAACTTTGGGGGTAAGGTAGGTAACCCCTACCCACCCCCAACCGCTGCAATATTTTTTATAAAAAGTCCCCTTAATTCTACTTACACTGCATTCTCTCCCGCAGCGCCGAACCTTAGCCGCGTCTGTGATTGGCTGACAGTCACTTGAAACACCGCGGGTGAGAGGGCTCTGTAAGTATGGATCGAGGGGATTTTTTAAAAAATATTGTGGCAGTAAGGTCATGGCCACACTGAGAGGGACCTTTTTGGCTGCTCCATTGCACCTCGGCATTCAGCCAAAATTAAAAGGGCCACTTCAATGTGTTTGCTCCCTAGTCCAAAAGGTCCCAGTCATCCCCTGCTTAGAAATTAGAATTGGCACCTAGAGGGAATCTGAAACAGCATCACATGTCAGGAAATCGGATATGAAAACCTCCAGTTATTGAGATAAATTTTCCAAATAACAGAGGACTTTTGATAGCAGTTCTATGTGGCTTCCATTGGGTGTTCTTTCAGGGGTGAGGACCTATCATTTTTGATGAAGGGGGATTTTTAACATTAGTTATCTGATTGATAGAAGGGAATGCTCTGAAAATACAATTTGATTTCCCCCCCCCATTTGTCACTTTTAGGCTTATGCAAAATTCACCGGGACACCTCTGAAAGTAAATCCTATTGACTACACTTGGGCTGCTTCAAAAGGTAAATATAATGAACATTTACTGTTGACAAATCTGTATGGGACTATTGTGTGAAGAGATATTGATTCTAGTTACTCAGGTTAACTCCAACTAAGGATCATATTCATATTACAGTGCACTGTGTCATAACTATATATTGTGTAGAGCTGTAGACATCAATCAGCCATGTTATATTAAGTAGCCCCACCTTTAATGCCACTAATGTTTGTCTTGTCTATGTAGATGGTATGAATTCCATTAAACTTGCTGTGCCTGGCCACCAAGCTTATGGTTACAGATCCTTTAAGATTCAGAACCATCATTTCCTGTGTATTCTTGTTACCTATGTAAATGCTTAGCATAGTGTGCAATAGCTTTACTAAAGGGGTTAATTAATATATATTATATTGAATTTTAAGTTGATGTTAATACTGGTACCAGGACAATGAGCATTAAGGGGACACGCATCTACTGTATTTGTGCCGTTGTGAGCTTTATAACTTTCTTCACACTTGTCTCTAAACTATGAACATTTACTTTTCATGTCTGCATCTGGGCTCCTATTAAATATAATCCACCTGTTCAGCAAGTTTCTTGTGGGAAGAATAAGGCTAAGTACACACAATGGGATATTTTGACTTGATCCACTAGAGGCCACAATAGTTAGCTAACCAGGTCAAAATGCCATCTGCCACGGTAACAATTCAGACAATTCTAGGAGCCCATCTAGCTTTTTTACTTATCCAGTTCCATATATATAGACTACTATTACATCTATATAAACGCCCCCAGTTCCATAGATACAGACTACTATTACATCTATATAAACGCCCCCAGTTCCATATATAGAATACAGTTACATCTATATAAACGCCCCCAGTTCCATAGATACAGACTACTATTACATCTATATAAACGCCCCCAGTTCCATAGATACAGACTACTATTACATCTATATAAACGCCCCAGTTCCATATATATAGACTACTATTACATCTATATAAACGCCCCCAGTTCCATAGATACAGACTACTATTACATCTATATAAACGCCCCCAGTTCCATATATAGACTACAGTTACATCTATATAAACGCCCCCAGTTCCATAGATACAGACTACTATTACATCTATATAAACGCCCCGCCCCCAGTTTTCCATAGATACAGACTACTATTACACATATAAACGCCCCGTTCCATATATATAGACTACTATTACATCTATTAAACGCCCCCAGTTCCATAGATACAGACTACTATTACATCTATATAAACGCCCCCGTTCCATATATAGAATACAGTTACATCTATATACACGCCCCAGTTCCATAGATCACAGACTACTATTACACTATATAAACGCCCCCCGTTCCATATATAGACTACAGTTACATCATATAAACGCCCCCAGTTCCACGATACAGACTACTATTACATCTATATAAACGCCCCATGTTCCTATATAACTACAGTTACATCTATATAACCGCCCCAGTTCCATAGATACAGACTACTATTACATCTATATAAACGCCCCCAGTTCCATATATAGAATACAGTTACATCTATATAAACGCCCCCCAGTTCCATAGATACAGACTACTATTACCTCTATATAACGCCCCCAGTTCCATAGATCCGACTACTATTACCTATATAAACGCCCCATTTCCATATATATAGACTACTATTACATCTATATAAACGCCCCCGTTCCATAGATACAGACTACAACATCTATATAAACGCCCCCAGTTCCATATATAGAATACAGTTACATCTATATAAACGCCCCCAGTTCCATAGATACAGACTACTATTACATCTATATAAACGCCCCCAGTTTCCATAGATACAGACTACTATTCACATCATATAAACGCCCCAGTTCCATATATATAGACTACTAATTCCTTCTATAACGCCCCCGTTCCATAGATACAGACTACTATTACATCTATATAAACGCCCCCAAGTTCCATATATAGAATACAGTTACATCTATATAAACGCCCCCAGTTCCATAGATACGACTACTATTACATCTATATAAACGCCCCAGTTCCATATATAGACTACAGTTACATCTATATAAACGCCCCCGTTCCATAATACAGACTACTATTACATCTATATAAACGCCCCAGTTCCATATATAGACTACAGTTACTCTATATAACGCCCCCATTTCCATAGATACAGACTACTATTACATCTATATAAACGCCCCCAGTTCCTATATAGACTACAGTTACCATCTAAAAAACGCCCCCAGTTCCATAGATACAGACTACTATTACTCTATATAAACGCCCCAGTTCCATATATAGACTACAGTTACATCTATATAAACGCCCCCAGTTCCATAGATACAGACTATATTACATCTATATAACACACACCCACCCCAGTTCCATATTGACTAACAGTTACATCTATATAAATGCCCCCCCCAGTTCCATAGATACAGACTACAGTTAAATCATATAAATGCCCCCAGTTCCATAGATACAGACTACTATCACTCTATGTAAATGCCCCCAGTTCCATAGATACGACTACTATTCCATCTATGTACATGCCCCCAGTTCCATATATAGACTACAGTTACTCTATATAAACGCCCCCAGTTCTATAGATCACAGACTACAGTTACTCTATTAAATGCCCCCAGTTCTATTGATACAGACTACAGTTACATTTATATAAACGCCCCCAGTTACATAGATACAGACTACTATTACATCTATATAAACACCCCCAGTTCCCTAGATACAGCTATTAAACTAATAAATGCCCCCAGTTACAAAGATACAAACTACCATTACACCTATAAAATGCCCCCAGTTCCATAGATACAGACTACAGTTAACATCTATAAAACGCCCCAGTTCCATAGATACAGTCTACTATTACATCTATAAAACGCCCCCAGTTCCATAGATAGACTACAGTTACATCTATATAATGCCCCCATTTCCATTATGAAACAGCTACATTACATCTATATAAATGCCCCCAGTTCCATAGATACAGGCTACGATTACACCTAATATAACGCCCCCAGTTCCATAGATACAGACTAGTATTACACCTATATAAACGCCCCAGTTCCATGATACAGACTACGTTACATCTATATAAACGCCCCAGTTCCATAGATAGACTACAGTTACATCTATATAAATGCCCCCATTTCCAATGAAACAGACTACAATTACATCTATATAAATGCCCCCAGTTCCATAGATACAGGCTACGATTACACCTATATAAACGCCCCCAGTTCCATAGATACAGACTAGTATTACACCTATATAAATGCCCCCAGATACATAGATTCAGACTACTATTACATCTATATAAATGCCCCCAGTTACATAGATACAGACTACTATTACATCTATATAAATGCCCCCAGTTACATAGATACAGACTAGTATTACACCTATATAAATGCCCCCAGATACATAGATTCAGACTACTATTACATCTATATAAATGCCCCCAGTTACATAGATACAGACTACTATTACATCTATATAAATGCCCCCAGTTCATAGATACAGACTAGTTTACACCTATATAAGCCCCCAGTTGCATAGATACAACTACTATTACATCTTATAAATGCCCCCAGTTGCATAGATCCAACTACTATTACATCTATATAAATGCCCCCAGTTGCATAGATACAAACTACTATTACATCTATATAAATGCCCCCAGTTCATAGATACAGACTACTAGATTACACCTATATAAACGCCGCCAGTTCCATAGATACGACTACTATTACATCAATATAAACTCCCCCAGTTCCAAAGACACAGACTACTATTACATCTATTAAATGCCCCCAGTTTCATAGATACAGACTAGTATTACATCTATTAAAGCCCCCTGTTCCATAGGTACAGACTACAATTACATACTATATAATGCCCCCAGTTCCATAGATACAGACTACGATTAAACCTATATAAACGCCCCCAGTTCATAGATACAGACTACTATTACATCAATATAAACCTCCCCCAGTTCCAAAGACACAGACTACTATTACATCTATATAATGCCCCCAGTTCCATAGATAAAGACTACTATTACATCAATATAAATGCCCCACGTTCCGTAGATAAGACTACTATTACATCAATCTAAACTCCCTAGTTCCATAGATACAGACTACCCATACATCTATATAAATGCCCCCAGTTCCATAGATAAAGGCTACTATTACATCAATCTAAACTCCCCTATTTCCATAGATACAGACTACTATTACATCTATATAAATGCCCCCCCAGTTCCATAGATACAGACTACTATTACATCTTATAAATGCCCCCTGTTCCATAGATACAGACCACTATTACTAAATATAAACTTCCCCAGTTCCATAGATACAGACTACTATTACATCTATAAAACGCCCCAGTTCCATATATAGACTACGTTACATCTATATAAATGCCCCCGTTCCATAGATACAGACTACAGTTAAATCTATATAATTCCCCCAGTTCCATAGATACAGCTACTATTACTCATGTAAATGCCCCATTTCCATAGATACAGACTACTATACATCTAGTAAATGCCCCCAGTTCCATAGATACAGACTACTATTACATCTATGTAAATGCCCCCAGTTCCATAGATACAGACTAACAGTTACATCTATATAAACGCCCCCCG
The DNA here is from genome assembly GCA_019447015.1 of Hymenochirus boettgeri. Taxonomy (NCBI): domain Eukaryota; kingdom Metazoa; phylum Chordata; class Amphibia; order Anura; family Pipidae; genus Hymenochirus; species Hymenochirus boettgeri. The sequence continues at coordinate 360,442,066 of CM033469.1, read as the reverse complement.
TTCTATAGATACAGACTACAGTTACATCATAAATGCCCCCAGTTCTATGATACAGACTAAGTTACATTTATATAAACGCCCCCAGTTACATAGATACAGACTACTATTACATCTATATAAACACCCCCAGTTCCCTAGATACAGGCTATACAACTTATAAATGCCCCCAGTTACAAAGATACAACTACCATTACACCTTATAAATGCCCCCAGTTCCATAGATACAGACTACAGTTAACATCTATTAAACGCCCCAGTTCCATAGATACAGTCTACTATTACATCTATATAACGCCCCCAGTTCCATAGATAGACTACAGTTACATCTTATAATAAATGCCCCCATTTCCAATGAACAGACTACAATTACATCTATATAAATGCCCCCAGTTCCATAGATACAGGCTACGATTACACCTATATAAATGCCCCCATGCCATAGATACAGACTAGTATTACACCTATTAAACGCCCCCAGTTCCATAGATACGACTACAGTTAACATCTATAAAACGCCCAGTTCCATAGATAGACTACAGTTACATCTAATAATGCCCCCATTTCCAATGAAACAGACTACAATTACATCTTATAAATGCCCCGTTCCATATACAGGCTACGATTACACCTATATAAACGCCCCCCAGTTCCATAGATACAGACTAGTATTACACCTATATAAATGCCCCCAGATACATAGATTCAAGACTACTATTACATCTATTATAAATGCCCCCAGTTATCCTAGATACAGACTACTATAACTCTATAAATGCCCCCAGTTACTAGATACAGACTAGTATTACACCTATATAAATGGCCCCCAGATACATAGATTCAGACTACTATTACATCTATATAAATGCCCCCAGTTACATAATACAGACTACTATTACATCTATATAAATGCCCCCAGTTACATAGATACAGACTAGTATTACACCTATATAAATGCCCCAGTTGCATAGATACAAACTACTATTACATCTATAATAAATGCCCCCAGTTGCATAGATCAAACTACTATTACATCTATATAATGCCCCAGTTGCATAGATACAAACTACTATTACATCTAATAATGCCCCCAGTTCCATAGATACAGACTACGATTACACCTATATAAACGCCCCCAGTTCCATAGATACAGACTACTATTACATCAATATAAAACTCCCCCAGTTCCAAAGACCAGACTACTATTACATCTATATAATGCCCCCATTTCATAGATACAGACTAGTATTCTCTATATAAATGCCCCCTGTTCCATAGATACAGACTACAATTACATCTATATAAATGCCCCCAGTTCCATAGATACAGACTACGACTACACCTATATAAACGCCCCCAGTTCCATAGATACAGACTACTATTACATCAATATAAACTCCCCCAGTTCCAAAGACACAGACTACTATTACATCTATATAAATGCCCCCAGTTCCATAGATAAAGACTACTATTACATCAATATAAATGCCCCCAGTTCCATAGATAAAGACTACTATTACTCAATCTAAACTCCCCTGTTCCTAGTACAGACTACCCTTACCTCTATATAATGCCCCCAGTTCCATAGATAAAGACTACTATACATCATCTCAACTCCCCTAGTTCCATAGACAGACTACTATTACATCTATATAAATGCCCCCAGTTCCATAATACAGACATACTATAATCTATATAATGCCCCCTGTTCCATAGATACAGACCACTATTACATCAATTAAACTTCCCCATTCCAAGATACAGACTACTATTACATACATCAATATAAACTCCTCCAGTTCCATAGATACAGACTACTATTACATCAATAAAACTTCCCATTCCATAGATCAGATTACTATTACATCATATATAAACTCCCCCAGTTGCAAGACACAGACTACTATTACATCTATATAAATGCCCCCGGTTCCATAGAAAGAGCACTATTACATTATATAAACTCCCCCAGTTCGATGATACAGACTACTTATTACATCTATATTAACTCCCCCAGTTCCAAAGACACAGACTACTATTACATCTAATTACTTCTTCACAAACCACAGGGACTTTTTAAAATGCCAATTGTGCCCTGTTCCAATATTGCCCCTGTATGACAAAATCTTTACGTCAGCAACATCTTTTACAGATGTTGGCCTTGGTGGTTGTGGTAGACTCATTATTAAAGACAAATAAATTTCCTGCTGGACATGGACTAACAATCTGGGCTGTCAAAACAGCATGTGGGTTCCTGAACTGCAATTTACTTTTCCAAATCCCTTTCCTTTTATTTTGAAAGAGTCTAAGTTTACTAAAATTTTCTGTGTAACATTAGTGAAACACTATATGAGACATTACAGTAACAGTGAACTCAGTCACATCGACATTACATAACAGGGAAAGAACGCGGTTTTCTAAGGAGATGTAAACTATTATAGGATTGTATTGCCATTTATGTGAGGTAAGACCCTGAATTGAAGCAAAATTTTTTTTGTTCCATCTGAGCTATAAGTCAAATACAAAGTCTAGTGGATTATTATCTTGACATGGAAGTTAACTTAGATCTGAGTATTTTGGCTTATTCTAGAACAATTGTAATTCCTTCATTTAAAGGGCATCTATAACGAAAAAAAGGTTATTTTAAACTGGAAGCTAATTCTTCCAACCACCACTGCATAATTTTTATTAGATCTGCCTCCTATTTCTTTAGATAGCCAGTCTAAAACATTTTACATTTCAGCTGTCTATCATGTTCCTTGCTTTCAAAAACTATTCTTCTGTGAGTAGTTTTTATCTGTAGATGGAATGGTGACAAATTTTTCACAGTTGGAATGCTGTGTGCAGGCTTGACAGTTGCTTTGTGGGGGAGTCTGGTCGGATGGAAGTGGGAGTGGTTAAAAGAGGGAGGGGGAATACTGCTCCTAACAAAATGTGTGCTGGATTGAAGGCATGCAGCCTTCAATTGTCTTTTGTGTGATGCTACTTTACATGTATTCAGTTATAGATTAAGACGAGGCACAAGTCATTTTTTCAGTATAGTGTCCCTTTAACCTGTTTTCGGACTTGGTAATAATGTTGGTTTTTGTTATGCATTTTGGCACTTAATTTTTTAGTATAGCGTATTTAATTGTAGAATAATAAATTGTATGTGGGACCATGGGGGTAGATGGACAATAACATTTTCTGATTTTTTTAATGTTACTATATTATTATATTATTTAGATTTGGTGGAGATTTAAACACAGTGAGTCCTAGGGTCTTAGTGGCTCTGGAATGTGAAGCTTCTGTTGGGTCTTTGCTTCCAACTCTGAATGTATTTTTATTGAGCTTCTATAGTACTTGCAGAAGAGGGTTTGTTGGGCCCATATTCAAATTGAATTAGTAGGCTCTAAGTGAAATAGCCATTGGAAATATCTACACCAACCAACCCATACTTGCCATTTGCTTAGCCACACCTGGACAACCACCTGTATTGCCGGTGATGAACCAAACCCGCACATGTACCTGAACTTGTCTCTGCCACCTTTTCCCAGTGTTTTCTTTGAAGTGTTACTAACAGATATTCATTATAATAGGCCCGGGGCAGATAGTACTGTCAGCAGATTTCCAAATCAGGAGACAACTCCCTCACAATAACCACCATACCACCCCCCCTTCCACTTTAAGTTTCTCCTACTTCTTGATCAAGGCAAAATATCTGTCTGGTATGATCGCAAGGCCGACGATGAACGTTTGTCAGCCCCGGAGCTATGTAGAACAATCATCAGTGCACATATAACATGTCTTATAACATTGTGTTTATTTCACACATGGGACATTTCATGTCAAAATGGCACCTTCTAAAGACTGTTTAAGTGGATGTGAGTAGTGTGCGGAACAACTGTCTAGATTTTTTGGAGTCTCGGGTGCTACACACTTAACAATAAAGGTATGATACCATCGTATCCAGTGTTACCGCCCTTTATCGTGGTGGTGTTTTACCCAACATAGTAGTATCTGTATTTTTCGTAAGTTTGGTATTAATTATATTAATTGACAATCCTTAATCCTTCACAGCACAATATTATTTTTAATCTGGGTTTTTGAAGGGCAAATTGTGTCCTATTAACATCATAACATGCCAGCATTACAAATGTTAGTATTTTTTTAAGGGACACCAACTGCAAAAAAAATATTGATTTAGTAAAATGGCTGCTGCTGGTGCAGCTGACGTCTGTCTGTTCCTCCCAACACAGTGACACATACCCCATTGGTGACACCACACAGATTACTGAGTAGGAGACAGGGGGGTTCAAAGACAGGCAGGAAACTGTCTGCTGTACCAGCAGATGGATTTTATAGTAAATATTCTTCCTTTGGGTTAACAACACTTAATGACTTAAGGTATTGTTGATGCAAATTAACAAAGTTATTATTTTACAAATATAATCCTTTTACTATGATATTTTAGAATGGCAAAACTCCTACATTTTCGGGCTCTATACGTACCTGATATTTTTTTTTTGTCAGTATCTGTTTAAAAATGACTAGCTGCACTTTTACACACCAATCTCACGCAATGAGAAGGAGACTTTTATTATTACGGGCCTGTACACGGGGATGTCTGCTTTTCAACGTTCTCAAAATAGAACCAACACTGCCCCCTGGGATTCTCATGTTCTAAACATTTTGAATGGAACGGATGTTGCAACTGTTTGGACCAGAAGCTTTTCTTTAAGTTTTCTCATGTATTATGATGTATTTATATGTTTGTCTGGCTACTTGTCCAGACTGAAAACCACTCTGGATATTATTTTAACCACAATTTCTAAAAGCCAGCGTTCTGGATGTCTGACAGTTCTAGGCCAAAAAGGGTGACATGCTAGATTTTATGGAACACACGTTATATTTTACATAAAATCATGTGTAAACCATTTGGTCCAGTTACCGTCTCTTTTTTCCTGTAGAGGTATTTTGCCTGGAAAGGTAATACCTTTTTAAACAATGCCTTGTAAGCGCTCCCAGTTAAACAGTCCCTATGCAAAGGTATAGGCAGGTCAGTTGAGATGAGTCCTGGTTTCGAAATCAGCAGATCAGCAAAAAAAAAATTTCAAAATGGACATTGAAAGTTTAAAATCTCGCTTGGAAAACGGGAAATATTGTTCTGTTGTAAAGTTTCATTTTCATTCAAAATGTAGACAATCAATTCATTGTAAAATTAAATGTGAAATACTTTTAATTTCTGACTTTTACCATTTGGCAATAGGATTTGCCAGCACTGACAATCAGCAGAGCAAGAGATTGTTTACCAGCCATATCTTAATTACTTTAGAAACAGTAAGTCATTCTAAACTCTTCCATTTGGTCATATGTCAATACAGTAAACCGCCAATACACAAATAATACAACAGGTCAAAAAGTTTTGTACATTTTGTATAATTTGGGTGAAATAAAGTTTGTGTTCCTTTTGTCACAATGGTCAGTAGTAATGATGAAGTGGTTCACACCATGAACCGCGTCAGGCTGGTATCCGATGGTGATATAGTATCCTGCTGTTAATGTTAACTAATAAACTTTGAAACGTTTTACTGATCCCTGATGGCGCGCCCTACTTTCTTAGGAACAGATTTTCCAATCAGTGCCAATGCTACAGACGATGCACCAGGTGATTAGCTATCGGATGCTGCAAGCTGGGTATTGTAACTACAGGTCTGTGGTCAGTAGTAATTATTGGGCTTCAGCAAAATACATGATATTTTCCTGTAAATTCTATTACAAAAACCTGGCACTTGGTTCTATGGTAACATATTATGCCTGTTCCCCAAAGTAAGTTTGGTTTAATTTTTGTAATGGTCACATAGTTTGGCTTTCTGGGTGTATGAGTAATATATATTTCACAATTGGCTGATACAGCATGCATAATTTTTTCTTAAATTTCCAACTCTGTTTTTTTTTGTCATAATAAATATTTGAAACTAGGTATGGGGGGAGAGTACTTTGGACTGCACTGGATAGATAGAGGGGTATGGAATGCGGTTGTTAATAAGATAATGGGGCAGAAGGGTGGCATAGTGGATACGTTGAAGTGTGGAAATAAATTAAATGATAAAATGTATGTTTAAAATGCAAGAAGTCTGGCTGGAAAAACTGAGGAACTGGACAAATAGCTTTAAAAGAAAAGTTAGATGTGATCCGTATAGCATATTCACATGACTGAGAAGTAAATTTGAAGGAAACTCCTTGTTTAGACAATGGAAGGCAAGAAGATGGTAAATTAACTGTACCAAACAACGGCAGTGAGGAGGTGGACATTCGCCTCCATATGCAGTGGCTAAGCTGCAGTGGGGCACTTTCTGGTCATGGGGGATTTGAATTAACTGTGAACAAAAGGGATAGCTAAAGACAAGTATAGATAGATATAGGTAAGTATAGATATAATAAGAAGAATGGAAAGGACAGATGGGAATATTAGAGGAATATAGTTACATAGGACCAGTTTAAAACGCGGGGCCCAAAGCCCACACAGCACTCAAACTGCATCCCATGTACCAAAGATATATATCCAAAGTAGGACTTCAATCCTAGTAATTACTACAAGGTCCAGTGTGGATATTCACATATATAGCAGAAAAATTCCATTCCTCTGACTCTAAGTGGCAATCGGAATAATCCCTGGATCAACTGGTCAATACCAGTAACTTGCAACCTTCCTGGTTTTTACAAACTCATCCGCTTTAAACTATCCAATGAACCCGCCATCACAACTTCCAATGAAGACATTTCCATAATTTTATTGTTCTCACAGTAAAAAACCCTTTCCGAACTTGAAGACTAAACTTCTTTTCTTTCTTGTCCTCTGACATGTTCTATTGGTGAACATCCCCAGAAAGTGTTTGTATGATCCTTTAAAGGGCTTTTAAAATGTTTAAATCAGTCCAACATGAAGTATAAAAGCTGTAAAAAGGATTTGAAGAAGCAATAAACTAGCCAAACTTGCCATGTGTACCTACCCAGAAAACTGGAATGTTTTTGTTGTTTACATTCAGTAACAAAATACTTACTGGGTGCAGAGAATTATTGATTGCTGCTATAAGTATATTGCTAATTTTCATGGTTATAGAGTTTTCCTGTCTACCACTCCACAGCAAGAGGTTCTTTTTTATCATGGTAACTATTGTTGATAGTATCTCTATGTTCAGCTTGTAATGGTGCTATTCCTTATGGTATTTTTACAGAGTACAATGCTGATTATGTCTTATCTGCAAAGCAGGGTCTGACACCTTGGCATACATTGCTCTTCTGGAGGAAAAGCTTCTTCCAGCTGTCTTGATATCCCTAGTAGTACTGTATATAATTCGAATATAAGCCAATCCAATATAAGCCAAGGTCTTATTTTTTTTTACCTGGAAAACGAGTAAAACTTGATGACTCAAGTATAAGCCAGGGTTGACTTCTTCCATACACAGCCCCATAGATGTTCCCACAGACCGTCCTATAGAAAGTCCAATACACAACCCCATAGATAGTTCCACAGACAGCCCCATAGAAAGTCCAATACGCAGCCCCATAGAAGTCCAATACACAGCCCCATATTTTCCCATACCAGCCCCATAGAAAGTCCCATACACAGTCCAATACCCAGCCCTAAAAAAGTCTAATACACCAGCCCCATACACAGATGTGCCCGCATACCTTTATGTCAGCCTGATATATAAATATTATGTTTGTTGAATCCTGATACTTCTCCTCTCCCGTTTTTTTCCCATTTTTCCTTGCAGTCTGGTCTGATCTGAGTGAGCAGGACATAATTGCCTAACCCACCGAACTCAAGAGGATTCTGTGTGTTACAGGGTACAGCTTTTTGTTTTCCCAGGCTGTGTTTTTTTGTCCATCTGCTCCTTCAAGCATCCAGATCAGCCCAGACCCGAGTATAAACCAGGGGAGAATTTCAGGATGATTTTCCAGTAAAGTTTTCTTGGCTTATACTCAAATATTATGGTAAATCCCTATTCACATTAACAATGGCAAAGTTAAAAAATTAATAATAATGTGACAAGTCTGCTTTTAATTAACAAAACCATGTAACCTTATAGTTAATTTTCAACATTGATTATTATTATTCCAAGGCTGAAAATGTCACTGCATTGTAAATATAAGTATCCCCGGGCAGCGTGTAATGTTTTGCTATATAGAGAATGGAAATCACCAGCTACATGTCCAATTAGAACCCTGCTAAGGAGAAATGGCGATGTGAAGATCCTTTTTAATGTATTTGGAGTATATTTTCATGTGAAGGTTATTCGGTGTTAGACCTTGGCTTATCCCAGCAGATTGGTAATTGATTGGTTGGGAGTACATGGTAATGGAGAAAATATTCTGCTGACTGATTAGTTGGGGCCTAGAACTGTATATAATCAATCTAGACTTACCAGCACATTCTATTGTCGCAAACAGCCAATAAAAGGAAACATTGGTCAGGAAGAAGTGATCAGCTGGCGGTTTATCTCTGATCCGATACTCAATCCAAACAATTTTCCGGGCCATGTGTACCAGCTCTGAAATAGAATACATTTTTCCGAACCCACCTAATCTGCCATTATCACCATTGCCTTTTGCTCTTTAAACAGTTGCACATGTTTGGGTCGACTCTGAAAATTACAGCAGTGTTACCACGGCCGTGGTTTGCCTCCCCGCACTCCTTTCCCCATGTGCTACTTCTTACCTTGGAAGATTGTACGAGATGCACTGAACAAAATCCTGGTAAAAAGGGCCAACCCCCTTTGTACGCCTAACGATAGTTTGAATCGCAGTAACTTTCAGTGCAGACTTTCAGTAATGCTTAGCACATGTGATGCTTGTATCCAGCATTGTGGTAACATACATTTAACTTTGTATAGATCTACATTTGTTATGAGTGTTGTTGATAAATTAATGTACAACTTGTATAGCGTACTTTCAAATGTTCTTTTTTGTTTTAATGTGTTGGTGTAATAAATTAGGGTATGGTTTAAGGGGATGTACATGGGCATAGAGTACAAGGTCCGTCAGGACCTGCCATAGGGACATGGCAGAGAAGCGAGAGATCGGGTAAGTTCCTTACCTTCATCCCCAGCTCCTTTATCTTCTGTTCTCAATAAAACTTTATACCACCATGATTTTAACCGGTGGAGCATACCCTTCAGGGCCTAGGTGCAAATTTTGCTAAATTTTGCATTTATTGCATATTGCCATCTGCAATGACATCTTGGTTTTAATGTAAATGGCAGTGACCTGGCTAATGTTGTGGCAGTGGAATTTTAAACCCAGGCGTACACTATATATGTCCAGATGTATAAGTCTATGTAAGTGGGTTAAAAGTATATACAAGCCGACATAGATAAATTCCATGCATTCTTTGAAATATCTCTCCCATCAGGTGCTATTTAGCTTCCAGTGTCCAATGCAGTACATGAAGTTATGGGGAAATGCTTTTGAGTGCCACAGAAAGCAAATATTTAATATATATATATATATATATATATATATTATATATATATATATAGTAGTGTTGGGCTTACTGAATAATTGTCTATACAATTGCACAGATCCAGTGTTTGCCAATCAGCCCCTTCAGTTTATGTTCAGTTGCCCACATAGAGGCTGATACAAACATAGTTTTTACTGCAGTGTCCGAATCCATTTAAACTGTTATACTGGGGGGGGGGGGGGGGGTTTGAGAAGAATAATATGTATATGCAAACCTGATTTAAAGCTAGGAGACTTTGCATTTGCTGTAAACATTTTAAGAACATTAGGGAGAGATGCAATTAACATTTGTTAAACTACTACGTGATAAACCTGCCCTGCCCAATGTAAAATCTGGTCATGTTAGTATTGCCTTCATGTTGCAGGGTCTGAGCCATTCCACCAGATGCAATACCCATGAAACTTTTTCACCACCATGTAGCGCAAAAAAACATGGATTGAATCGGCCTTAAACACAATTCAAGCCAGCTTCTGTAAGGGCATGGATGTCAGCAGGGCTGCATTGTGATTGGGTAACGGCATAATGCTGTGTTCGCATGCCCCATGGGATAATGTTCTGTGTGGCTGTGTTTGTTGTTGAACTTTACTACATACTCCATAGAAATGTTTCTCTCATTGTCGGGGTGTTTTCATACCAAGGTTATTTCTACTCATCTGCTATTTGTTTAGGTTTCCCATTTGCGGGAACCTTTACTAAATGTTCTGTATTTGTTCTGACAGGTTTATAAAGATGCCAAAGATGTCTGATTCTTCTGTCCAACCGGTTGGGAACAGCACAATTCTTCTTTGGAAACACGTGAGTGCAATAGAAAACTATTTATAAATGATCATTTAGGGATCTGCCATGAATTTAAACTGAAATATCGCTGGCAGGCAGGTAAGCGTTCCTAATGAAGATAGTTAGGAAAAAGCCAGGAGCACAGACTGCTATGACAACAACTGTATTCAACCATATGTACATAGGGACAGACACCGGAGGAAAGAGAAAGGTCTGGTACTGCAGAGACCTAGAGACATAGACATTGAACTGACATTGAAGAAACAGAATACACATAAAGACAGTTTATTATACATTACAATTTATAGAGACTGGGGAGCAAGTGTAGGAGAATGTGTGGTACGTATAGAGATATTGGGTTATTGGAGACCAGATCTACAGTAAGTTGTTTAAAGGACACTGTGTCCCCAAATACAACGTTAATACAGTTGAATTCTTCAGTTTATTTTAAAATACCGTATTACTCGATATATAGCTGAGGTGCCTATTTTTTATACCTGAAAAATTTGTAAAAACTGATTCACTTGATATAATGCCAGGGTAGAAATTAATGACCACTACTGCCTTCTGATTCAGTATTGTTTTGTGACTTAAGTTGCCCTTTAATAGACAGCAGAATTTGCCATACACTATCCCATACAGTAATAGCCAAATCCAGTACCAGTGCCCACATTTCTTGGCACTCCAGATGTTTGGAAACTGCAACTCCCAGCACGCTTTGTTGCTGGGTGTTGTAGTTTCTAAACATGTGGAATGGCAAGGTTCAACAAACTTTTAATTAACCTTACCATCATATACAGTTCTCCTGGCCCCCATATAGTAAAGGGCACTTGGGCCCCCATATAGTAAAGGGCCCTCTGACCCCATATAAAAGGGCACTCTGACCCCATATAGAAGCGCAATCTGGCCCACTATAGTAAAGGGCACTCTGACCCCCATTGAAAGGGCACTCTGACCCCCATATAGTTAAAGGGCACTCTGAACCCCCATATAGTAAAGGGCACTCTGACCCCCCATATAGAAAGGGCACTCTGACCCCATACATTAAAAGGGCACTCTTACCCCATATAGTAAAGGACCCTCTGACCCCCATATAGTAAAGGGCACTCTGACCCCCATATAGTAAAGGGCACTCTGATCACCATATATTAAAGGAACTTTGACCCCCATATAGTAAAGGGCCCTCTGACCCCATATAGTAAGGCCCTCTGACCCCCCCATATATACAGGGCACTCTGACCCCATATAGAAAGGCACTCTGACCCCCATATGTAAGGCCCTCTGACCCCCTATAGTAAAGGCCTCTGACACCATATTTAAAGGGACTTTGACCCATATAGTAAAGGGCCCTCTGACCCATATAGTAAAGGGCCCTCGACCCCCATATAGTAAGGCACTCTGGCCCCAATACGTAGTTAAAAAAATTATCACCTGAGTTTGTAGTTTTCAAGCTGTCATTGTCACTGAACTAGCAGCCATTTTTTTGCCCCAAACTGAGAAGATCCATCAGATTTACAGCATCCAGATAGCAGTGACAGTGCTGAGTGAGTCCAGCAGCCAGAGTACAGGAAGCAGGGAGGACTTTAAAGGTAATCAGCTCCTGTAACTTTCTATGCAGGTGAAGGATTTTTTAACAGCGCCACCTACTGGTGGCAATCCGCAATTGCAGCATTTGAATCTAAATTAGGACTTGACCTAAGTATTAGCCGAGGTTGGTTTCCATGCTATTTTAAAGCATGAAAATCTCGGCTTTACTCGAGTATATACGGTATACCCAGGATTACATCTCCATGTAATCCTAAATAGAATATTGGATGAGAAGATATATCAAGAAGATATATGACTGGAAACTTCCGGCTTTCACCAGCTTGTAGCCAAGTGACTAATCTCTGCCTGCATTAATAGTGTTCTAAAGTTGTCCGAATAAAGTTTGCAGGGAGATTCAAATTGTCTACTACCGTATATCCTCGAGATAAACCGTCCCGGTATAAACCGAGGTACCCTAGTTTTTAGGGAAAAAAAGGAAAAACCACACGGACCCGAGTATAAACCGATGTAAAAGATGTTTGAAATAGTTTTTCAAACATCTTAAGTTGCAATACTTACAAATAAGATAAAAACCTTCATTACTTTGTGCATTCAGTATGCACAAATAAAGAAGGTTTTACTCTTATTTGTATGTATTGCCATGTAAGTGTCAATGTTCTCCTACCTTGTCCGGCGGCCGCGCGATCCGCATCCTCGCTCCACAGCCCTCTGCGCATCCGGGATAGTCACTACCCGGGCGCCTCTCACTTGGCAGGCTGGTTGGGCGAGGATCGGATCGCGTTGCCGCCGGACAAGTAGTGGGAAACATTGACCCAGTATAAACCGAGGTAAGATTTTCAGGCTTTTTTTAAGCCTGAAAACCTCGTGTTTATACTCGAGTATAGTACGGTAATTTGGCCCAACAATCAGATTATCGCTTAAAATGTTAAATAAGATCTATTGGTTGGGCGTAAAATTAGCACCATTTTTAGAACTTTTATTGAATCTACCTGTCAATGTTTAACCTACATGAGTTCCAGATCATTGTTTGGTGTGAATGCTACTGTTTGTGTGAAAAGTAACACCTCTCATCTCTTAAGGTTTTTTTTTTGCCAAGTTTTGTGGCAGGTATTTCCTGTCTTACTATTTTGTATTATACATACCTAATTATTCTACATATCTCTTCCATTTTGAAAAATCTGTTTATTTCATACCCTTTGCATTTCCCTACTGTTGACATTATTGCTCTGCCATTTTAGGTTTTCTAATGGTACTTCTCAGAATTCACACTTTTTTTTTGGAATTTTTACTCAACCTAACCATGAGTCAACCATAACTGATACTATAAGGAAGTAGTATTTTGGTAGCATTTTTTATACACAGACAAAATGATGAATGCTATATACAAACAAATAGAAGATAGCTTCCTAGAATCCCTCCAAGCACTCATACATTGAATCCAAATTCGAATAACGATTTATTGGCACAGATCAATACAAAAAATATAATAACCTCTCCCCATATACTTGCCTCCCCCCCCTATCTAAGAAAATTATATAATATAAAAACTAAACACACTAATATTATAAAGCTCTGGGCGTCCCCAACTGAATAAAGGTGAATAAATAATAATGTGCAAGATCTTCTCCAATCACACGGAACCAAATGCTGTATAAATAAAGTAGCCAAATGTTAAAAGCCATCACAGTCTAACAACGATGAAACAGTGCCGTTCCATCCACTTGGCAGTCACACAACCTGTAGCTGTTGTATCCAAATGGGTGCGGTAACAAAAGTTTCAACTTAGTGGCAAAACTACAGTGGAGACGAACATCGTTACATGGATACTGGAGATAGGCAGTCTCAGTCTCTGGCTTACCCGGACTTGAATGGAAGCTACTCGACCTACTTCTGCCAGAGGCTGCTAACTTGGCAGTTACGTACTTCAGCCCTTTCTGTGGTCCCGCTTCAGTCCATACTTCACCCGTGCGACTGTTGTATTTCTCTCCCCTGCAAGCTTGCGTGTAAAGTTTTGAGCAAGCAAAACGCCGTCGTTAGAGGTGGCCGGAACTAATGCGGGACAGTTTAAATATGAAATGGAGATAGTTCAGATTGGTGCAGGAGGAGAGAATACGACAGTCGCACCGGGTGAAGTACGGACGAAGCGGGACTTAAGTAGAGGAATGCCAGAGAGGGTTGGGCAGTAATTACGGGGTGCAGGAATATCTTTATGGGGAAGGAGCTTTCTTAACCAAACGCGCACATCACGGACTGTCAACGCTTCCTTGTTAATCGGACCTGTCTAAGTGTAACGTTACAAGCCTATAACATAAGAACCAAGAGCTAGAGACATCATCATGGCTTGTTTTGAAATGTGTGAGTGAGAACACAGTAACCCTTTAAATACATTTGCTTTTATATGTGTATCGGAGACTTGCAAATGTTCTTTACATGTACTTTAATGATAAATATTACTAATTTAAATTATTCTAAGTTTATATATTTCTAATATGAAATAAATACCTTGTGTAGTTGATTACCCTTGTGTTTACGTAGTTTAGTTGAGTTATATCTGCTTATCTATCCGATCTTACTAGGTTCTTGCAACTCTCCTGTGTAAAGTGTCACAATTGCAGTGTTTCTTTGCAGGCCTACATCTCTGGATGCATTTGTGTTTGGATTCCTGGCTCCAGTTTATAAGTCACCTCCCCAAGGGCTCAGCTGCAGCAACACTTGAAACAGCTTTCTAATCTGTGTGTTTCTGTGACCACACATCTAAGGTACTTAGTTTATATGCCAAAGGACGAAGGTAAACTATGTTCCTTATCAATTGTATGGCTTACCATTGCACTTTTCCATAAAACCAGCACAAACCCCATCTGTTATTGGTGGAAACAGAGTGTTCGGATGCTCAGTATAGGCAACCAAGACCATAATATTTTGTTTGTTTCTGCTGAAATCAGAATAATAATAAGTAGAACACACTCCTAGTCATTGATACAATAGAGACTGGTGATATTGGATTTGTTTGGCAGCAAATAAAAGGTGAGTTAAAGGACAACTCCAACCACCCCCATAAAAGAACATCTTCAAGAAAGAATGGCCTCTTTAAAATATGTTGATTCATTTATATATCACTGTTGCAGAGGCATTTCACACCGTTTGGACCTTGTTAATACAATCTCCACTGTGTCAATATTTCAAGTAGCATCACTTTGTTGGATCTAACTTCTGGCTTCTTAAAGGACAATAATTGCTATAACAACTTTTGTGTGTCCTATAAATAGCTGAACTTTACTACAACAACTACAAGGCTTCAATCCCATGGCGATTTACTACGGCCTCTCCCTCTTCTCACATTCCCCTTCTTTAACTGGACTTCCCTGCAGAAGGCATCAGCCTGCTCCATAGAATTAATTGGTTCGAGATCCACCCCAGAATCTGGCCTGGGGTGGAAAAAAGTGGAGGTGCACGGACACATTAATGGGTCAGGTAATTACAGGGGGTTGGAAGTGATAAATGATCTTGGCCAATCAGGGTATCCTACAGTTGTTTGGAGCATTTATTGGGTCGTTTAATGAAGCCAAACTTTTTTTTATTCTCCATATTCACTTATTAATCTCCTTATTATCTGTTTCTTTTTCTATTTTCTGCTTGCGCCACTTACATTCTATTTCCTGGCTGATAAGCACAGCTGCTGCTGCAGGCAGGAAGCAATAGATGCAAACCTACAGAAACTCACACAGCTTGTAATCAGGAATCCGCTTAATTGAAAAGGTTATTAACAAACTTGCTCTTTACTTTTTTCTTTGCTGCGGTATTGTGCTTTTTCTTCATTAATCAATGTTTTGTTTTGTTTTTTATTAAATTTTTTTTACTAGTTATCCAATATTAGAAAAGTCTAAAAATATGGGGTAGAGGGCATTCTGATGTATGGTCCTAAATTGGAACTGGCATCTCCAAATCAAGTCATGGTTAGAAAAAGGCTGATATCTACTTCACAACAAGCTTTTTTTATCGCAGCTCTCTTTAAGATGCTATGGAGCTGGAAGTTAATATCTTTGCTTCTGGTAACTTCATGATTCACCCGCACCCTCTGCACCTCCCTTTCCCATTGGTTTAAGGCTGCGCATTGAATATTTCTGCTGGAAAGGCAAGAAGCCCCGCTTGATTGCACACATTGCACATCATCGGTTCCCATTTCATTAGGATTACACCACAAACATGGTTTCTCACACAGCTATTAGGCGTTTTTTCACTCCGTTGCATGTGAGAAACACAAGGCGGTGCATGTGGATGCCATCTCATGCCTGGTGTTCTGTCCATTTTTTTTTGTGATTGCATTTAGCTCCAAAACCATAATTGCGAAAATTGCATGCAAATGAGCGGTAACACGTGTGAAAATGCCGCAACTATGCACACGTTCTTTTACCAACATACTTTTACACAACATTTTAGATGTAATAGTAGTCTGTGTCTTTGGAACTGGGGGGAGTTTATATTGATGTAATAGTAGTCTGTATCTATGGAACTGGGGGCGTTTATATAGGTGTAGTCGTAGTCTGTATCTATGGAACTGGGGGCATTTTATAGATGTAATTGTAGTCTGTATCTATGGAACAGGGGGCATTTATATAGGATAATACTCGTTGTATCTATGAAACTGGGGGCATTTATATAGATGTAATAGTAGTCTGTGTCTTTGGAACTGGGGGAGTTTATATTGAGTAATAGTAGTCTGTATCTATGGAACGGGGGCGTTTATATAGGTGTAATCGTAGTCTGTATCTATGAACTGGGGGGCATTTATATAGATGTAATAGTAGTTTGTATCTATGCAACTGGGGGCATTATATAGATGTAATAGTAGTTTGTATCTATGCAACTGGGGCATTTATATAGATGTGAATAGTAGTTTGATTATGCAACTGGGGGCATTTAATAGGTGTAATACTAGTCTGTATCTATGTAACTGGGGCATTTATATAGATGTAATAGTAGTCTGTATCTATGTAACTGGGGGCATTTTTATAGATGTAATAGTAGTCTGAATCTATGTATCTGGGGGCATTATATAGGTGTAATACTAGTCTGTTCTAGTAACTGGGGGCATTTATATAGATGTAATAGTAGTCTGTATCTATGTAACTGGGGGCATTTATATTGATGTAATAGTAGTCTGAATCTATGTATCTGGGGGCATTTATATAGGTGTAATACTAGTCTGTATCTATGGAAATGGGGGCTTTATATAGGTGTAATCGTAGCCGTATCTATGGAACTGGGGGCATTTATATAGATGTAATTGTAGTCTGTTTTCATTGGAAATGGGGGCATTTATTAGATGTAACTGTAGTCTATCTATGGAACTGGGGCGTTTATATAGATGTTAAACTGTAGTCTGTATCTATGGAACTGGGGGCGTTTATATAGGTTTAATACTAGTCTGTATCTATGGAACTGGGGGGCATTTTATAGGTGAATCGTAGCCTGTATCTATGGAACTGGGGGCATTTATATAGATTGATTGTAGTCTGTTTCATTGGAAATGGGGGCATTTATAGATGTAACTGTAGTCTATCTATGGAACTGGGGGGTTTATATAGATGTAATGTAGACTGTATTATGGAACTGGGGCGTTTATATAGATGTTAACTGTAGTCTGTATCTATGGAACTGGGGGCATTTAATAGGGGTAATGGTAGTTTCTCTTGTAACTGGGGGCATTTATATAGTTGTAATAGCCTGTATTAGGGAACTGGGGGTGTTTATATAGATTAATAGTAGTCTGTATCTATGTAACTGGGGGCGTTTATATAATGTAACTGTAGTCTGTATCAATAGAACTGGGGGCATTTATATAGATGTAACTGTAGTCTGTATCTATAGAACTGGGGGCGTTTATATAGATGTAACGTGTAGTCTGTATCTTGGAACTGGGGCATTTACATAGAGTAATAGTAGTCTGTATCTATGGAACTGGGGGCATTTACATAGATGTAATAGTAGTCTGTATCTATGGAACTGGGGGCATTTACATAGATGTAATAGTAGTCTGTATCTATGGAACTGGGGGAATTTATATAGATTTAACTGTAGTCTGTATCTATGGAACTGGGGGCATTTATATAGATGTAACTGTAGTCTATATATGGAACGGGGCGTTTTATAGATGTAATAGTAGTCTGTATCTATGGAACGGGGAAGTTTATATTTATGTAATAGTGGTCTGTATCTATGGAACAGGGGCATTTATATAGATGTAATAGTGTCTGTATCTATGGAACTGGGGGCATATATAGATGTAATAGTAGTCTGTATCTATGGAACAGGGGAGTTTTAGATTGATGTAATTAGCCTTTATCTATGGAACTGGGGGCATTTATATAGATGTAATGGGTAGTCTGTATCTATGGAACTAGGGGAGTTAGATTGATGTAATAGTAGTCTTATCTACGGAACTGGGGGCATTTATATTGATGTATAGTAGTTATCTATGGAAACTGGGGGCATTTATATAGATGTAATAGTAGTCTGTGTCTTTGGAACTGGGGGAGTTTATATTGATGTAATAGTAGTCTATCTATGGAACTGGGGGCGTTTATATAGGTGACATTAGTCTGTATCTATGGAACTGGGGGCATTTATATAGATGTAATTGTAGTCTGTACCTATGGAACAGGGGGCATTTATATGATGTAATACTAGTCTGTATCTATGAAACTGGGGGCATTTATATAGATGTATAGTAGTTGTGTCTTTGGAACTGGGGGAGTTTATATTGATGTAATAGTAGTTTGTATCTATGGAACTGGCGGCGTTTATATAGGTGTAATCGTAGTCTGTATCTATGGAACTGGGGCATTTTATAGATGTAATAGTAGTTTGTATATGCAACTGGGGGCATTTATATAGATTAATAGTAGTTTGTATCTATGCAACTGGGGGCATTATATAGATGTAAAAGTAGTTGTATCTATGCAACTGGGGGCATTTAATAGGGTAATACTAGTCTGTATCTATGTAACTGGGGGCATTTATATAGATGTAGTAGTCGTATCTATGTAAGGGGGCATTTATATAGATGTAATAGTAGTCTGAATCTATGTACTGGGGGCATTTATATAGGTGTAATAATAGTCTGTATCTATGTAACTGGGGGCATTTTATAGATGTAATAGTAGTCTGTATCTATGTAACTGGGGGCATTTATATAGATGTAATAGTAGTTGAATCTATGTATCTGGGGGCATTTATATAGGTGTAATACTAGTCTGTATCTATGAACTGGGGGCGTTTATATAGGTGTAATGCAGCCTGTATCTATGGAATGGGGGCATTTATATAGATGTAATTGTAGTCTGTTTCATTGGAAATGGGGGCATTTATATAGATGTAACTGTTCTCTATCTATGGAACTGGGGCGTTATATAGATGTTAACTGTAGTCTGTATCTATGGAACTGGGGGCGTTTATATAGGTGTAATACTAGTCTGTATCTATGGAACTGGGGTTTATATAGGTGTAATCGTAGCCGTATCTATGGAAACTGGGGGCATTATATAGATGTAATGTAGTCTGTTTCATTGGAAATGGGGGCATTTATATAGATGTAACTGTAGTCTATTATGGACTGGGGGCGTTTATATAGATGTAATAGTTAGAGTTCTATGGAACTGGGGCGTTTATATAGATGTTAACTGTAGTCGTATCTATGGAACTGGGGGCATTTATATAGGTGTAATGGTAGTTTGTATCTTTGTAACTGGGGGCATTTATATAGTTGTAATAGCCTGATCTAGGAACTGGGGGTGTTTATAAGATGTAATAGTAGTCTGTATCTATGTAACTGGGGGCGTTTATATAAATGTAACTGTAGTCTGTATCAATAGAACTGGGGGCATTTATATAGATGTAACTGTAGTCTGTATCTATAGAACTGGGGGCGTTTATATAGATGTAACTGTAGTCGTATCTATGGAACTGGGGGCATTTACATAGATGTAATAGTAGTCTGGTATCATGGAACTGGGGGCATTTACATAGATGTAATAGTAGTCTGTATCTATGGAACTGGGGGCATTTATAGATTTAACTGTAGTCTGTATCTATGGAACTGGGGGCATTTATATAGATGTAACTGTTAGTCTATATAGGAATGGGTGTGGTATAGATGTAATATAGTCTGTATCTATGGAAACTGGGGGGCGTTTATATGATGTAACTGTAGTCTATATATGGAACTGGGGCGTTTATATAGATGTAATAGTAGTCTGTATCTATGGAACTGGGGGGCGTTTATATAGATGTAACTGTAGTCATATATGGAACTGGGGGCGTTTATATAGATGTAATAGTAGTCTGTATCTATGGAACTGGGGGCTGGCGTTATATAGATGTAACTGTAGTCTATAATGGAACTGGGGCGTTTATATAGATGTAATAGTAGTCTGTATCTATGGAAATGGGGGCGTTATATAGATGTAACTGTAGTCTATATGGAACTGGGGGCGTTTATATAGATGTAATAGTAGTCTGTATCTATGGAACTGGGGGCGTTATATAGATGTAACTGTATTCTATATATGGAACTGGGGGGCGTTATTAATAGATGTAATAGTAGTCTGTATCTATGGAACTGGGGGCGTTTATATAGATGTAATAGTAGTCATAGATATGGACTGGGGCGTTATATAGTGTAAGTAGTCGTATTTGGAACTGGGGGCGTTTATATAGATGTAATAGTAGTCTGTATCTATGGAACTGGGGGCGTTATATAGATGTAACTGTATTCTATATATGGAAATGGGGGCGTATATATGATGTAGAGTAGTCTGTATCTAGGAACTGGGGGCGTTATATAGATGTAATAGTAGTCTATATATATGGAACTGGGCGTTAATAGAGGTAATAGTGTCTGTATCTATGGAAGGGGGCGTATATAGATGTAATAGTAGTCTGTATCTATGGAACTGGGGGCGTTTATATAGATGTAACTGTTCTAATATGGAACTGGGGGCGTTTAATAGATGTAATAGTAGTCTGTATCTATGGAACTGGGGGGTTATATAGATGTAACTGTAGTCTATATATGGAACTGGGGCGTTTATATAGATGTAATAGTAGTCTGTATCTATGGAACTGGGGGCGTTTATATAGATGTAACTGTAGTCTATATATGGAACTGGGGCGTTATATAGATGTAATAGTAGTCTGTATCTATGGAACTGGGGCGTGTTATATAGATGTAACTGTATTCTATATATGGAACTGGGGGCGTTATATAGAGTATGTAGTCGTATCTATGGAACTGGGGGCGTTTAATAGATGTAATAGTAGTCTATATATAGGAACTGGGGGCGTTTTATAGATGTAATAGTAGTCTGTATCTATGGAACTGGGGGCGTTTATATAGATGTAATAGTATTGCTATCTATGGAACTGGGGGCGTTATATAGATGGAAGTAGTCTATATATGGAACGGGGGGCGTTTATATAGATGTAATGTAGTCTGTATCATGGAACTGGGGGCGTTTATATAGATGTAATAGTAGTATATATATGGAACTGGGGCGGTTATATAGATGTAATAGTAGTCTGTATCTATGGAAACTGGGGGCGTTATATAGATGTAATAGTAGTCTGTATCTATGGAACTGGGGGCGTTTATATAGATAAACTGTATTCTATATGGAAATGGGGCGGTTATAGATGTATAGTAGTCTGTATCTATGGAACTGGGGGCGTTTATAAGATGTAATAGTAGTCTAATATATGGAACTGGATAAGTAAAAAAGCTAGATGGGCTCCTAGAATTGTCTGAATTGTTACCGTGGCAGATGGCATTTTGACCTGGTTAGCTAACTATTGTGGCCTCTAGTGGATCAAGTCAAAAATACCCATTGTTGTGTACTTAGCCTTATTCTTCCCAAAAGAAAGCTTGAACAGGTGGATTATATTTAATAGGAGCCCAGATGCAGACATGAAAAGTAAATGTTCATAGTTTAGAGACAAGTGTGAAGAAAGTTATAAAGCTCCAACGGCACAAATACAGTAGATGCGTGTCCCCTTAATGCTCATTGTCCTGGTACCAGTATTAACATCAACTAAAATTCAATATAATATATATTAATTAACCCCTTTAGTAAAGCATTGCACACTATGCTAAGCATTTACATAGGTAACAAGAATACACAGGAAATGATGGTTCTGAATCTTAAAGGATCTGTAACCATAAGCTTGGTGGCCAGGCACAGCAAAGTTTAATGAATTCATACCATCTACATAGACAAGACAAACATTAGTGGCATTAAAGGTGGGGTACTTAATATAACATGGCTGATTGATGTTACAGCTCTACACAATATAGTTAGACACAGTGCACTGTAATATGAATATGATCCTTAGTTGGAGTTAACCTGAGTAACTAGAATCAATATCTCTTCACACAATAGTCCATACAGATTTGTCAACAGTAAATGTTCATTATATTTACCTTTTGAAGCAGCCAAGTGTAGTCAATAGGATTTACTTTCCAGAGGTGTCCCGGTGAATTTGCATAAGCCTAAAAGTGACAAATGGGGGGGGAAATCAAATTGTATTTTCAGAGCATTCCCTTCTATCAATCAGATAACTAATGTTAAAAATCCCCTTCATCAAAAATGATAGGTCCTCACCCCTGAAAGAACACCCAATGGAAGCCACATAGAACTGCTATCAAAAGTCTCTGTTATTTGGAAAATTTATCTCAATAACTGGAGGTTTTATATCCTTTCCTGACATGTGATGCTGTTCAGATTCCCTTAGGTGCCAATTCTAATTTCTAAGCAGGGGATGACTGGGACCTTTTGGACTAGGGAGCAAACACATTGAAGTGGCCCTTTAATTTGGCTGAATGCCGAGGTGCAATGGAGCAGCCAAAAGGTCCCCTCTCAGTGTGGCCATGACCTTACTGCCACAATATTTTTTAAAAAACCCCTCGATCCATACTTACAGAGCCCTCTCACCGCGGTGTTTTCAAGTGGACTGTCAGCCAATCACAGACGCGGCTAAGGTTCGGCGCTGCGGGAGAGAATGCAGTGTAAGTAGAATTAAGGGGACTTTTTATAAAAAATATTGCAGCGGTTGGGGGTGGGTAGGGGTTACCTACCTTACCCCCAAAGTTGGTTTAAGGGGATGGACATGCCCTTAAGGATAGTTTTGCACGCATAGTACTAGGGTTGCATTATGTTTATTCCAGTTATCTTGGTCCAAGAGACCGAGGATGCATGCTTCAGGTATGTGTGGTACTGGTATTGATAGTTTGGCTGTGTATAAGATTTAGCACTTTGGACCAGTAGAAGTTATAAAGGGCTGGACCATAAAAGGTGACAAAAACCAGCATTTTGTGCACACACTTGGCATGATATTTGTCGTGGAGGGTGCATTTTGGCCACTTTGTGGGGTCAGATAAGCTTGAAGTTTGAGTGAAACACTGCATTTGTCTATATTTGCTGAGAGAGATGCCAATTCGGGTGACATGGGCAGATATTTGACCCAATCAACTTTCTGGCATGATATTTCAATCAAACATTGGCCTGGATTTTACTACGGCCTCCAATTTTCAAGAACAGATTTCTTGTTTCTGGCAAAGCTTTTTCAGAAAGAGAATGTCCCTTAAAGGGCAAGTCCAGCCCCAAAATGAAATCTGAAATATATAAGTCTAATCTGAAATCCTGCACAATGTCCTGTTTCCCCTGGTTCTTCCAGTTAGCAACTGTCAGTTATGGATTTCACAGCTGACATCACAGCCAATGACTGAATGTTAATCCCCTATCTGCCTCTTCTGAGCATGCCCAGGCTCAGTACAGGTTTCTAAATTGCTCAGTTTCCATGAGGCATTCAGAAGCATAGCAGGATACAGAATGAATTCATAGGACAAAGGATGAATATCAACATATTTTAAAGAGGCCATTCCTTCTAAAAGATGTTCCTATGAGGGTGGAGTAGTCCTTTAAGACTACAATATATTGTGTGGAATAATCAGTCTAGGCCTGATACAGGCATATATGTTCTCATCTATTCTAGTTTTCACATTTATATTATACATAAATATTTAATTTTACACTTAGCATGTGATATTGATTAAGCTTCATAAATAATATCATAGTCTTTACAGGGAGCCAAATTAGAAAAAAGAATGAGTTTTGGGTGAAAAAGCTAAAAATCTTTTTTGTACAGACAGGTATAATTGGTTTAGATGTTGCAGGTGGAAACAGGTGGAGCATTACCTAAAGCTCCGTACACATACGGTCTATTTGGCACCAGACGAACGAGCAGGTAACGATTGCACATTCGATGTACGTGGTGTACATCGAATGACACCTGATTGAACAGCCATACCTGTGATTATCATCCGCAATGGTTTTCTTCGTGCACGTGTTGACTGCTTGTTTGCCTGCAGTGAATCCACTGTGTATACGAGCTTAAAGGAACTGTAAACTCAAGATTTTAAGTCTTTGCCCTCCGGTTGTTATTATTCACAGGGAGGTGAGAACGCTTATTCTCACCTCCCTGTAAATAATATTTTGCTCAGGGGAACGGGGAAATTACCTTCGCTCCGCTCGCTCGCAGCCGTTCTGCACAGAACAGCTGTTCTGTCCCGATCGTGCACCCTATTCTTGTATTGGCGCGCATGGTCGGGACAGTGCTTGTTAGAGCAGGAGCGGCTACGAGCGGAGCGGAGCAAAGGTAAGTTCCAGTGTCCTCTGAGCAAAATATATTCACAGGGAGGTGAGAATAAGCGTTTTCACTCCCTGTGAATAATACAAACGGAGGGCAAAGACTTAAAATCTTGGCTATGTGGGTTTACAGTTCCTTTAAGTCAAGCTGTCTTTTCGATTTATTTTCCTTTAATGATGTTCAGTCTGGAACACATACTTCCATAAAGGGTAACTGTGGTCTCGAATTCTTCCAAAATACTTTATATATTTGGAAAGTCCGAAGTTTGCACTGGATTCTTTTACCTTGTCTATAAAAAGCCTTCCATCATACTTTAAATTGAACCTAATTCACATCTCTATATAAAATTTGTGTTGAAGTTATTGCTGGAAAGATTCAGCAATATTACTTCCTGCTTAAAACTCTTCCTGTTTTCAGCCATGTGCCAGCCTCTGCCTGTTTAGTAGGCTCCCTTCTCAACTGTCCATTTTTCCCAGGTACTTCCTGTTTTCCCAGTATTAAAGGATAACTGTATTGCCTCAATGCATTTCCTGGTCCTGCATCGGCAGTGGAAGTAATGGGTTAATTCTCTGTTAAAACCCGTGACAGGCCCCCTTTGTTCAGCCAATAAAATTGTTCCTCCTCCCTATGCTTCACGTCTTTTTCTCCTGTACCTGTACAGGCTCTATCGCTCCCTCCGTTGCCTGACTGGGGTCTCTCTCCTCTCCCCCATTCAGAAGGCTTTACCATCACGCCCGCGTATATGCAGGAGGGAATTCAGCGGTTCGTCCGTATAAGTCGCTTATGTGTAAGCGCGGTGCAGCGATGACGTCATTGCGCTTAACTAGATGCGTTACACGCGGCAGGGGGTGTTTGAACCATTTGGAACCTGGCATTCTCGCTCTAGCTTCCTTTTCTACTCCAGAGCCAACCAGTCCTTGTGTTCGCTCCACGCTGTTACAGATCACACTGCTTGCTGTCGCTGTAAGTACCTGCCCTAGGGTCATACTTACAACTATGCAAAAGTGTTTGCATCAACTTTGAACTTTGTGGGGTTTTTTTTTTTTTTTGCAGTGTCCAATGAGCTCTTTAAGAGATATGATCTGCTTCTAGGGGGTGAGCGTTCTTAAAGAGTGAGAGGTCAATAACCATCTGAGGAAAGTGATGTATCTAATCGTTTTTTTGTTTTTTTTTCTCCGTGCCAGTTCCAGAGGCTTCAAGGAGCAAATCCAGAAGCAGGAAATGTGCACATGTGATAATAAGGCCATGCAGGGAAGAAAGTTATGTGAGGATTGTGCTAATCCTTATCATCCATGACTCAGGAAGATATTCAATCTACTATGAAAAAGTTTTTGATTTTCTCTAGACCAAATTGTGTGAAAGTATCGAGAGATAACCCTCAAAAAGGTGACAGACATGTTTCAAGACTATGGGATTGAAAAAAAGTCAACCCATTCCAGACAGAGCGACCTTGCAAACAATGTCTGAAGAGGAAATAGATGAGAAGAGAATACAGAAGATTTATCAAATGGGAATGTGAATCCATCTTCTTTAGATCACCTAATCAGAAAAATGAAAACGTGCTCTTCAAATTCCTGTCACTTCCTCAAACCACAAAAGATCTTATGTTTCGAAGAAGTAGTTGACAATGTATGTTTTCATGTACATGAACATATTTCAGACATTATCAAAAAAGAATGGCTAAACCCTGAAAGAAAGTTTAAAATATCTCAAAATATGTCAAAGAATTACCCCTTGTTAAAGGAGGATGTGAAGAACTGGGACGAACCTCCAAGAGTCGACACACCCATAGCGAAGATGGCTAGGAAAGAAAGGAGGAGGCGGCACTTAAAAGGGCATATACGAAATCAGGAGCAGCAATCAGACCAGCAATTGCAATCACTAGTCTTGCCCGAGCTAACAAAATAGGATCAGAGAGTTAGAGGATGCGATCAACAATGGGACGCACAGAGAAGAGTTGGTCCAAATGTACAAGACATCAAACTCACTAACGAATTTATAGCCAATCATCTATAGATTCAATTAAACTCAGTGCAAAGTCATGGGCCGACTACAGGTGCGAGAAAGCGTTATGGTTACGTCAATGGAAAAGTGGATAACCAATAAGACCAGGGATTAACAAACTTACCATTTGAGGGTAATCTTTTATTCGGTTCAGCCCTGGATGAGGTATTAGAAAGGAACTCGAATAAGAAAACCTTACCACTTTCCGGAGGACAAGGAAGAAGTTTCCCGTATAATTCAGAAATGTCATTCGTCAAGCCAGACAATATAGGCCAGGGCGACCAATATCAACAAAGACAAGGATGGAAATCTGAACAATTAAAATCATCCTTTGAGGAACTAAGAATACAAGAGGGAAGAGGTAGACATCATAACAAGTTTCCCCGTCACAGATTGGGAGGAAGGCTCTCTCAGTGTGTGACGGAATGGGAAAACTCCAGGTCAGACGAGTGGGTGAAAAAAAGTAGTAAGAGAAGGATATATCATAGAGTTTCTTCACCTACCACAGACAAAATTTGTCCGGGATCAGACTCCAAAAAACAAACAAGCAAGGCTAGAATTACAAAAGGTTATACAAAGATCTCCTTGATCAAAATGGAATAGAGAAAGTGAGGTTTCAGAGTGGAAATCAGGAACCTATTCACCGTTCTTTCGAGGAGAAAAAAGGATGGAGAGTTCAGAGCAATCCTGGATCTTCGATAGTGAATTCTTTGTCATTAAAAAAATTCAAGATGGAATCATTAAAGAGTATCTCAAACCAAATTCACCTTAAATCAATGGATGGTGAAAATAGACCTAAAGAGTGGCTTACCACCATATTCTAATTCACAAAAGTCACCGGAAGTATCTGAGATGTTTACATATTGGGTCAACACCTGCAATACAAATGTCTTCCATTTGGGCTGGCGTCATCCCCACGCACATTCACAAAGGTCTTAGCCCCCATAGTGGCACAACTCAGATTAACAGGAATACAATATTCTTGTATCTAGACAATATCCTGATAAAGGGACAACAAAATCCAGTGTATGCATCATCTTCAACTAACACAAAAGCTTCTAGAGAGTCTAGGTGGATGATAATATAAACAAATCTATCTGATTCCTACTCAGGAGATACGTTTCCTAGGAGTAAATATCAAACACCAGGAAACTTCAAATTGCTCTTCGATAGAGAGACAAGAGGACATTATGAAAGATGTCAAACAGATCACAACATTTCCAACATAAAAGCATGTGTGTGTCAAAAGGTACTAGGGAAAATGGTATCAACAATAGGAGTGGTACAGTGGGCTCAATACCATCTAAAAGCCCATACAGTAGAATTTCTGAACAATGGAAATACCAATACAGCCAAAATCTAACAAAAAATCCTACCAAAAAATATAGTAGAAAATTGGATTGGGTTGGACAAAACGAGCTAAAAAACCGTCAAATATAGTGCACTCCAATGGACCACAATTACTGTGGATGCCAGTCCAACAGGATGGGGAGCATATGTCGAAGACAGTCAGTACAAGGAAAATGGAACCAGTACTGGAAAACAGACATCAAAACCTGAGGGAAATGAAGGCGTAATGATGGCGTTAATATCATTCAAATACATGATATACAAAACGCAGTTTCGATTCAGTCGGACAATATGTCAGTTGTTTATTATATAAACAAACAGGGGGGCACAAGAGTCATACACTATGGGTTCAGTGAACGAGATTTGGCATGGGCGGAAGCCAATCTAGAGGATATCTCAGCAATTCATATCCGGGACACTGAACATCGAAGCAGACAGACTAAGCAGAACAACTGCGAACCACTAGAATGGTCACTGAACAAAGAAGTTTTCAACACCCATAGTTCAAGTATTCGGTCACCCTCAGATAGATCTAATGGGACCAGAGTCAACAAAGAAAGTGAAACAATTCTTTTCCTGGCTACCAGACCCTCTAGCACTGTGCACGAATGCTTTTTCAAAGAAGTGGAGATTCATCTAGCATATATATTCCCTCGATATCTCTAATCCCATGAGTTCTCAGAAAGATAGAGGAAGACCAAGCTACTGGAATCATGATAACCCCATGGTGGCCGAGGACGGTCTTGGTTCCCTTGATTCCGAGTCTATCGATATCAACTCCCATGAGACTGCCAAAGATACCCAACCTACTACCCAAGGGACAATAACCCATCCACAAGTAAACAAATTAGCTTTAGTGTCATGGAATTGAAAGGCAGATATGGGAAGGTAGAGGATTATCCTAAACCTAATTCAAACTCTGATGTCATCTCGCAAATCCTCCACATCGCCATCATATTATAAAACCTGGGGAACTTTCAAAGAAATGGTGCACAGAAAGAACCATTATGCAAAAAGAACCTAGAGTAGAAATATTCTGGAGTTCTTACAAACAGGGACAGAAAAGATTGAGTATATCTACTATAAAAGGCAAGTCTCTGCTATATCGCTATTACTGACAAAAATGGTTTCAGGAACCCTTCATCATAAGGTTCTTTAAAGCAGTTAAACACATTAACCCCCAACTAAGAACAGAGTCCCACCTTGGATCTGCCCCTTGTACTATTAGGCGCTACAAGGAGCGCCATTGAAAACTATTGAAACTTCCAATATTAAAAACTTAACTTTCAAAACCTCTTTTTGGTCGCAATAACATCTGCAAGAAGAATTTCAGAACTTAGAGGATTGAAAGCCTCCCCTCCATTTCTACAATTTCACACAGAAAAAGTGGTATTAATACCAGATGATCAGTTTTTTACCTAAAATAATCTCTGATTTTCACATTAATCAAGAAATAATTCTTCCAACACTTATGAATGACAATACAGAATCAGTGGGAAATCACCTACTGGATGTAGGCCATACATTAAAAAAATATATATGAGAAAAAACAGAAGCTTTAGAAGGACTGATGCAATGTTTATCCTTTTTCATGAAAGAAAAAAGGTCAGCAACCATCAAACGCTATAATATCTCAGGATAACAGCAACATTGAACAAGCGTACGTTAACACAGTGGAAAACCCCATAGGGTAACAGCGCATTCGACCCGGGCGATGGTCAACATCCTGGGCTAGAAGTTCTAGAAGCAGCTAGAACTTCTCCATTGGAAATCTGCAAAGCACGCCACATGGACTTCAATGTCTACATTCATAAGACATTATAGACTTGATGTCTTAAGTCGATCAGATTCAAATTTGGGTGTAAAAGTTCAATAAAATGAGTGTTAATATTTGCACCCAACCCAATTGTTTGTTTTTAATACTAGGTGGAAATCCCATTACTTCCACTGCCGATGCAGGACCAGGGAAATCAGAAAATCCTTTCAAACTTACCGAGGGGGAGAGATGTAGTTTGATGCAGAGATAGGCTGAGATAAGGCTGCACTTGACCCCCCTTCTTGATAGCTTTCACATGATAATGATGGGTCAAAGAGGGAGATCGTATTTTATCAGGACACGAGAGATCCGTGTCTCCAGGAAAGCTGCTTTCTATTGGCCACTGTGTGGTGTGGGTGTGTTTTTTTAGGATGTTGAACTTTTAACTCCTACTGCCCAGATAGGCTTGTCGGTTAGCCGGGTTGAGACATGAGGAGGGTAACAGAGGGCAGGGGGAACGGGGGAGTGCTGCACGAGAGATCTGACACCATGAAAAACAGGATCACTGACAGAGATAGGATAACGGCAGCAGAGTACATGAATTTAACTTTGCAATGGGCCAATGTATTTTTTTTCACTATAGATGCCCTTTAACCCTAGTTGTTTGGAGACCAACAGTGCCCTTAAACTTGCTTGCTAATCTATGCAATGTCACTATCTTGTTGAGAACCACGAAAGGGGCGACAGCACAGGGCATTAAGAGCTCCCTTTCGGATATTGTGGTGTTGGTATGTGATGGGGGGGGGGGGTGTTAATATACATTTCGTTAGGGGGTTGGATCTTAAACATCACTAACCTGGTTTATTAACACTGCACCAGTCAATAACAAATCCAAACCTACTATGGATCCCTATAGACATTGTATCTCCAGTATCCCTTAGGTCTCCGCAATCCACAATGAAACTTCTTCACCAGAACAATCAGACTTCGTGATGGACGGAGGGAAGTCCCCGTCACCGCCCCAACACCTCAGCCTCCATCACGTAATTTTCCCTAGATCACCGGCTCCTGTTAACGTCAACCAGCCCGAAGTTCCTGTTACCAAAGCTCACGCCCTCCGTTCCAACTAGCCAAAGATATGAAGAGAGAGATTCCGGCAGAGGGTTTCTTCGCCTAGTGGGCGTGTGTGGGTGGTGCTTCTTAGTTAATAGTGGAAGAAGCTGCTGGAGAAGGTAAACGTTATTGGAGAAGCATTATTCGGGTGTATGTTCCCCAGCCTCCTGGAATTGCGCAGTTTGTACCTTATTTCCTATAACGGCAAGGCTGAAAAAAAGACAACTACCACCTGATTGTGCACTTTTTAACACCTACCACCTGATTGTGCACATTTATACAACCTTACACCTGATTGTGCACATTTATACAACCTTACCACCTGATTGTGCACATTTTATACAACCTTACCACCTGATTGTGACATTTTATACACCTACCACCTGATTGTGCACATTTTATACTAACCCGTTACCACCTGATTGTTGACATTTTATACAACCTTACCACCTGATTGCGCACATTATATAAAAATATCTATACAGAATGGTTATGGTTGAAAAATGTTGCTAGGGTGCGTGGCTTTTGGTAGTATCTGTATTTACGCTGATTTTAAAAATATGCCCCCTTATAACATCAACTGTTTGGCAATGGTTAAAATGCACAAAGGAAAAAAAAAATGCAAATAAGCATATGTTCAAACGTGTTAAAAAATTGGCTGTAGCCACCTGCAAAGTCAGTAAATACATGGTAGTACCACTGGAAAATTTTAAAAAATCCAGACATTACTATCAGGGTTATTCAACAAAGTTCTTATCGTTTAAAGATGCTAATTTGCCCCAACCAATCAGATGTTAGCTTTCAAATGATGTTGAATAAGATCTGATTGGTTGGGGCAAATTAGAACCATTTTAAACGATAGGAACGTTTATTGAACTCCCTGCTTATTATACATGAACAAAAGCTATGCTTGAATAGTTACCTTCCACTCAGTCTACATTTTTTTATGTATAGTAATGTATTGAAATAATAAATGATGTAATAAAATCTAATTAAGTATGCTAGATTAGATGCCCTAAGCCTGTTTTTTTTTGCTTTGGAATTCAACTTGTGTACATTTGTCTCTTGTGACATTTGTCACGATTGGATCCTTTTGTTGTCAAATGCTCAGTGACACATTTCTCTGTTGGTTAAATATCTTAACAAATTGCTAAAGGAGAAATTGTAGTTTGTCTAGGGGTGGGTCACAGTCAACATAGGATTTCTAGGGTAGGGTCTGCTAAAAATGTTTGTCCTTACTGGTCACAGCGTGGGTTAGGCTTTCAGCGTTGTGAAAGTTCTCATATTCGGTCTAAGTATATCTGTACTATTCATCCATCCAGGTCATGGTATATCTGTAATATTCATTCATCCAGGTCATGGTATATCTGTAATATTTTTACACGGTCATGGTATATCTGTAATATCATCAGGTCATGGTGTATCTGTAAATTCATCCAGTCATGGTATTTCTGTAATATTAATTATCCAGGTCAGTTATATCTGTAATATTAATTCATCCAGGTCATGGTTATCTGTATATTCATCCATCCAGGTCACGGTATATCTGTAATATTCATTCATCCAGGTCATGTATATCTGTAATATTTCATCCATCCAGGTCATGGTATATCTGAATATCATTTATCCAGGTCATGGTATATCTGTAATATTCATTCATCCAGGTCATGGTATATCTGTAATATCCATTCACCAGGTCATGGTATATCTGTATTTCATCCAGGTATGGTATATCTGTAATATTCATCCACCCGGTCATGGTATATCTGTAATATATTCATCCAGGTCATGGTATATCTGAATATTCACCATCCAGGTCATGGTATATCTGTAATTCATCCAGGTATGGTATATCTGTAATATTCATCAGGTCATGGTATATCTGTAATATTCATTCATCCAGGTCATGGTATATCTGTAATATTCATTATCCAGGTCATGGTATATCTGTAATATTCATCCACCGGTCATGGTATATCTGTAATATTCATCCATCCAGGTCATGGTAATCTGTAATTCATTCATCTAGGTCATGATATATCGTAATATCCATTCATCCAGGTCATGGTATATTGTAATTCATCCATTCATGGTATATCTGTAATATATCATCCAGGTCATGGTATATCTGTAATAATTCATCCAGTATGGTATATCTGTAATATTCATCCATCCAAGTCATGGTTTATGTAATATTCATTCATCCAGGTCATGGTATAGATATTGTAAGATCATTCCATTAAGGTATGGTATATCTGTAATATTCATTTATCCAGGTCATGGTATATCTGTAATATTCACATCCAGGTCATGTATATCTGTATACATCTATCCAGGTCATGGTATATCTGTAATATTCATTCATCCAGGTCATGGTATATCTGTAATATTATTATTCCAGTCATGGTTATATTTTAAATTTCACATCCAGGTCATGGTATATCTGTAATATTCATTCATCTAGGTCATGGTATATCTGTAATATCCATTAATCCAGGTCAAGGTTATATTTGTAATATCATCCAGGTCATGGTATATCTGTAATTCATCCATCAGTCAGGTATATCTGTAATATTCACAGGTATGGTATATCTGTAATATTCATTCCATCCAGGTCATGGTATATCTGTAATATTCATTATCCAGATCATGGTATATATCTGTAATATTCATCCATTCAGGTGGTTATATGGTATATCATTGTTAATATTCTTATCCAGGTCATGGTATATCTGAATATTTCATTCATCCAGGTCATGTATATCTGTAATATTCATCTATCCAGGTCATGGTATATGTGTAATATTATTCATCAGGTCATGTATATCTGTATATTCATTCATCCAGGTCATGGTATATCTGTAATATTCATCAGCATGTATTCTGATATTCTTATAGGTCATGGTATTTCTGTAATATTCATTTATCCAGGTCATGGTATATCTGTAATATTCATTTATCCAGGTCATGGTATATCTATAATATTCATCCATCCAGGTATGGTAATCTGTAATATTCATTCATCAGGTCATGGTATATCGTAATATCCATTCATCCAGGTCATGGTAATTCTGTAATATTCATTCAGTCATGGTATATCTGTAATATTTATATCACCAGGTCATGGTATATCTGTAATATTCATCCAGTCATGGTTACGATATCATGTCTTATATTCATTATCAGGTTTATTCCAGGTATGGTATATCTGTAATATTCATTCATCCAGGTATGGTATATCTGTAATATCCATTCATCCAGGTCACGGTATATCTGTAATATTCCATCCAGGTCACAGTATATCTGTAATATTCATCACATCAGGTCATGGTATATCTGTAATATTCATCCATCCAGGTCACGGTATATCTGTAATATTCATCCATCCAGGTACACGGTATATCTGTAATATTCATCCATCCAGGTCACGGTATATCTGTAATTCATCCATCCAGGTCATAGGTATCTGTAATATATCCATCAGGTCTATCGTAATAGTCATTCCATCCAGGTCATGGATATATGTATATTCATTCATCCAGGTCATGTTATACGTAATATTCATCCATCCAGGTCAGGATATCTGTAATATTCATCATCCAGTCACGGTATATCTGTAATATTCATCCATCCAGGTCACGGTAATCTGTATTATATTCATCCATCCAGGTCATGGTATATCTGTAATATTCATCCATCCAGGTCATGGTATATCTGTAATATATCCATCCAGGTCATGGTATATCTGTAATATTCATCCATCCAGGTCATAGTATATCTGTAATTTCATCCATCCAGGTCATGGTATATCTGTTAAGATCATCCATCCGGTCAAGGATATCTGTATAATTCATCCATCCAGGTCATGGTTATATCTGTACTATTTCATTCATCCAGGTTACGGTATATCTGTAATATTCATTCATCCAGGTCATGGTATATCATGGAATATTCATCATCCAGGTCATGGTATATCTGTAATATTCATTCATCCAGGTCATGGTAATCTGTTAATTTCATCCATCCAGGTCATCGGTATATCTGTAATGATCATCCATCCAGGTCACGGTATTCTGTATATTCATTCCAGGTCATGGTATATCTGTAATATTCAGTCATCCAGGTCATGGTATATCTGTAATATTCAGTTTATTGAAAATGGGAGGTTAAGAAGCTGTATCTTACCTCCTGTAGGAGCCAGGAAAAAGGTTTGGTACTTACCCGATCGCTGCTCCTCCGGCGTGTAGTCTGACAAGTCCCGTCGGACTTTGTTCTGCTCCATTCGCATGGGAAAGTGCGCTTTGTTTAAGCAGGGAGATGGAAAATGGGGAAATCATTGGAAGATGGAGACTGTAAGATTGGGTAGATGGAAAATCTTCCGCTTGACCGGATCTTAATTTTTTTGAAAACTGCATCCCATTCCCACTGTCGATATTTCAGCTGTTTCAATGGAATTTGCTGAATCGGTCGATATATCATTGCCAAGTATGTCCTTAAACATTGCAGCCT
Source organism: Hymenochirus boettgeri (assembly GCA_019447015.1). NCBI lineage: Eukaryota > Metazoa > Chordata > Amphibia > Anura > Pipidae > Hymenochirus > Hymenochirus boettgeri. Next base: position 360,406,805 of record CM033469.1, on the reverse strand, counting down.
ATTAAAGTTAAACTAAAGGCTACATAAAAAAAAAGACTAAAAGAGAAGGTAAGGCTGTATTTCAGCACCCCAAATCTCAAAATTTTACAGCAGCCAGTGTTTCCTTTATTAGTGTTTATCGTGGTGGGTGTAGATATATTTTGTATTTCACAGATTTCGCTTTGTTTAGAGGGTAAAGTAATACAGGTGCACACAATAAAGATTCCACCCTATGAAATAAACATTAAGTTGTTACACACAGTACCGATAAATTGAGATTTTCCAGGGTAACATAATTGCCACAGATTCTTGTACAAGTCATTCTGAATTGAGAAAGCCAGTCGATGACAACGAAAGTCTTCAAGAACTAAACTTCAAGTCCAGTTGATCTAATTGAATACATCATACCTAATATGGGTATTAGTGTAATAACCTAAAAAGCCACATATCCCACTAAATAAGTGGTGGTGCAATGGGTAATAAAGAATGCTACAGGAGAAAAGGAGGTTGGAAAATCCCAAACACAAGAAACCCACTCTACCCTGCAGAATAAACTACAGGGGCACTCTTATGGCATCAAAAATAACGAGGATGGTGGATAATGGATTGCACTAAATAAACCATCCACCAGTAACGATCAGTATAAAAATATTATCTTATTTGTGCATAATATAGACCAAAAACAAACACATACCCTGCCAAAAAACCCAAACACCAGATAAAATCTAATACAATAAATAGAATGGCCTGCATCCTAGGCGTCCCTAGGTTCTAAAGTACTAAAAAGTAGTACCGGGATCTTGTGGGTTGAAACGCGTAGGTAATCGGACCTACTGTTTGTTTGCTCTTTTAATAAACCTGTTGATCAGACCGTGGAAGTGCTCTCGGTACCTTTTTCTATTTGCTTTTCTTTACTGGAGCACCCCGGCGGTGATGAGAACGGAGGCGGTATATATAACGTCCATATAAAGCTAGTCACCAGGGATATTTCAAACGTATTATAGTGCAAAATGATATCGACAACGTTTCGGCCCCCTCTAGGCCTTTCCAAGCCAGGCACTGGTATTATCTAAATTAGTAGCACCAGGGTCTCATTTACTTACCTATATATCTGCTTATATATATATTACTATTACTATATGTACTGACCCCCCACAAATATACCACATACTGCTTCCTCTCACCTTAAACCTTTCTCGTCTTGTAGCTCCCATCCTCGGAATTCTATTCCTCTCTCTCTACGTCAAGAAACCTCCATTAGCAGGTTTTTAAGGCTATGTCACCCCTAAATAAAAATTTAATATCATGCTCCCCATGTCCCCAGCCCAACCGCATGTTTTGTTTTTTTAAAAGCCCCCAAACTCTTACTTACCTCCTCGATCCTCCGCCGCACTGCCGCCCTCTGCTTGCGAGAATGCAAGCAGAGGGGCGGGACGGCAGTCGGTCTCCTCTGTGATGGCTGAGCGGCAGCCAATCACGGACGCGGCTGCCGGTCATTCAGTGCAGCGGAGGAAAGCGGAGAGGTAAGTAAGAGTTTGGGGAGCTTTTAAAAAAAACAAACATGCGGTTGGGATGGGGGACATGGGGGAGCAGATATTAGGGGGGTTTTAATGCTAGGGGGGGGATAGTAGAATGGGAGGGAGAGGGAGGGGGAGGGAGGGGGGAGAAGGGCTGCAGCAGCATGGCAGGAATCTCCGGGAGGCAGGTCGAGGCGTGTCCTATATGGACCTGCTAGCCTCCTGGTGGGCAGTTTTGGAACTTTGGGGGGGGATACAGGAGAACAGATGGAGTTGGGATGTGAGGTAAGGATTAAACAACTACATGGTGGGGCCAGTAGTTGGGGGGATTATAGTTTTGGGGGTGGAAATGCCCTTTAAATCTAGACTTATGGAAGTATGTCCATTGCGGCAAAAGCAGACACGTCCATTAATATAAGGGGCTCAGATCAGTATTACAGTCCTAGAATAGTATATAGAACCAGGGGCCCTAAATGACAGCCCTGCTAGGGACTCATTCGAGCTTAAAGGGACACTATACATAAAAATGACTTTTTCCTTATCTTAAGCTGTAAATAAATATATGTAGTACACTTACTCTAAAGTGTGTGTGTGTTTCTGCATGCCTTCAATTCAGAACGTTTTGCTTGGGGCAGTATCCCCCCTCCCTCTTTTAAGGGTATGTATACTGAACAAAATTACTTTGCTTCATCATAATTAAATGCATGTATGTAGCCTTTACTCGAGTTGTATGTGTTGCTGTATGCCTTCAACCCAGTACTTATTTTTCTCCAGGTTCAGTATCCCACCTCCCTCACTAATGACCTCCTTTTTCAGACCTGACTTCTTTTAAACTGAGCATGCTCGGAAATTACTCATCTAGCACTGAGAGATGGAATTCTCCAACTGTTCACCCATCCAGGTACACCCTTCCAGTACAGCAAATGTATGTATGTATGTACTGTAGTATAATTTTATTTATAAAAACACCACTTTGGTGCAATACATTATAAAACTAGACAGGGAAAGTTTAAGTATAAACTTTGAATTTGGCTTGAAAGACTGCATTTGGAAGGGAATTTGTGTGTTTTGTGCTGCAGATTTTAAAACTCAATAATGCCAATGAAGAGGATATTGTTGTTTTTTACTTACCCGTTTTAAATATGTCAACATGATTAAAGGTAGGTCAGTTGGCTGTGTGTGTGTTCATATCAGGTGTGGGATATAATACAAATTTTTTGATGATTGGTAAATGTGTTTTTTTTATATATAGTTACCCTTTAAATATGGCCGCCATGAAATGGGAAGGGTGGGTAAGAGGTGTGGTGTACCTGGATCAGGTTGAAGTTAAAAAAAACAAACTTTTGATTATTGAATAAATTAGTTTTGATGATTGGTCAAAATGGTTTTTTTTTACTTTAGTTACCCTTTAAGTATGGGCCATAGTAATGGAGTAAGTGGATCAGTAGGTGGGTGGTGTACCTGTGTCGGGTTGGGGGTAAAAAAAAAAAAAAACTTTTTTTGAGATTGGTCAAAATAGTTTTTTTTTACTTTAGTTACCCTTAAGTATAGCTGCAACAGTAATGGAGGGGTAGGTCAGTAGGTGTGTAACCTGTATCAAGTTGGGGTTAAAAAACAAACTTTTTTGATTATGATCAAAAATTCGCTTTTTTGACTACCCTTTAAGTATGGCTGCCACAGTATGGATAAGTAGATCAGTAGGTGTGGTACCTGGGTCTGGTTGAGGGGGTATGTCTTTTATGTTTACAACCATTAAAACTATTTTTATTAGGATAATCTAAATTAGTTTTTTTGACTTTAGTTACTTTAAATATGGCTTCAATGGGAATCGAAAGGTAGGTCAGTAGGGGGTGTACCTGTGTCTGTGTGGGGGGTTGGGGGTATCACCATTTGTATTTAGACCATGAAACAAACTGTTTTGAACATATCACATTTGAAGATTGTTAGCATTTCATGTCTCTAGCTTAAAAACTGTGTGGTAGGAGATACAGTCCAAAAAAAAGCGGAAGATAACAGAAGAAGAAAAGAAGAAGAAGTAGAAAGAATTGTAGTTTGGTTTTTCAAGCCAAATAAATAAAGAGTAAATAAGTGCAAGCAATTATAAAGATAAATAAATTAATACCATTTAATACAAGGTTAAGTAGATAAGGTACTTGATTGACAGCTAAATCATGCTTCAGATTAGATATCTAAAGAAATAGTTGGAGCAGATCAACAAAAAAACCGTAATAGTTGGGCTAAACTATTATTCCGTAACAGACAATTTAAAAACAAAATATTTTCCACATATAATAGCCTTTAACCACTCCTACTTCCATCTGACCTGACCTTCCCCCACAAACAACTGTCAAAGCTGCCACAGCATACAGCATCAACTGTCTAAGCTCTGTCACATTCCAGCTAAGCAAAATTGCTCACAGAAGAATAGTTTATTACAGCAAGCACTTGATGACAGCTTAAATTTAAGATATTTTAGACTGCCTATCTAAATAAATTAGGGGCGATCAACAAACAAAATAATAAGTGGGGGTTTGGAAGAATTATAATTCGAGAGTAATGGTCAATTTAAAATAACTTTTTTTTTAGTATTTTTGCCCTTTTAATCCATCTTTGGATTTAATGCTGGGTGTGGGCTTGCCCTTTAACTTGTATAGAATTATGCGTTCGCAGCCTTCCAGCCTCATCTTCTATATCAATAAACCAATATACTTAAAGGCAGAACACAAAGCACTGATATTTCTGCATAAATCCCAAGAACAGTTATTTTGACCAAATAATCAATCCCAGATGTGATCATTTTTGGTATTCTATTTAACATGCTGCAAACAAACACACCTTTAAACTGCCACAATGATAATCTAAGAATGTGAGAAATATCAAAGTCACCAAGGAGTTATATACCACATTATACGAAAGGTTACATGACTTCCTAAAATATATAGCGCATATAACTTGAGTATAAACCGACCGAGTATAAACCGAGACCACCCACTTTACCTCTAAAAAGGAGTAAAGTGATTGACCGAGTATAAACCGACATTGTATCTATCGCTGCCCTGATTCTGTATGTTTTGAGGCTTGGTTGCCCTTTAAATGGACAGCAGAATTGCCATGATATAGTCCCATACAGTAATAGCAATTCAGTATGGTTATTACTGTATGGGACTGCTCTATGGGAATTCTGCTGGCCGTTTAAAGGGAACTAATCCTCAAACAATACAGAGATATAGATAAACAATAGATAACATTCTCCTTCTGATACTCTATTGTTTAGAGGCTTTAGTTGCCCTTTAAATGAACAATTAGAAGCCCCATACATTAATAGCCATACGGGATTTGGCTATTACTGTATGGTAATTCTTGTCCATTAAAAGGCAATTAAAGCCTCATCTTGGCACTCCAGATATTTGGAAACTGCACTCCCAGCATGCTTAGTTGCTCGGGAGTTGTTAGTTTTAAAAACATCTGCAGTGGCAAGGAATAGCCACTGCAGGAATTACGGTGCCTTCCCCCTTTGAATCCCACAGTTGCTTCTCCTACCTGCTCCACATGTTCCCCTGCAGGCTGCTTGGATCTCTTACTAAGCTACGGCGGGCATATGCTCCACTTTCCTCTGCGGCTGACATCACTTCCCGGTGGTGAGTAGTGATGTCAGTCAGCAGAGAGGTGGATCGTGTGGTCGGAGCAGTAATGTCTTTGACTCGAGTATAAACCAAGACTCGATTTCCAGGTATTTTTTTAGCCTGAAAATCTCGGTTTATACTCAAGTCTATATAGTATACAGTACCTTTCAGTGAGTCATGTGACCTATGACCATAGCTCGCCACCATTATAAAGCTAATGGACATGATGCCACCAATTATAACTAATGACATACATAGCTGCCTCAACATAATTAACGACAGCTTTTGCTATGTTGAGAAAGTCTGCAGATGCTTCCTGGACTAATTATCTCCCTTGCATGATGCCCCCCTTTAGGGTGCCAGGCTACCCTATTTTGACGGGATTGCCCGACTGCAGGGACAAAATTCCGAGTCCCGCATTCAGGGCTAAAATCCCGTCCAGGAACTGGCACTGGCAGCCCCACCCAGTTACACCCACCTTCTGTATTATATATCTTAGTTACTCTATGTTACACATTTATTCCCATGGGGGGGGTTTCGTATTAAGCGTCATTGCCTTCCCTACACATATTAATAATACAGCTTACAGATATTGGGTGGTACAATTAAGCTTACCATGTATTTGTCAAATGAAACCATTCTTTTAATCTGCAACCAATCAGAAATTATCAAACTGCTGTACTGCAGTAAATACGTAATAAACAATGGTTGCTTGTAAATTAACAGCGCAGCCAAACTTATTGCATGGGCCCAAACCAGGCTGGTATTTACCATAGGCACAGGACTCAGGCACGCGCCTGGGGGGCATTTGCTTGAAAGGGGCGATGTTCAAATCTCCCCCACTAATCCACCTTCCTTAAAGTCTATTTTTCTTCCAAAAAGACTTTATCTATGGAACTGGGGGCATTTATATAGATGTAATGGGTAGTCTGTATCTATGGAACTAGGGGAGTTTAGATTGATGTAATAGTAGATCGGCATCAAAATCGTCAGTGTGGCCCAACCCTCAGTAGGTTTCTTTTCTTCATTTCTAAAATGCCTTCAAAGTTGTAATCATTTTTTTAATATCCACCTTCATGTTAACAACATTTAACCAAGGCAGTTCTAAAAATATAATGATAAACGCGGGACTCCAGGTGGCGGATTTAAAACTCAGGAGCCTGTAGGCCAAAAAGCTTAATGCCCTATCCACACCCTAACACAACACACCCCTAAACACACCCCATTTTCTCGTTTTTGGGAAGAAAAATAGACTTTAAGGAAGGTGGATTAGTGGGGGGAGATTGAAGATCGCCCCTTTCAAGCAATGCCCCCCAGGCGCGTGCCTAGTCCTGTGCCTAATGGTAAATCAGGCCTGGTTGGGCCCATGCAATAAGTTTGGCGCGCTGTTAATTTACAGCAACCAATGTTTATAGCTATTTACTGCAGTACAGCAGTTTGATAATTTCTGATTGGTTGCAGATTAAAAGAATGGTTTCATTTTGAAAATACATTGGAAGCTTAATTGTACCACACAATATCCTGTTAAGCTGTATTATTAATATGTGTATGGAAGGCAAGGTACGGTAATACGAAACCCCCCCCATGGCAATAAATGGTAACATAGAGTAACTAAGATATATATATCAGAAGGTGGGTTTGTAACTGGGTGGGCTGCAAGGGCCAGTCTCTGGACGGATTTTAGCCCTGAATGCGGGACTCGGAATTTTGTCCCTGCAGTCGGGGGCAATCCCGTCAAAATAGGGTAGCCTGGCAACCCTAAAGGGGGCATCATGCAATGGGAGATAATTAGTCCAGGAAGCATCTGCAGACTTTCTCAACATAGCAAAAGCTGTCGTTAATTATGTTGGAGGCAGTATGTCATTAGTTATAATTGGTGGCTAGTATGTCATTAGTTATATTGGTGGCTTAGCTAGGTCTTAGGTCACATGACTCACTGAAAGGTACTGTATACTATAATACTTGAGTATAAACCGAGATTTTCAGGCTAAAAAAATAGCCTGAAATCGAGTCTTGGTTATACTCGAGTCAAAGACTTACCTGCTCCGACGGCCAGCACGATCCACCTCCTCTTGCGATGACATCACTACTCAGCCCCGGGAAGTGATTGCAGCCAGCAGAGGAAAGTGAGATTGCCGCCGGAGCTTAGAAGAGATCCAGAGCAGCCTGCAGGGGAACTGTGGAGCATGGTAGGAGAAGGCAACTGTGGGGATTCAGAAGGGGGAAGGCACGTAATTCCTGCAGTGGCTATTCCTTGCCACTGCAGATGTTTTGAAAACTACAACTCCCGAGCAACTAAGCATGCTGGGAGATGCAGTTTCCAAATATCTGGAGTGCCAAGAGTGAGGCTTTAATTGCCTTTTAATGGACAAGATTACCATACAGTAATAGACAATACAGTATGGCTATTAATGTATGGGGCTTCTAATTTCATTTAAAGGGACAACTAAAGCCTCTAAACAAATAGAGTATCAGAAGGAGAAGTTATCTATTGTTATATATATCTCTGTATTGTTTGAGGATTAGTTCCTTTAAACGGACAGCAGAATTTCCCATAGAGCAGTCCCATACAGTAATAACCATACTGAATTTGGCTGTACTGTATGGGACTACTATATGGCAATTCTGCTGTCCATTTAAAGGGCAACCAAAGCTCAAAACATACAGAATCAGAGGCAGCGATAGATACAATGTCGGTTTATACTCGAGTCAATCACTTTACTCCTTTTTGAGAGAAAAGGGGTTGTCTCGGTTTATACTCGGTCGGTTTTACTCAAGTTATATGCGCTATATATTAGGAAGTCATGTAACCTTTCTGTATATGTGGTCATATAACTCCTGGTGACTTTGATATTCTAACATTCTTAGAATTATCAATTGTGGCAGTTATAAAGGTGGGTTTTGCAGCATGTTATAGAATACCATAAAATGATCAACATCTGGGATTGATTATTTGGTCAAAATACATGTTCTTGGGATTTATGCAGAAATATCAGTGCTTTGTGGTCGCCTTTAAGTATAATTGTTTATTGAATAGAAGATGAAGGCTGCGAACGCGTAGTAATTCTATACAGTTAAGGGCAGCCCACACCCAGCATTAAATCCAAAGATGGTTAAAAGGGCAAAAATACTAAAAAAAAAGATTATTTTAAATTGACCATTACTCGAAATTATAATTCTTCCAAACCACCACTATATTATTTTGTTTGTTGATCTGCCCCCTAATTTATTTAGATAGGCAGTCTAAAATATCTTAAATTTAAGCTGTCAATCAAGTGCGCTTGCTGTAATAAACTATTCTTCTGTGGAGCAATTTTGCTGTAGCTGGAATGTGACAGAGCTTAGACAGTTGGAATTGTATGCTGTGTGCAGCTTTGACAGGTTGTTTGTGGGGGAAGGTTCAGGTCAGATGGAAGTAGAGTGGTTAAGGCTATGTATATGTGGAAAAATTTTGTTTTTAAATTGTCTGTTACGGAATAATAGTTTGCCCACTATTACTGTTTTTTGTTGATCTGCCAACTTTTCTTAGATATCTAATCTGAAGCATGATTTAGCTGTCAATCAAGTACCTTATCTACTTAACCTATGTATTAAATGGTATTTAATTTTTATATCTTATAATTGCTTGCACTTATTTACTCTTTATTTATTTGGCTTGAAAAAAGCCAAACTACAATTCTTTCTACTTCTTCTTCTTTTTTCTTCTGTTTATTCTTCCGCTTTTTTTTGGACTGTATCTCCTACCACAGTTTTTAAGCTAGAGACATGAAATCTAACAATCTTCAAATGTGGATATGTTCAAAAACAGTTTGTTTTCATGGTCATAAATACAAATGGTGATACCCCCAACCCCCCACACAGACACAGGTACACCCACCTACTGACCTACCTTTCGATTCCCATTGAAGCCATATTTAAAGGTAACTAAATCAAAAAAACTAATTTAGATTATCCTCATAAAAGATAGTTTTATGGTTGTAAACATAAAAAAAGACATACCCCCTCAAAACCAGACCCAGGTACACACAACCTACTGATCTACTTATCCATTACTGTGGCAGCATACTTAAAGGGTAGTCAAAAAAGCGAATTTTGATCAATAATCAAAAAGTTTGTTTTAAACCCAAAGTTTGGGTTGTACCCAAGGGTATACACACCTACTGACCTACCCCTCATTACTGTTGCAGCTATACTTAAAGGGTAACTAAAGTAAAAAAAAACTATTTTGACCAATCATCAAAAAGTTTTTTTTTTAACCCCCAACCCGACACAGGTACACACACCTACTGATCCACTTACCATTACTATGGCAGCATACTTAAGGGTAACTAAAGTAAAAAAAAACACTTTTGACCAATCATCAAAACTAATTTTATTCAATAATCAAAAGTTTGTTTTTTTTAACTTCCAACCTGATCCAGGTACACCCACACCTACTGACCCACCCTTCCATTTTCATGGCAGCCATATTTAAAGGGTAACTATAGTAAAAAAAAACACATTTTGACCAATCATCAAAAAAATTTGTATTATATCCCACACCTGATATGAATACACACACGCAACTGACCTACCTTTAATGTCATGTTGACATATTTAACGGGTAAGTAAAAAACAACAATATCCTCTTCATTGGCATTATTGAGTTTTAAAATCTGCAGCACAAACACACAAATTCCCTTCCAAAATGCAGTCTTTCAAGCCAAATTCAAAGTTTATACTTAAACTTTCCCTGTCTAGTTTTATAATGATTGCACCAAAGTGGTGCTTTATAAATAAAATTTACATACAGTACATACATACATACATTTGCTGTACTGGAAGGGTGTAACTGGATGGGTGACATTGGAGAATTCCATCTCTCCAGTGCTAGATGAGTAATTTCCGAGCATGCTCAGTTTAAAAGAAGTCAGGTCTGAAGAAAGGAGAGTCAATTAGTGAGGGAGGTGGGATAACTGAACCTGAGGAAAAATAAGTACTGGGTTGAAGGCATACAGCAACACATACAACTCGAGTAAAGGCTACATACATGCATTTAATTATAGATGAAGCAAAGTAATTTTTTTCAGTATACATACCCTTTAAAAGAGGGAGGGGGGATACTGCTCCCAAGCAAAACAGTTCTGAATTGAAGGCATGCAGAAACACACACACACTTTAGAGTAAGTGCTACTTACATATATTTATTTACAGCTTAAGATAAGGAAAAAGTCATTTTTAGATAGTGCCCGTTAAGCTCGAATGAGCCCTGAGCAGGGCTGTCATTTAGGGCCCCTGGTTCTATATACTATTCTAGGGACTGTAATACTGAATCTGAGCCCTTATATTAATGGACGTGGCTGTTTGGCCGCATGGACATTAACTTCCTAAGTCTAGATTTAAAGGGCATGTCCACCCCCAAAACTATAATCCCCCCAACTACTGGCCCCACCATGTAGTGTAGTTTAATCCTTACCTCACATCCCAACTCCATCTGGTTCTCCTGTAGTCCCCCCCCAAAGTCCAAAACTGCCCACCAGGAGGCTAGCAGGTCCATATAGGACACGGCCTGCACCTGCCTCCCGGAGATTCCTGCCATGCTGCTGCATGCTGCACCCTTCCCTCCCTCCCTCCCTCTCCCTCCCATTCTACTATCCCCCCCCTAGCATTAAACCACCCCCCTAATATTCTGCTCCCCCATGTCCCCGCCCCAACCGCATGTTTGTTTTTTTAAAAAGCTCCCCAAACTCTTACTTACCTCTCCGCTTTCCTCCGCTGCACTGAATGACCGGCAGCCGCGTCCGTGATTGGCTGCCGCTCAGCCAATCACAAGCGGACTGCCGCGTCCCGCCTCTGCTGTGCATTCTCGCAAGAGCAGCGGGCGCAGTGCGGCGGAGGATCGGGGAGGTAAGTAAGAGTTTGGGGGGCTTTTTAAAAAAACAAAACATGCGGTTGGGCTGGGGACATGGGGAGCATGATATTAAATTTTTATTTTAGGGTGGGACATAGCCTTTAAAACCTGCTAATTGAGGTTTCTTGACGTAGAGAGAGAGGAATAGAATTCCAGAGGATGGGAGCTACAGAGGAGAAAGGTTTAAGGTGAGAGGAAGCAGATGTGTGTATATGTGTGGGGGGTCAGTACATATAGTAATAGTAATTATATATAAGCAGGATATAAGGTAAGTAAATGAGACCCTGGTGCTACAAAATTTAGATAATACCAGTGCCTGGCTTGGAAAGGCTCTGAGAGGGGCCGAAACGTTGTCGATATGCATTTTGCACTATAAATACGTTTGAAATAGCCTGTGGGCATAGCGTTATATGGACGGTTATATACCGCACTCCTTCTCAGTCATCCGCCGGGGTGCTCCAGTAAAGAAAAGCAAATAGAAGAAAGGTACCGAGCACTCCACGGTCTGATCAACAGGTTTATTAAAAGAGCAAACAAACAGTAGGTCCGATACCTACGCGTTTCAACCCACAAGATCCCGGTACTACTTTTTAGTACTTTAGCAACCTAGGGACGCCTAGGATGAGGCGTTCTATTTATTGTATAGTTTATCTGTGTTTGGAGTTTTTTGCAGGGTATGTGTTTGTTTTTGGTCTATATTATGCACAATAAAGATAATATTTTTATATGATCGTTACTGGTTGGATGGTTTATTTAGTGCAATCCATTATCACCATCCTCGGATATTTTTGAGTGCCATAAGAGGTGCCCCTGTAGTTTATTCTGCAGGGTAGAGTGGGTTTCTGTGGTTTGGGATTTTCCAACCATTCCTTTTCCGTAGCAGTCTTTATTACCCATTGCACCACCACTTATTTAGTGGGTATGTGGCTTTTTGTAGGTTATTACACTAATACCCATATTAGGTATGATGTATTCAATTAGATCAACTGGACTTGAAGTTTAGTTCTTGAAGACATTTCTAGTTATCTCCGACTGGCTTTCTCAATTCAGAATGACTTGTACAGAATATGTGGCAATTATGTACCCTGGAAAATCTCAATTTATCGGTACTGTGTGTAACCAACTTAATGTTTATTTCATAGGGAAATCTTTATTGTGTGCACCTGTATTACTTTACCCTCCTTAACAAAGCGCAAATCTGTGAAATACAAAATATATCTACACACACACGATAAACAAATAATAGAAGGAACACTGGGTGCTGGTAAAATTTGAGATTTGGGGTGCTGAATACAGCCTTACCTTCTCTTTTAGTCTTTTTTTATAGCCTTTAGTTTAACTTTAATATAGGCTGCCAAATGTTTAAGGACATACTTGGCAATGATATATCGACCGACTTCAGCAAATTCCATTGAAACAGCTGAAATATCGACAGTGGGAATGGGATGCAGTTTTCAAAAAAAATTAAGATCCGTGTCAAGCGGAAGATTTTCCATCTACCCAATCTTACAGTCTCCATCTTCCAATGATTTCCCCATTTTCCATCTCACTGCTTAAACAAAGCGCACTTTCCCATGCGAATAGCGACAAAGTCCGACGGGACTTGTCAGGACTACACGCCGGAGGAGCGAGCGATCGGGTAAGTACCAAACCTTTTTCCTGGCTCCTACAGGAGGTAAGATACAGCTTCTTAACCTCCCATTTTTCAATAAACTGAATATTACAGATATACCATGACTGGATGATGAATATTACAGATATACCATGACCTGGATGGATGAATATACAGAAACGTGACCAGGATGGATGATGATTTACAGATATACCATGACCGGATGGATGAAATTACAGATACCATGACCTGGTGAATGAATATTACAGATATACCATGACACTGGATGGATGAATATTACAGATATACCATGACCTGGATGAATGAATATTACAGATATACCGTAACCTGGATGAATGAATAGTACAGATATACCATGACCTGGATGGATGAATATATTACCAGAAGTGGATTTAACCATGACCTGGATGGAATGAATATTACAGATATACCATGACCTGGATGGATGAATATTACAGATATACTATGACCTGGATGGATGAATATTACAGATTAAATTTTGTTATTTGTGTTTGATAAACCTCGATGTGACCTGGATGGATGAATATTACAGATATACCATGAACCTGGATGGAATACGAATATTACAGATATACCATGACCTGGATGGATGAATATTAACAGATATACCTGACCTGGATGATGAATATTACAGATATACCTGACCTGGATGGATGAATATTACAAAAAAGGGGAATATCAGTGACCTGGATGGATGAATATTAACAGATATACCGACCTGATGAAGAATATACAGATATACACATGACCTGGATGGATGAATATTACAGATATACCATGAACTGGATGGATGAATATTACAGATATACTGTGACCTGGATGGATTAATGATATACAGATATACCGTGACCTGGATGATGAATCTTACAGATATACCATACCTGGATGGATGAATATTACAGATATACCTGACCTGAGGATGAATATTACAGATATACCATGACCGGATGGATGAATATTACAGATATATGTGACCTGATGGATGAATATTACAGATAACTGACCTGACTGAATGATATTACAGATATCCCATGACCTGGATGAATGAATATTACAGATATACCATGACCGTAAATGTATGATGAATATTACAGATAACCATACCTGGATGAAATAAAAAGATATACCATGACCTGGATGAATATTACAGTATACCATGACCTGGAGGATAAATATTACAGATATACCATTGACCTGAATGAATATTACAAATATACCATGACCTGGATGAATGATATACAGATATACCATGACCTATGATGAGATGAATATTACAGATATACCATGACCTGGAGGATGAATATTATAGATATACCATGACCTGGATATAAATGATGAAATTACAGATATACCATGACCTGGATTAAGATGAATATTACAGAATACCATGACCTGGATAGAAATTACAGATACATACCTGTGATGAATATACAGATATACCAGACCTGGATGAATGAATATACAGATATACCATGACCTGGATGATGAATATTACAGATATACCATGACCGATAGATGAATATACAGATATACCATGACCTGGATGAATGAATATTACAGATATACCATGACCTGGATAATGAATATTACAGATATACATAACACTGAATGAATATACAAATATATACCATGACCTGGATGATGAATATTACAGATATACCATGACGGATGGATGAAATATTACAGATATACCATGACCTGGATGAATATTACAGATATACCATGACCTGGAGGGATGAATATTAAAGATATTACCATTGACGGGATGAATATTACAAATATACCATGACCTGGATGAATGGATATACAGAGATTACAATGACCTAGAGGAATGAATATTACAGATTACCATGACCTGGATGGATGAAGTATAAATATCCATGACCTGGATAAATGAAATATACAGATATACCATGACTGGATGAATGAATATTACAGATAACCATGACCTGGATAGAATGATATTACAGATATACATGACTGGGTGGGATGAATGAATATTACAGATATACCATGACCTGGATATGAATATTACAGATATACCATGACCTGATGGATGAAATATTACAGATAATATACCATGACCTGGATGAATGAAATATTCCAGATAATACCATGACCTGAGGATGAATATTACAGATATACCATGACCGATGAATATTACATGATATACCATGACCTGGATGGATGAATATACAGATATCCATGACCTGGATGAATTTACACATATTACCATGACCTGGATGAATGATATTACAGATATATCAGACCTGATGAATGAATATACAGATATACCAGACCTGGATGGATGAATATTACAGAATACCATGACCGGAGATGAATATTACAGATATACCTGACCTGGATGATGAATATACAGATATACCATGACCTGGATGAATGAATATTACAGATATCATGACCGGATGAATATTACGATATACCATGACTGGATGAATAAACAGATTACCATGACCGGATGTAATATCAGATAACTGACCTGATGAATGAATATTACGATATACCATGACCGTGGATGAATATTACGATTTCATGACGTATTACAGTAACATACCCTGATATATTAGATTACCAGACGTATGTACGATATCGAATGATATAACTGAATTACAGTATACATACCTGGGTTACTATCAGACCTGGTGAATGATATATTTACTTGAATAGATATACCATGACCGTGTATATTCAGACATGACTGGAAAAATATCAGATACTGACTGGTATATACACCATGACCTGATGAAATAGATATACAGACCGATGAAATTACAGATATCCATGACCGGATGATGAATATTACAGATAACCTGACCGATTGAATAGTCAGATACTTAGACCGAATATGAGAACTTCACAAACGCTGAAAGGCCTAACCCACGCTGTGACCAGTAAGGACAATACATTTTTAGGGCAGACCCTACCCTAGAAATCCTATGTGTGACTGTGACCCACCCTAAGACCAACTACAATTTCTCCTTTAGCAATTTGTTAAGATATTTAACCAACAGAGAAATGTGTCACTGAGCATTTGACAAGCAAAAGGATCCAATAGCGGACAATGTCACAAGAGACAAATGTAACAAGTTGAATTCCAAAGCAAAAAAAACAGGCTTAGGGCATCTAATCTAGATACTTAATTAGATTTTATTACATCATTTATAATTTCAATAACATTACTATACATAAAAAAATGTAGACTGAGTGGAAGTAACTATTCAAGCATAGGCTTTTGTCATATAAATAAGCAGGGAGATTCAATAAACGTTCCATCGTTTAAAATGGTGCTAATTTGCCCCAACCAATCAGATCTTATTCAAACATTTGAAAGCTAACATCTGATGGTTGGGGCAAATTAGCATCATTTTTAAACGATAAGAACTTTGATTGAATAACCCTGATAGTTATGTCTGGAATTTTTTAAAAATTTCCGTGTATACATGTATTTGACTGATTTGCCAGGTGGCTACAGCCATTTTAACCACGTTTGAACATATCTGCTATTGCATTTTTTTTTTCCTTTGTGGCATTTAAGCCATTGCCAAACAGTTTGATGTTATAAGGGGCATATTTTTAAAATACGGTAAATACAGATACTACCAAAAGCCACGCACCCTAGCAACATTTTTCAACCATAACCATTCTGATTAGATATTTTTATTATAAAAATGTGCGCAATCAGGTGGTAAGGTTGTATAAAATGTGCACAATCAGGTGGTACGGGTTGTTAAAAATGTGCACAATCAGGTGGTAAGGTGTATAAAATGTGCACAATCAGGTGGTAAGGTTTGTATAAAAGTGCACAATCAGGTGGTAAGGTTGTAATAAATGTGCACAATCAGGTGGTAAGGTGTGTATAAATGGTGCACAATCAGGTGGTAAGGTTGTATAAAAAGTGCACAATCAGGTGGTAAGTTGTTCTTTTTCAGCCTTGCCGTTAATAGGAAATATAGGTACAAACTGCGCAAATTACAGGAGGCTGGGGAACATTACACCCGAATAATGCTTCTCCAAAAACGTTTACCCTCTCAGCAGCTTCTTCCCACTATTTAACTAAGAAGCACCACCCACACACGCCCAACTAGGCAGAAGAAACCCTCTGCCGGAATCTCTCTCTTATCGATCATTGGCTAGTTGGAACGGGAGGGCGTGAGCTTTGGTACAGGAACTTCGGGCTGGTTGACGTTAAACAGGAGCTCGGTGATCTAGGGAAAATTACGTGATGGAGGAGGTGTTGGGGCGGTGAATGGGGCTTCCCTCCGTCCATCACGAGAGTCTGATTGTTCTGGTGAGAGAAGTCTTCTGGATTGCGGGACCTAAGGGATTAGGGAGATACAATGTCTATGGATCCATAGTGGTGTTGGAGTGTTGTATTGACGTGGTGCAGTGTATAAATAAACCAGGTTTAGTGATTTTAAAGGTCCAACCCCCTAACAGAAATGTATATTAACAACCCCCCCCCCCATCAAATACCAACACCACAATATCCGAAAGGGAGCTTTATGCCCTGTGCTGTCGCCCCTTTCGTGGTTTCAACAATGATAGTGACATTGCATAGAGTAAGCAAGCAGTTTTAAAGGGCAACTGTTGGTCTCCAAACAACTAGGGTTAAAGGGCATCTATAGTGAAAAAAATAATTGGGCCATTGCAAAGTTTAAATTCATGTACTCTGTGCTGCCGTTATCCTATCTCTGTCCAGTGATCCTGTTTTTTCCATGGTGTCAGATCTCTGTGCAGAACTCCCCGTTCCCCCTGCCCTCGTTTACCTCCTCCATGTCTCAACTCCGGCTAAACCGACAAGCCTATATGGGCAGAGTAGGAGTTAAAAGTTCAACATCCTAAAAAACACACCCACCACACGTGCCAATAGAAAGCAAGCTTTCCTGGAGACACGGATCTCTCGTGTCCTGATAAAATACGCTCTCTCTCTTGTGACCCATATACATAATCAGTGAAAGCTATCAAGAAGGGGGGTCAAGTGCAGCCTTATCTCAGCCTTATCTCTGCAGTCAAAGCTACATCTCTCCCCCTCGGTAAGTTTGAAAGGATTTTCTGATTTCCCTGGGTCCTGCATCGGCAGTGGAAGTAATGGGATTTCCACATAGTAGTAAAAACAAACAATGGGTTGGGGTGCCAAATATTAAACACTCATTTATGAACTTTTAAACCAAAATTTGAATCTGATCGACTTAAGACATCAAGTCTATAATGTCTTATGAATGTAGACATTGAAGTCCATGTGGCTGCTTTGCAGATTTCCAATGGGAAGTTCTAGCTGCTTCTAGAACTTCTAGCCCAGGATGTTGCAATGCCCGGGTCGAATGCGCTGTTACCCTATGGGTTGTTCCACTGCTGTTAAGCTGTACGCTTGTCTAATGTTGCTGTTATCCATGACGATATTATAGCGGTTGATGGTTGCTGACCTTTTTTCTTTCCATGAAAAAGGATAAACATTGCATCAGTCTTCTAAAGCTTCTGTGTTTTTCCATATATATTTTTTAATGTATGGCCTACATCCAGTAGGTGATTCCCACTGATTCTGTATTGTCATTCATAAGTGTGGAAGAATATTTCTTGATTAATGTGAAAATCAGAGATATTTTAGGTAAAAAACTGATCATTGGTATAATACCACTTTTTCTGTGTGAAATTGTAGAAATGGAGGGGAGGCTTTCAATGCTCTAAGTTCTGAATTCTTCTTGCAGATGTTATTGCGACCAAAAAGAGGGTTTTGAATTAAGTTTTTAATATTTGAAGTTTCAATAGGTTCAAATGGCGTCCTTGTAGCGCTCTAAGTACAAGGGCAGATCCAAGGTGGGACTCTGTTCTTAGTGGGGGGTTAATGTGTTTAACTGCTTTAAAGAACCTTATGATGAGGGTTCCTGAAACCATTTTTGTCAGTAATAGAGATATAGCAGAGACTTGCCTTTTAGAGTAGATATACTCAATCTTTTCTGAACCCTGTTTGTAAGAACTCCAGAATTTTCTACTCTAGGTCTTTTTGCATTAATGGTTCTTTCTGTGCACCATTTCTTGAAAGGTTCCCCAGGTTTTATAATATGATGGCGATGTGGAGGATTTGCGAGATGACATCAGAGTTTGAATTAGGTTGAGGATAATCCTTACCCTTCCATATCTGCCTTTCAATTCCATGACACTAAAGAAATTGTTTACTGTGTGGATGGGTATTGTCCCTTGAGTAGTAGGTTGGGTATCTTTGGCAGTCTCATGGGAGTTGATATCGATAGACTCGAACTCAAGGGAACCAAGACCTCCTACGGCCACCATGGGGTTATCATGAACAGTAGCTTGGTCTTTCCTCTATCTTTCTGAGAACTCATGGGATTAGAGATATCGGAGGGAATAATATGCTAGATGGAATCCCACTTCGTTGAAAAAGCATTCGTGCACAGTGCTAGAGGGTCTGGTAGCCAGGAAAAGAATTGTTTCACTTTCTGTTGATCTGGTCGCCATTAGAGCTATCTGGGGTGACCGAATACTTGAACTATGGTGTTGAAAACTTCTTGTTCAGTGACCATTCTAGGGGTTCGCAGTTGTTCTGCTTAGTCTGTCTGCTTTCGATGTTCAGGTGTCCCGGATATGAATTGCTGAGATATCCTCTAGAGTGGCTTCCGCCCATGCCAAATCTGTTCATCTGAAACCCTAGTGTAGACTTTTGTGCCCCCCTGTTTTTATATAATAAACAACTGACATATTGTCCGACTGAATTGAACTGCGTTTTTTGTATCATGTATTTGAATGATATTAACGCCATCATTCACGCCTTCATTTCCCTCGGTTTTGATGTCTGTTTCTCCAGTACTGGTTCCATTTCCTTGTACTGACTGTCTTCGACATATGCTCCCCCATCCTGTTGGACTGGCATCCACAGTAATTGTGGTCCAATTGGAGTGCACTATATTGACGGTTTTGTAGCTCGTTTTGTCCAACCCCAATCCAATGTTTCTACTATATTTTTTGGTAGGATTTTTGTTAGATTTTGGCTTATTGGTATTTCCATTGTTCAGAAATTCTAACTGATATGGTCTTAGATGGTATTGAGCCCACTGTACCCCTCCATTGTTGATACCATTTTCCCTAGTACCTTTGACACACACATGCCTTTTATGTTGGAAATGTTGTGATTGTTTGACATCTTTCATAATGTCCTCTTGTCTCTCTATGGAAGAGCAATTTGAAGTTTCCTGGTGTTGATATTTACTCCTAGGAACGTATCTCCTGAGTAGGAATCAAGATAGATTTGTTTATATTTATCATCCCCCTAGACTCTTAGAAGCTTTTGTGTTAGTGAAGATGATGCATACACTGGATTTTGTTGTCCCCCTTTCAGGATATTGTCTAGATACAAGAAATTTGTATTCCTGTTAATCTGAGTTGTGCCACTATGGGGGCTAAGACCTTTGTGAATGTGCGTGGGGATGACGCCAGACCAAATGGAAGACATTTGTATTGCAGGTGTTGACCCAATAGTAACATCTCAGATACTTCCGGTGACTTTGTGAATTAGAATATGGTGGTAAGCACTCTTTAGGTCTATTTTCACCATCCATTGATTTAAGGTGAATTTGGTTTGAGATACTCTTTAATGATTCCATCTTGATTTTTTTAATGACAGAAAGGAATTCACATATCGAAGATCCAGGATTGCTCTGAACTCTCCATCCTTTTTTCTCCTCAGAAAGAAGGTGAATAGGTTCTGATTTCCACTCTGAAACTCACTTTCTCTATTACATTTTGATCGGAGATCTTTGTATACCTTTTGTAATTAGCCTTGCTTGTTTGTTTTTTGGAGTCTGATCCCGGACAAATTTTGTCTGTGGTAGGTGAAGAAACTCTATGATATATCCTTCTCTTACTACTTTTTTTCACCCACTCGTCTGACCTGGAGTTTTCCCATTCCGTCACACACTGAGAGAGCCTTCTCCCAATCTGTGACGGGGAAACTTTATGATTGTCTACACTCTTCCTCTTGTATTCTTAGTTCCTCGAAAGGATGATGTTAATTGTTCAGATTTCCATCCTGTCTTTGTTGATATTGTCGCCCTGGCCTATATTGTCTGGCTTGACGAAATGACATTTCTGAATTATACGGGAAACTTCTTCCTGTCTTGGAAAGTGGTAAGGTTTTCTTATTCGAGTTCTTTATATACCTCATCCAGGGCTGAACCGAATAAAAGATTACCTCCAAATGGTAAGTTTGTTAATCCCTGGTCTGATTGGTTATCCACTTTCCATTGACGTAACCAAACGCTTTTCTGCACTGTAGTCGGGCCCTGGACTTTGCACTGAGTAATTGAATCTATAATGAATTGGCTATAAATTCGTTAGTGAGTTTGATGTCTTGTAACATTTGGACAACTCTTCTCTGTGCGTCCCATTGTTGATCGCATCCTCTAACTCTCTGATCCATATTTTGTTAGCTCGGGCAAGACTAGTGATTGCAATTGCTGGTCTGATTGCTGCTCCTGATTTCGTATATGCCCTTTTAAGTGCCGCCTCCTCCTTTCTTTCCTAGCCATCTTCGCTATGGGTGTGTCGACTCTTGGAGGTTCGTCCCAGTTCTTCACATCCTCCTTTAACAAGGGGTAATTCTTTGACATATTTTGAGATATGTTAAATCTTTCTTTCAGGGTTAGCCATTCTTTTTTGTAAGTTCGAAATATGTTCATGTACATGAAAACATACATTGTCAACTACTTCTTCCGAAAAATAAGATCTTTGTATTGGTTTGAGGAAGTGACAGGAATTTGAAGAGACGTTTTCATTTTTCTGATTAGGTGATCTAAAGAAGATGATTCACATTCCCATTGATAATCTTCTGTATTCTCTTCATCTATTTCCTCTTCAGACATTGTTTGCAAGGTCGCTCTGTTTGGAATGGGTTGACGTTTTTCAATCCCATAGTCTTGAAACATGTCTGTCACCTTTTTGAGGGTTTATCTCTGATACTTTCAACACAATTTGGTCTAGAGGAGAATCAAAAAACTTTTTCATAGTAGATTGAATATCTTCCTGAGTCATGGATGATGATAAGGGATGCACAAATCCTCACATAACTTTTTCCCTGCATGGCCTTATTATCACATGTGCACATTCCCTGCTTCTGGATTTGCTCCTTGAAGCCTCTGGAGACTGGCAACGAGAAAAAAAACAAAAAAACGATTAGATACATCACTTTCCTCCAGATGGTTATTGACCTCTCACTCTTTAAGAACGCTCACCCCCTAGAAGCAGATCTAGATCTCTTAAAAGAGCTCATTGGACACTGCAAAAAAAAAAAAAAACCCCACAAAGTTCAAGTTGATGCAAACACTTTTGCATAAGTTGTAAGTATGACCCTAGGGCAGGTACTTACAGCGACAGCAGCAGCTGTGATCTGTAACAGCGTGGAGCGAACACAAGGACTGGTTGGCTCTGGAGGTAGAAAGGAAGCTAGAGCGAGAATGCCAGGTTCCAAATGGTTCAAACCTCCCCTGCCGCGGTAACGGCATCTAGTTAAAGGCGCAATGACGTCATCGCTGCACCGCGCTTACACATAAGCGACTTATACGGACGGGAACCGCGTGAATTCCCTACTGCATACGCGGGCGTGATGGGTACAGCCTTCTGAATGGGGGAGAGGAGAGAGACCCCCAGTCAGGCAAACGGAGGGAGCGATAGGAGCCTGTACAGGTACAGGAGAAAAAGACGTGAAGCAGAGGGGGAGGAGGAAACAATTTTATTGGCTGAGACAAAGGGGGCCTGTCACGGGTTTAAACAGAGAATTAACCCATTACTTCCACTGCCGATGCAGGACCAGGGAAATGCATTGAGGCATACAGTTATCCTTTAATACTGGGAAAACAGGAAGTACCTGGGGAAAAATGGACAGTTGAGAAGGGAGCCTACTAAAACAGGCAGAGGCTGGTCACATGGCTGAAAACAGGAAGAGTTTTAAGCAGGAAGTAATATTGCTGAATCTTTCCAGCAATAACTTCAAACAAATTTATATAGAGATGTGAATTAGGTTCAATTTAAAGTATGATGGAAGGCTTTTTATAGACAAAGGTAAAAGAATCCAGTGCAAACTTCGGACTTTCCAAATATATAAGTAGTTTGGAAGAATTCGAGACCACAGTTACCTTTTTGGAAGTATGTGTTCCAGACTGAACATCATTAAAGGAAAATAAAATCGAAAAGACAGCTTGACTTAAAGGAACTGTAAACCCACATAGCCAAGATTTTAAGCTTTGCCCTCGTTTGTATTATTCACAGGGAGGTGAAAACGTTATTCTCACCTCCCTGTGAATATATTTTGCTCAGAGGACACTGGAACTTACCTTTGCTCCGCTCGCTCGTAGCCGTCCTGCTCTAACAAGCACTGTCCCGACCATGCGCGCCAATACAAGAGATAGGGTGCACGATCGGGACAGAACAGCTGTTCTGTGCAGAGACGGCTGCGAGCGGAGCGGAGCGAAGGTAAGTTCCCCGTCCCCTGAGCAAAATATTATTTTACAGGGAGGTGAGAATAAGCGTTCTCACCTCCCTGTGAATAATACAAACGGAGGGCAAAGACTTAAAATCTTGAGTTTACAGTTCCTTTAAGCTGTATACACAGTGGATTCACTGCAGGCAAACAAGCAGTCAACAGTGCACGAAGAAACCATTGCGGATGATAATCACAGGTATGGCTGTTCAATCAGGTGTCATTCGATGTACACCACGTACATCGAATGTGCAATCGTTACCTGCTCGTTCGTCTGGTGCCAAATAGACCGTATGTGTACGGAGCTTTAGGTAATGCTCCACCTGTTTCCACTCTGCACATCTAAACCAATTATACCTGTCATGTACAAAAAAGATTTTTAGCTTTTTCTCACCGACAAACTCAATTCTTTTTCTAATTGGCTCCCTGTAAAGACTATGATATTATTTATGAAGCTTAATCAATATCACATGCTAAGTGTAAAATTAAATATTTATGTATAAATATAAATGATTGAAAACTAGAATAGATGAGAACATATATGCCTGTATCAGGCCTAGAACTGATTATTCCACACAAATATATTGTAGTCATTAAAGGACTACTCCACCCTCATAGGAACATCTTTTAGAAGGAATGGCCTCTTTAAATATGTTGATATATCATACTTTGTCCTATGAATTCATTACTGTATGCCTGCTATGCTTCTGAATGCCTCATGGAAACTGAGCAATTTAGAAACCTGTACGCACGTGGGATGCTCAGAAGAGGCAGATAGGGGATTAACATTCAGTCATTGGCTGTGATGTCAGCTGTGAAATCCATAACTGACAGTTGCTAACTGGAAGAACAGGGGAAACAGGACATTGTGCAGGATTTCAGATTAGACTTATATATTTCAGATTTCATTTTGGGCTGGACTTGCCCTTAAGGGACATTCTCTTTCTGAAAAAGCTTTGCCAGAAACAAGAAACTGTTCTTGAAAATTGGAGGCCGTAGTAGAAATCCAGGCCAATGTTTTGATTGAAATATCATGCCGAAAGTGTTGGGTCAAAATATCTGCCATGTCACCCGAATTGGCTCTCTCTCAGCAAATATGACAAATGCAGTGTTTCATCACAAACTTCAAGCTTATCTGACCCACAAGAGTGGCCAAAATGCACCCTCCACGACAAATATCATGCCCAAGTGTGGTGCACAAAATGCTGGTTTTTGTCACCTTTTATGGTCCAGCCCTTTATAACTTCTTACTGGTCCAAAGTGCTAAATCTTATAACAGCCAAACTATCAATAACCAGTACCACACATACCTGAAGCATGCATCCTCGGTCTCTTGGACCAAGATAACTGGAATAAACAAATGCAACCCTGTACTATGCGTGCAAAACTATCCTTAAAGGGCATGTCCATCCCCTAAACCAACTTTGGGGGTAAGGTAGGTAACCCCTACCCACCCCCAACCGCTGCAATATTTTATAAAAAGTCCCCTAATTCTACTTACACTGCATTCTCTCCCGCAGCGCCGAACCTTAGCGCGTCTGTGATTGGCTGACAGTCCACTTGAAACACCGCGGTGAGAGGGCTCTGTAAGTATGGATCGAGGGGGATTTTTTAAAAAATATTGTGGCAGTAAGGTCATGGCCACACTGAGAGGACCTTTTTGGCTGCTCCATTGCACCTCGGCATTCAGCCAAAATTAAAGGGCCACTTCAATGTGTTTGCTTCCCTAGTCCAAAGGTCCCAGTCATCCCTGCTTAGAAATTAGAATTGGCACCTAGAGGGAATTGAAACAGCATCACATGTCAGGAACGGATATGAAAACCTCCAGTTATTGAGATAAATTTTCCAAATAATAAGAGACTTTTGATAGCAGTTCTATGTGGCTTCCATTGGGTGTTCTTTAGGGGTGAGGACCTATCATTTTGATGAAGGGGGATTTTTAAACATTAGTTATCTGATTGATAGAAGGGAATGCTCTGAAAATACAAATTTGATTTCCCCCCCCATTTGTCACTTTTAGGCTTATGCAAAATTCACCGGGACACCTCTGAAAGTAAATCCTATTGACTACACTTGGGCTGCTTCAAAAGGAAATATAATGAACATTTACTGTTGACAAATCTGTATGGACTATTGTGTGAAGAGATATTGATTCTAGTTACTCAGGTTAACTCCAACTAAGGATCATATTCATATTACAGTGCACTGTGTCATAACTTTATGTGTAGAGCTGTAGACATCAATCAGCCAGTTTATATTAAGTAGCCCCCACTTTAATGCCACTAATGTTTGTCTGTCTATGTAGATGGTATGAATTCCATTAAACTTGCTGTGCCTGGCCACAAGCTTATGGTTACAGATCCTTTAAGATTCAGAACCATCATTTCCTGTGATTCTTGTTACCTATGTAAATGCTTAGCATAGTGTGCAATGCTTTACTAAAGGGTTAATTAATATATATTATATTGAATTTAAGTTGATGTTATACTGGTACCAGGACAATGAGCATTAAGGGGACACGCATCTCTGTATTTGTGCCGTTGTGAGCTTTATAACTTTCTTCACACTTGTCTCTAAACTATGAACATTTACTTTTCATGTCTGCATGGGCTCCTATTAAAATAATCCACCTGTTCAGCAAGTTTCTTGTGGGAGAGAATAAGGCTAAGTACACAAAATGGGATATTTTGACTTGATCCACTAGAGGCCACAATAGTTAGCTAACCAGGTCAAAATGCCATCTGCCACGGTAACAATTCAGACAATTCAGGAGCCATCTAGCTTTTTTACTTATCCAGTTCCATATATAATGACTACTATTACATCTATATAAACGCCCCCAGTTCCATAGATACAGACTACTATTACATCTATATAAAACGCCCCCAGTTCCATATATAGAATACAGTTACATCTATATAAACGCCCCCAGTTCCATAGATACAGACTACTATTACATCTATATAACGCCCCCAGTTCCATAGATACAGACTACTATTACATCTATATAAACGCCCCAGTTTCATATATATAGACTACCTATTACATCTATATAAACGCCCCCAGTTCCATAGATACAGACTACTATTACATCTATATAAACGCCCCCAGTTCCATATATAGAATACAGTTACATCTATATAAACGCCCCCCAGTTCCATAGATACAGACTACTATACATCTATATAAACGCCCCCAGTTCCATAGATAAGACTACTATTACATCATATAAACGCCCCAGTTCCATATATATAGACTACTATTACATCTATATAAACGCCCCAGTTCCATAGATACAGACTACTATTACATCTATATAAACGCCCCCAGTTCATATATAGATACAGTTACATCTATATAAACGCCCCCAGTTCCATAGATACAGACTACTATTACATCTATATAAACGCCCCAGTTCCATATATAGACTACAGTTACATCTATATAAACGCCCCCAGTTCCATAGATACAGACTACTATTACATCTATATAAACGCCCCAGTTCCATATATAGACTACAGTTACATCTATATAAACGCCCCCAGTTCCATAGATACAGACTACTATTACATCTATATAAACGCCCCCAGTTCCATATATAGAATACAGTTACATCTATATAAACGCCCCCAGTTCCATAGATACAGACTACTATTACATCTATATAAACGCCCCCAGTTCCATAGATACAGACTACTATTACATCTATATAAACGCCCCAGTTCCATATATATAGACTACTATTACATCTATATAACGCCCAGTCATAGTACAGACTACTATACATCTATATAAACGCCCCCAGTTCCATATATAGAATAAGTTACATCTATATAAACGCCCCCAGTTCCATAGATACAGACTACTATTACATCTATATAAACGCCCCCAGTTTCCAAGATACAGACTACTATTACCTATTAAACGCCCACCAGTTCCAATATATAGACTACTATTACATCTATATAAACGCCCCCAGTTCCATAGATACAGACTACTATTACATCTATATAAACGCCCCCAGTTCCATATATAGAATACAGTTACATCTATATAAAACGCCCCAGTTCCATAGATACAGACTACTATTACATCTATATAAACGCCCCCAGTTCCATATATAGACTACAGTTACATCTATAAACGCCCCCAGTTCCATAGATACAGACTACTATTACATCTATATAAACGCCCCAGTTCCATATATAGACTAAAGTTACATCTATATAAAACGCCCCCAGTTCCATAGATACAGACTACTATTACATCTATATAAACGCCCCCAGTTCCATATATAGACTACAGTTACATCTATAAAACGCCCCCAGTTCCATAGATACAGACTACTATTACATCTATAAAACGCCCAGTTCCATATATAGACTACAGTTACATCTATATAAACGCCCAGTTCCATAGATACAGACTATATTACATCATATAAACACACACCCAGTTTCCATATATGACTACAGTTACATCTATAAAATGCCCCCAGTTCCATAGATACAGACTACATTAAATCATATAAATGCCCCCAGTTCCATAGATACAGACTACTATTACACTCTGTAAATGCCCCCAGTTCCATAGATACAGACTACTATTACATCTATGTAAATGCCCCCAGTTCCATAGATACAGACTACAGTTACATCTATATAAACGCCCCCAGTTCTATAGATACAGACTACAGTTATCTCTATATAATGCCCCCAGTTCTATTGATACAGACTACAGTACATTTATATAAACCCCCCAGTTACATAGATACAGACTACTATTACATCTATATAAACACCCCCAGTTCCCTAGATACAGGCTATTACAACTATATAAATGCCCCCAGTTACAAAGATACAAAACTACATTACACCTATATAAATGCCCCCAGTTCCATAGATACAGACTCATTAACATCTATAAACGCCCCAGTTCCATAGATACAGTCTACTATTACATCTATATAAACGCCCCCAGTTCCATAGATAGACTACAGGTACATCTATATAATGCCCCCCATTTCCAATGAAACAGACTACATTACATCTATATAAATGCCCCCATTCCATAGATACAGCTACGATTACACCTATATAAACCCCCAGTTCATAGATACAGATAGTATTAACCTATATAAACGCCCCCCGTTCCATAGTACAGACTACAGTTAACATCTATATAAACGCCCCAGTTCCATAGATAGACTACAGTTACATCTATATAAAGCCCCCATTTCCAATGAAACAGACTACAATACCTCTATATAAATGCCCCCAGTTCCATAGATACAGGCTACGATTACACCTATATAAACGCCCCCAGTTCCATAGATACAGACTAGTATTACACCTATATAAATGCCCCCAGATACATAGATTCAGACTACTATTACATCTATATAAATGCCCCCAGTTACATAGATACAGACTACTATACATCTATATAAAATGCCCCCAGTTACATAGATACAGACTAGTATTACACCTATATAAATGCCCCCAGATAACATAGATTCAGACTACTATATTTATATAAATGCCCCCAGTTACATAGATACAGACACTATTACATCTATATAAATGCCCCCAGTTACATAGATACAGACTAGTATTACACCTATATAAAGCCCCCAGTTGCATAGATACAAACTTATATACATCTATTAAATGCCCCCGTTGCATAGATACAAACTACTATTACATCTATATAAATGCCCCCAGTTGCATAGATACAAACTACTATTACATCTATATAAATGCCCCCAGTTCCATAGATACAGACTACGATTACACCTATATAAACGCCCCCAGTTCCATAGATACAGACTACTATTACATCAATATAAACTCCCCCAGTTCCAAAGACACAGACTACTATTACATCTATATAAATGCCCCCAGTTTCATAGATACAGACTAGTATTACATCTATATAAATGCCCCTGTTCCATAGATACAGACTACAATTACATCTATTAAATGCCCCCAGTTCCATAGATACAGACATACGATTACACCTATATAAACCCCCAGTTCCATAGATACAGACTAATTACATCAATATAAACTCCCCCAGTTCCAAAGACACAGACTACTATTACATCTATATAAATGCCCCCAGTTCCATAGATAAAGACTACTTACATCAATATAAATGCCCCCCCGTTCCATAGATAAAGACTACTATTACATCAATCTAAACTCCCCTAGTTCCATAGATACAGACTACCCATTACATCTATATAAATGCCCCCAGTTCCATAGATAAAGACTACTATTACATCAATCTAAACTCCCCTAGTTCCATAGATACAGACTACATTACATATATATAATGCCCCCAGTTCCATAGATACAGACTACTATTACATCATATAAATGCCCCTGTTCCTATGATACAGACCACTATACATAAATATAAAATTCCCCGTTCCATAGATCAGACTACTATTACATCTATATAAACGCCCCAGTTCCATAATAGACTACAGTTACATCTATATAAATGCCCCAGTTCCATAGATACGACTACAGTTAAATCTATATAAATTCCCCCAGTTCCATAGATACAGACTACTATTACATTATGTAAATGCCCCAGTTCCATAGATACAGACTACTATTACATCTATGTAAATGCCCCCAGTTCATAGATAACAGACTACTATTACACTCTATGTAAATCCCCCAGTTCCATAGATACAGATACAGTTACATCATATAAACGCCCCAGTTCTATAGATACAGACTACAGTTACATCTATATAAATGCCCCCAGTTCTTGATACAGACTACAGTTACATTTATATAAACGCCCCCAGTTACATAGATACAGACTACTATACATCATATAAACACCCCCAGTTCCCTAGATACAGGCTATTACAACTATATAAATGCCCCCAGTTACAAAAGATACAAACTACCATTACACCTATATAAATGCCCCAGTTCCATAGATACAGACTACAGTAACATCTATATAAACGCCCCAGTTCCATGATACAGTCTACTATACATCTATATAACGCCCCCAGTTCCATAGATAGACTACAGTTACATCTTATAAATGCCATTTCCAATGAAACAGACTACAATTACATCTATATAAAATGCCCCCAGTTCCATAGATAAGGCTACGATTACACCTATATAAATGCCCCCAGTTCCATAGATACAGACTAGTATTACACCTATATAAACGCCCCAGTTCCATAGATACAGACTACAGTAACATCTATATAAACGCCCCAGTTCCATAGATAGACTACAGTTACATCTAATAAATGCCCCATTCCAATGAACAGACTACAATTACATCTATATAAATGCCCCCAGTTCCATAGATACAGGCTACGATTACACCTATATAAACGCCCCCAGTTCCATAGATACAGACTAGTATTACACCTATATAAATGCCCCCAGATACAGATTCAGAACTACTATTACATCTATATAAATGCCCCCAGTTTACATAGATACAGACTACTATACATCTATATAAATGCCCCCCAGTTACATAGATACAGACTAGTATTACACCTATATAAATGCCCCCAGTTACATAGATTCAGACTACTATTACATCTATATAAATGCCCCAGTTACATAGATACAGACTAATATTACATCATTAAATGCCCCCAGTTACATAGATACAGACTAGTATTACACCTATATAAATGCCCCCAGTTGCATAGATACAAACTACTATACATCATATATAAATGCCCCCAGTTGCATAGATACAAACTACTATTACCTCTAATTAAATGCCCCCAGTTGCCAGTACAAACTACTATTACATCTATATAAATGCCCCCAGTTCATAAGATACAGACTACGATTACACCTAATAAACGCCCCCAGGTCCATAGTTACAGATCTTTATCTATGGAACTGGGGGCATTTTATAGATGTAATGGGAGTCTGTGTATCTATGGAACTAGGGGAGTTTAGATTGATGTAATGTAGTTCTTTATCTATGGAACTGGGGGCATTTATATTGATGTAATAGTAGTCTTTATCTATGGAACTGGGGCATTTATATAGATGTAATAGTAGTCTGGTGTCTTGGGAACTGGGGGAGTTTAATTGATGTAATAGTAGTCTGTATCTATGGAACTGGGGCGTTTTATAGGTGTAGTCGTAGTCTGTATCTATGAACTGGGGGCATTTATATAGATGTAATTGTAGTCTGTATCTATGGAACAGGGGGCATTTATATAGATTAATACTAGTCTGTATCTATGAAACTGGGGGCATTTATATAGATGTAATAGTAGTCTTGTCTTTGGAACTGGGGGAGTTTATATTATGTAATAGTAGTCTGTATCTATGGAACTGGGGGCGTTTTATATAGGTGTAATCGTAGTCTGTATCTATGGAACTGGGGCATTTATATAGATGTAATAGTAGTTTGTATCTATGCAACTGGGGCATTTATTAGATGTATAGTAGTTTTGTATCTAGCAACTGGGGGCATTTATATAGATGTAATAGTAGTTTGTATCTATGCAACTGGGGGCATTTATATAGGTGTAATACTAGTCTGTACTATGTAACTGGGGCATTTATATAGATGTAATAGTAGTCTGTATCTATGTAACTGGGGGCATTTATATAGATGTATAGTAGTCTGAATCTATGTATCTGGGGGCATTTATATGGTGTAATACTAGTCTGTATCTATGTAACTGGGGGCATTATATAGATGTAATGTAGTCGGTATCTATGTAACTGGGGGCATTTATATAGATGTAATAGTAGTCTGAATCTATGTATCTGGGGGCATTTATATAGGTGTAATACTAGTCTGTACTATGGAACGGGGGCGTTTATATAGGTGTAATCGTAGCCTGTATCTATGGAACTGGGGGCATTTATATAGATGTAATTGTAGTCTGTTTCATTGGAAATGGGGGCATTTATTTAGATGTAACTGTAGTCTATCTATGGAACTGGGGCGTTTATATAGATGTTAACTGTAGTCTGTATCTATGGAACTGGGGGCGTTTATATAGGTGTAATACTAGTCTGTATCTATGGAACTGGGGGCATTTATATAGGTGTAATCGTAGCCTGTATCTATGGAACTGGGGGCATTTATATAGATGTAATTGTAGTCTGTTTCATTGGAAATGGGGCATTTATATAGATGTAACTGTAGTCTATCTATGGAACTGGGGGCGTTATATAGATGTAATAGTAGACTGTATCTATGGAACTGGGGCGTTTATATAGATGTTAACTGTAGTCTGTATCTATGGAACTGGGGGCATTATATAAGGTGTAATGTAGTTTGTATCTTTGTAACTGGGGGCATTTATATAGTTGTAATAGCCTGTATCTAGGGAACTGGGGGTGTTTATATAGATGTAAGTAGTCTGTATCTATGTAACTGGGGGCGTTTATATAAATGTAACTGTAGTCTGTATCAATAGAACTGGGGCATTATATAGATGTAACTGTAGTCTGTATCTATAGAACTGGGCGTTTATATAGATGTAACTGTAGTCTGTATCTATGGAACTGGGGGCATTTACATAGATGTAATAGTAGTCTGTATCTATAACTGGGGGCATTTACATAGATGTAATAGTAGTCTGTATCTATGGAACTGGGGGCATTTACATAGAGTAATAGTAGTCTGTATCTATGGAACTGGGGGAATTTATATAGATTTAACTGTAGTCTGTATCTAGGAACGGGGGCATTTATATAGATGTAACTGTAGTCTATAATGGAACTGGGGCGTTTATATATGTAATAGTAGTCTGTATCTATGGAACTGGGGAAGTTTATATTTATGTAATAGTGGTCTGTATCTATGGAACGGGGGGCATTTATATAGATGTAATAGTAGTCTGTATCTATGGAACTGGGGGCATTTATATAGATGTATAGTAGTCTGTATCTATGGAAACTGGGGAGTTAGATTGATGTAATAGTAGCCTTATCTATGGAACTGGGGGCATTTATATAGATGTAATGGGTAGTCTGTATCTATGGAACTAGGGGAGTTTAGATTGATGTAATAGTAGTCTTTATCTACGGAACTGGGGGCATTTATATTGATGTAATAGTAGTCTTTATCTATGGAACTGGGGGCATTTATATAGATGTAATAGTAGTCTGTGTCTTTGGAACTGGGGGAGTTTATATTATGTTAGTTAGTCTGTATCTATGGAACTGGGGGCGTTTATATAGGTGTAATCGTAGTCTGTATCTATGGAACTGGGGGCATTTATAGATGTAATTGTAGTCTGTATCTATGGAACAGGGCATTTATATAGATGTAATACTAGTCTGTATCTATGAAACTGGGGGCATTTATATAGATGTAATAGTAGTCTGTGTCTTTGGAACTGGGGGATTTTATTTGATGTAATAGTAGTCTGTTCTATGGAACTGGCGGCGTTTATATAGGTGTAATCGTAGTCTGTATCTATGAACTGGGGGCATTTATATAGATGTAATAGTAGTTTGTATCTATGCAACTGGGGGCATTTATATAGATGTAATAGTAGTTTGTATCTATGCAACTGGGGGCATTTATATAGATGTAATAGTAGTTTGTATCTATGCAACTGGGGGCATTTATATAGGTGTAATACTAGTCTGTATCTATGTAACTGGGGGCATTTATATAGATGTAATAGTAGTCTGTATCTATGTAACTGGGGGCATTTATATAGATGTAATAGTAGTCTGAATCTATGTACTGGGGGCATTTATATAGGTGTATACTAGTCTGTATCTATGTAACTGGGGGCATTTATATAGATGTAATAGTAGTCTGTATCTATGTAACTGGGGGCATTTATATGATGTAATAGTAGTCTGAATCTATGTATCTGGGGGCATTTATATGGTGTATACTAGTCTGTATCTATGGAACTGGGGGCGTTTATATAGGTGTAATCGTAGCCTGTATCTATGGAACTGGGGGCATTTATATAGATGGTAATTGTAGTCTGTTTCATTGGAAATGGGGGCATTTATATAGATGTAACTGTAGTCTTCTATGGAACTGGGGCGTTTATATAGATGTTAACTGTAGTCTGTACTATGGAACTGGGGGCTTTATATAGTTAATACTAGTCTGTATCTATGGAACTGGGGGCGTTTATATAGGTGTAATCGTAGCCTGTATCTATGGAACTGGGGGCATTTATATAGATGTAATTGTAGTCTGTTTCATTGGAAATGGGGGCATTTATATAGATGTAACTGTAGTCTATCTATGGAACTGGGGGCGTTTATATAGATGTAATAGTAGACTGTATCTATGGAACTGGGGCGTTTATATAGATGTTAACTGTAGTCTGTATCTATGGAACTGGGGGCATTTATATAGGTGTAATGGTAGTTTGTATCTTTGTAACTGGGGGCATTTATATAGTTG
Organism: Hymenochirus boettgeri; assembly: GCA_019447015.1. NCBI lineage: Eukaryota > Metazoa > Chordata > Amphibia > Anura > Pipidae > Hymenochirus > Hymenochirus boettgeri. The sequence goes on along the minus strand of CM033469.1, from coordinate 360,372,223 downwards.
TAATAGCCTGTATCTAGGGAACTGGGGGTGTTTATATAGATGTAATAGTAGTCTGTATCTATGTAACTGGGGGCGTTTTATATAAATGTAACTGTAGTCTGTATCAATAGAACTTGGGGCCATTTATATAGATGTAACTGCTACTATTACATCAATCTAAACTCCCCTAGTTCCATAGATACAGACTACTATTACATCTATATAAATGCCCCCAGTTCCATAGATACAGACTACTATTACATCTATATAAATGCCCCCTGTTCCATAGATACAGACCACTATTACATCAATATAAACTTCCCCAGTTCCATAGATACAGACTACTATTACATCAATATAAACTCCTCCAGTTCCATAGATACAGACTACTATTACATCAATATAAACTTCTCCAGTTCCATAGATACAGATTACTATTACATCAATATAAACTCCCCCAGTTGCAAAGACACAGACTACTATTACATCTATATAAATGCCCCCTGTTCCATAGAAAGAGCCTACTATTACATTAATATAAACTCCCCCAGTTCGATAGATACAGACTACTATTACATCTATATTAACTCCCCCAGTTCCAAAGACACAGACTACTATTACATCTAATTACTTCTTCACAAACCACAGGGACTTTTTAAAATGCCAATTGTGCCCTGTTCCAATATTGCAGCCCTGTATGACAAATCTTTACGTCAGCAAACATCTTTTACAGATGTTGGCTTGGTGGTTGTGGTAGACTCATTATTAAAGACAAATAAAATTTCCTGCTGGACATGGACTAACTAATCTGGCTGTCAAAACAGCATGTGGGTTCCTGAACTGCAATTTACTTTTCCAAATCCCTTTCCTTTTATTTTGAAAGAGTCTAAGTTTACTAAAATGTTCTGTGTAACATTAGTGAAACACTATATAGAGACATTACAGTAACAGTGAACTCAGTCACATCGACATTACATAACAGGGAAAGAACGCGGTTTTCTAAGGAGATGTAAACTATTATAGGATTGTATTGCCATTTATGTGAGGTAAGACCCTGAAATTGAAGCAAAATTTTTTTTGTTCCATCTGAGCTATAAGTCAAAATACAAAGTCTAGTGGATTATTATCTTGACATGGAAGTTAACTTTAGATCTGAGTAGTTTGGCTTATTCTAGAACAATTGTAATTCCTTCATTTAAAGGGCATCTATAACGAAAAAAAGGTTATTTTAAACTGGAAGCTAATTCTTCCCAACCACCACTGCATAATTTTTTATTGATCTGCCTCCTATTTCTTTAGATAGCCAGTCTAAAACATTTTACATTTCAGCTGTCTATCAAGTTCCTTGCTTTCAAAAACTATTCTTCTGTGAGTAGTTTTACTGTAGATGGAATGGTGACAGAATTTTCACAGTTGGAATGCTGTGTGCAGGCTTGACAGTTGCTTTGTGGGGGAGTCTGGTCGGATGGAAGTGGGAGTGGTTAAAAGAGGGAGGGGGAATACTGCTCCTAAACAAAATGTGTGCTGGATTGAAGGCATGCAGCCTTCAATTGTCTGTTTGTGTGATGCTACTTACATGTATTCAGTTATAGATTAAGACGAGGCAAGTCATTTTTTCAGTATAGTGTCCCTTTAACTGTTTTCGGACTTGGTAATAATGTTGGTTTTTGTATGCATTTTGGCACTTAATTTTTTAGTATAGCGTATTTAATTGTAGAATAAATAAATTGTATGTGGGACCATGGGGGTAGATGGACAAATAACATTTTCTGATTTTTTTAATGTTACTATATTATTATATTATTTAGATTTTGGTGGAGATTTAAACACCAGTGAGTTCCTAGGGTCTTAGTGGCTCTGGAATGTAGAAGCTTCTGTTGGGTCTTTGCTTCCAAACTCTGAATGTAATTTTTATTGAGCTTCTATAGTACTTGCAGGAAGGAGGGTTTGTTGGGCCCATATTCAAATTGATTAGTAGGCTCTAAGTGAAATAGCCATTGGAAAATATCTACACCAACCAACCCATACTTGCCATTTGCTTAGCCACACCTGGACAACCACCTGTATTGCCGGTGATGAACCAAACCCGCACATGTACCTGAACTTGTCTCTGCCACCTTTTCCCAGTGTTTTCTTTGAAGTGTTACTAACAGATATTCATTAGATTAGGCCCGGGGCAGATAGTACTGTCAGCAGATTTCCAAATCAGGAGACAACTCCCTCACATAACCACCATACCAACCCCCCTTCCACTTTAAGTTTCTCTATCTTCTTGATCAAGGCAAAATATCTGTCTGGTATGATCGCAAGGCCGACGATGAACGTTTGTCAGCCCCGGGAGCTATGTAAGAACAAATCATCAGTGCACATATAACATGTCTTATAACATGTGGTGTTTATTCACACATGGGACATTTCAGTGTCAAAATGGCACCTTCTAAAGACTGTTTAAGTGGATGTGAGTAGTGTGCGGAACAACTGTCTAGATTTGTTTGGAGTCTCGGGTGCTACACACTTAACAATAAAGGTATGATACCATCGTATCCAGTGGTTACCGCCCTTTATCGTAAGTGTGTTTACCCAACATAAGGTAGTATCTGTATTTTCGTAAGTTTGGTATTAAATTATATTAATTGACAATCCTTAATCCTTCACAGCACAATATTATTTTTAATCTGGGTTTTTGAAGGGCAAATTGTGTCCTATTAACATCATAACATGCCAGCATTACAAATGTTAGTATTTTTTTAAAGGGACACCAAACTGCAAAAAAAATATTGATTTAGTAAAATGGCTGCTGCTGGTGCAGCTGACGTCTGTCTGTTCCTCCCAACACAGTGACACATACCCCATTGGTGACACACACAGATTACTGAGTAGGAGACAGGGGGGTTCAAAGACAGGCAGGAAAGCTGTCTGCTGTACCAGCAGATGGATTTTATAGTAAATATTCTTCCTTTGGGTTAACAACACTTAATGACTTAAGGTATTGTTGATGCAAATTAACAAAGTTATTATTTTACAAATATAATCCTTTACTATGATATTTTTAGAATGGCAAAACTCCTACATTTTCGGGCTCTATACGTACCTGATATTTTTTTTTTGTCAGTATCTGTTTAATAAATGACTAGCTGCACTTTTACACCAATCTCAGCTAATGAGAAGGAGACTTTTATTATTACGGGCCTGGTACACGGGGATGTCTGCTTTTCAACGTTCTCAAAATAGAACCAACACTGCCCCCTGGGGATTCTCATGTTCTAAACATTTTGAATGGAACGGATGTTGCACTGTTTGGACCAGAAAGCTTTTCTTTAAGTTTTCTCATGTATTATGATGTATTATATGTTTGTCTGGCTACTTGTCCAGACTGAAAACCACTCTGGATATTATTTTACCACAATTTCTAAAAGCCAGCGGTCTGGGATGTCTGACAGTTCTAGGCCAAAAAGGGTGACATGCTAGATTTTATGGAACACACGTTATATTTTACATAAAATCATGTAGTAAACCATTTGGTCCAAGTACCGTCTCTTTTTCCTGTAGAGGGTATTTTGCCTGGAAAGGGTAATAACCTTTTTAAACAATGCCTTGTAAGCGCTCCCAGTTAAACAGTCCCTATGCAAAGGTATAGGCAGGTCAGTTGAGATGAGTCCTGGTTTCGAAAATCAGCAGATCCAGCAAAAAAAGAATTTCAAAATGGACATTGAAAGTTTAAAATCTCGCTTGGAAAACGGGAAATATTGTTCTGTTGTAAAGTTTCATTTTCATTCAAAATGTAGACAATCAATTCATTGTAAAATTAAAATGTGAAATACTTTTAATTTCTGACTTTTACCATTTGGCAATAGGAAATGTGCCAGCACTGACATCAGCAGAGCAAGAGATTTGTTTACCAGCCAATATTCTTAATTACTTTAGGAAACAGGTAAGTCATTCTAAACTCTTCCATTTGGTCAGTATGTCAATACAGTAAACCGCCAATACACAAATAATAACAACAGGTCAAAAAAGTTTTGTACATTTTGTATAATTTGGTGAAATAAAGTTTGTGTTCCTTTTGTCACAATGGTCAGTAGTAATGATGAAGTGGTTCACACCATGAAACGCGTCAGGCTGGTATCCGATGGTGATATAGTATCCTGCTGTTAATGTTAACTAATAAACTTTGAAACGTTTTACTGAATCCCTGAGTGGCGCGCCCTACTTTCTTAGGAACAGATTTATCCAATCAGTGCCAATGCTACAGACGAATGCACCAGGTGATTAGCTATCGGAGTGCTGCAAGCTGGGTATTGTAACTACAGGTCTGTGGTCAGTAGTAATTATTGGGCTTCAGCAAAATACATGATATTTTCCCTGTAAATTCTATTACAAAAACCTGGACACTTGGTTCTATGGTAACATATTATGCCTGTTCCCCAAAGTAAGTTTGGTTTAATTTTTGTAATGGTCACATAGTGTTGGCTTTCTGGGTGTATGAGATAAATATATTTCACAAATTGGCTGATACAGCATGCATAATTTTTTCTTAAATTTCCAACTCTGTTTTTTTTGTCATAATAAATATTTGAAACTAGGTATGGGGGGAGAGTACTTTGGACTGCACTGGGATAGATAGAGGGGTATGGAATCGGGTTGTTAATAAGATAATGGGGCAGAAGGGTGGCATAGTGGATACGTTGAAGTGTGGAAATAAATTAAATGATAAAATGTATGTTTATAAATGCAAGAAGTCTGGCTGGAAAAACTGAGGAACTGGAACAAATAGCTTTAAAAGAAAAGTTAGATGTGATCCGTATAGCAGTATTCACATGACTGAGAAGTAAATTTGGAAGGAAACTCCTTGTTTAGACAATGGAAGGCAAGAAGATGGGTAAATTAACTGTACCAAACGGCAGTGAGGAGGTGGACATTCGCCTCCATATGCAGTGGCTAAGGCTGCAGTGGGGCACGTTCTGGTCATGGGGGATTTGAATTAACTGTGAACAAAAGGGATAGCTAAAGACAAGTATAGATAGATATAGGTAAGTATAGATATAATAAGAAAGAATGGAAAGGACAGATGGGAATATTAGAGGAAATATAGTTACATAGGACCAGGTTTAAACGCGGGGCCCAAAGCCCACACAGCACTCAAACTGCATCCCATGTACCAAAGATATATATCCAAAAGTAGGACATTCAATCCTAGTAATTACTACAAGGTCCAGTAGTGGATATTCACATATATAGCAGAAAAAATTCCTTCCTGACTCTAAGTGGCAATCGGAAATATCCCTGGATCAACTGGTCAATACCAGTAACTTGCAACCTTCCTGGTTTTTACAAACTCATCCAGCTTTAAACTATCCAATGAACCCGCCATCACAACTTCCAATGGAAGACATTTCCATAATTTTATTGTTCTCACAGTAAAAAACCCTTTCCGAACTTGAAGACTAAACTTCTTTTCTTTCTTGTCCTCTGACATGTTCTATTGGTGAACAATCCCCAGAAAGTGTATTGTATGATCCTTTAAAGGGCTTTTAAAATGTTTAAATCAGTCCAACATGAAGTATAAAAGCTGTAAAAAGGATTTGAAGAAAGCAATTAAACTAGCCAAACTTGCCATGTGTACCTACCCAGAAAACAATGGAATGTTTTGTTTGTTTACATTCAGTTACAAAATACTTACTGGGTGCAGAGAATTATTGATTGCTGCTATAAGTATATTGCTAATTTTCATGGTTATAGAGTTTTCCTGTCTACCACTCCACAGCAAGAGGTTCTTTTTTATCAATGGTAACTTATTGTTGATGTATCTCTATGTTGCAGCTTGTAATGGTGCTATTCCTTATGGTATTTTTACAGAAGTACAATGCTGATTATGTCTTATCTGCAAAGCAAGGGTCTGACACCTTGGCATACATTGCTCTTCTGGAGGAAAAGCTTCTTCCAGCTGTGGTAAGTATCCCTAGTAGTACTGTATATATTCGAATATAAGCCAATCCAAATATAAGCCAAGGTACTTATTTTTTTTACCTGGAAAACGAGTAAAACTGATTGACTCAAGTATAAGCCAAGGGTTGACTTTCTTCCATACACAGCCCCATAGATAGTTCCACAGACCGTCCTATAGAAAGTCCAATACACAACCCCATAGATAGTTCCACAGACAGCCCCATAGAAAGTCCAATACGCAGCCCCATAGAAAGTCCAATACACAGCCCCATATATTTCCCATACGCAGCCCCATAGAAAGTCCCATACACAGTCCAATACCCAGCCCTATAAAAAGTCTAATACACAGCCCCATACACAGATGTGCCCTGCATACCTTTATGTGCAGCCTGAATATTAAAGATATTAATGTTTGTTGAATCCTGATACTTCTCCCGTTTTTTCCCATTTTTCCTTGCAGTCTGGTCTGATCTGAGTGAGCAGGACAATAATTGCCTAACCCACCGAACTCAAGAGGATTCTGTGTGTTACAGGGTACAGCTTTTGTTTTCCCAGGGCTATGTGTTTTTGTCCATCTGCTCCTTCAAGCATCCAGATCAGCCCAGACCCGAGTATAAACCAAGGGGAGAATTTCAGGATGATTTTCCAGGTAAAGTTTCTTGGCTTATACTCAAATATATATGGTAATCCCTATTCACATTAACAATGGCAAAGTTAAAAAATTAATAATAATGTGACAAGTCTGCTTTTAATTAACAAAACCATTGTAACCTTATAGTTAATTTTCAACAATTGATTATTATTATTCCAAGGCTGAAAATGTCACCTGCATTGTAAATAATAAGTATCACAGGGCAGCGTGTAATGTTTTGCTATATAGAGAATGGAAATCACCAGCTACATGTCCAATTAGAACCCTGCTAAGGAGAAGATGGCGATGTGAAGATCCTTTTTAATGTATTTGGAGTATATTTTCATGTGAAGGTTATTCGGTGTTAGACCTTGGCTTATCCCAGCAGATTGGTAATTGATTGGTTGGGAGTACATGGTAATGGAGAAAATATTCTGCTGACTGATTAGTTGGGGCCTAGAACTGTATATAATCAATCTAGACTTACCAGCACATTCTATTGTCTGCAAACAGCCAATAAAAGGAAACATTGGTCAGGAAGAAGTGATCAGCTGGCGGTTTATCTTCTGATCCCTATACAATCCAAACAAATTTTCCGGGCCATGTGTACCAGCTCTGAAATAGAATACATTTTTCCGAACCCAACTAATCTTGCCATTATCACCATTGCCTTTTGCTCTATTATAACAGTTGCACATGTTTTGGGTCGACTCTGAAAATTACAGCAGTGTTACCAGGCCGTGGTTTGCCTCCCGCACTCCTTTCCCAATGTGCTACTTCTTACCTTGGAAGATGTCACGAGATGCACTGAACAAAATCCTGGTAAAAAAGGGCCAACCCCCTTTGTACAGCCTAACAGAAGTTGAATCGCAGGTAACTTTCAGTGCAGACTTTCAGTAATGCTTAGCACATGTGATGCTTGTATCCAGCATTGGTGGTAAACATACATTTAAACTTTTGTATAGATCTACATTTGTTATGAGTGTATGTTGATAAATTAAATGTACAACTTGTATAGCGTACTTTCAAATGTTCTTTTTTGTTTTAATGTGTTGGTGTAATAAAGATTAGGGTATGGTTTAAAGGGGATGTAACATGGGCATAGAGTACAAGGTCCGTCAGGACCTGCCATAGGACATGGCAGAGAAGCGAGAGATCGGGTAAGTTCCTTACCTTCATCCCCAGCTCCTTTATCTTCTGTTCTCCAATAAAACTTTATACCAAACATGATTTTACCGGTGGAGATACCCTTCAAGGGCCTAGGTGCAAATTTTGCTAAATTTTGCAATTTATTAGCATATTGCCATCTGCAATGACATCTTGGTTTTAATGTAAATGGCAGTGACCTGGCTAATGTTTGTGCAGTGGAATTTTAAAACCCAGGCGTACACTATATATGTCCAGATGTATAAGTCTATGTAAGTGGGTTGAAAAGTATATACAAGCCGACATAGATAAATTCCATGCATTCTTTGAAATATCTCTCCCATCAGGTGCTATTTAGCTTCCAGTGTCCAATGCAAGTACATGAAGTTATGGGGAAATGCTTATTGAGTGCCACAGAAAGCAAATATTTATATATATATATATATATATATATATATATATATATATATATATAGTGTTGTGGCTTACTGAATAATTGTCTATACATATTGCACAGATCCAGTGTTTTGCCAAATCAGCCCTTCAGTTTATGTTCAGTGCCCACATAGAAAGGCTGATACAAACATAGTTTTACTGCAGTGTCCGTAATCCATTTAAACTTGTTATACTGGGGGGGGGGGGGGGTTTGAGAATAATAATATGTATATGCAAACCTGATTTTAAAGCTAGGACTTTGCATTTGCTGTTAAACATTTTAAGAACATTAGGGAGAGATGCAATTAACATTTGTTAAACTAACTAAGTGATAAACCTGCCCTGCCCAATGTAAAATCTGGTCAGTGTTAGTATTGCATTCATGTTGCAGGGTCTGAGCCATTTCCACCAGATGCAATACCCATGAAACTTTTTCACCACCATGTAGCGCAAAAAAAACATGGATTGAATCGGCCTGTAAACACAATTCAAGCCAGCTTCTGTAAGGGCATGGATGTCAGCAGGGCTGCATTGTGATTGGGTAACAAGGCATAATGCTGTGTTCCGCATGCCCCATGGGATATATGTTCTGTGTGGCTGTGTTTGTTGTTGAACTTTACTACATAGCTCCATAGAAATGTTCTCTCATTGTCGGGGTTTTTATCATACCAAGGTTATTTCTACTCCATCTGCTATTTGTATTAGGTTTCCCATTTGCTGGAACCTTACTAAATGTTCTGTATTTGTTCTGACAGGTTTATAAAGATGCCAAAGAATGTCTGAATCTTCTGTCCAACCGGTTGGGAACAGCACAATTCTTCTTTGGAAACACGTGAGTGCAATAGAAAACTATTTAATAAATGATCATTTAGGGATCTGTCACATGATTTAAACTGAAATATCGCTGGCAGGCAGGTAAGCGTTCCTAATGAAGATAGTTAGGAAAAAGCCAGGAGCACAGACTGCTATGAACAACAACATGTATTCAACCATATGTACATAGGGACAGACACCAGGAGGAAAGAGAAAGGTCTGGTACTGGCAGAGACCTAGAGACATAGACATTGAACTGACATTGAAGCAGAAACAGAATAACACATAAAGACAGTTTATTATACATGTACAATTTATAGAGACTGGGGAGCAAGTGTAGGAGAATGTGTGGTACGTATAGAGATATTGGGTGATTGGAGACCAGATCTACAGTAAGTTGTTTAAAGGACAACTGTGGTCCCCAAATACAACGTTAATACAAGTTAGAAATTCTTCAGTTATATTTTTAAAATACCGTATATACTCGAGTATAAGCTGAGGTGCCTATTTTTACCTGAAAAATTTGTAAAAACTGATTCACTTGAGTATAAGCCAAGGGTAGAAATTATGACCACTACTGCCTTCTGATTCAGTATTGTTTTGTGACTTAAGTTGCCCTTTAAATAGACAGCAGAATTTCCATACACTAATCCCATACAGTAATAGCCAAATCCAGTACCAGTAGCCCACAATTTCTTGGCACTCCAGATGTTTGGAAACTGCAACTCCCAGCACGCTTTGGTTGCTGGGTGTTGTAGTTTCTAAACATGTGGAATGGCAAGGTTCAACAAACTTTTAATTAACCTTACCATCATATACAGTTCTCCTGGCCCCCATATAGTAAAGGGCACTTGGGCCCCCATATAGTAAAGGGCCCTCTGACCCCATATAGTAAAGGGCACTCTGACCCCCATATAGAAAGCGCAATCTGGCCCACATATAGTAAAGGGCACTCTGACCCCCATATAGAAAGGGCACTCTGACCCCCATATAGTAAAGGGCACTCTGACCCCCATATAGTAAAGGGCACTCTGACCCCCATATAGAAAGGGCACTCTGACCCCCATACAGTAAAGGGCACTCTTACCCCCATATAGTAAAGGACACTCTGACCCCCATATAGTAAAGGGCACTCTGACCCCCATATAGTAAAGGGCACTCTGATCACCATATATTAAAGGGAACTTTGACCCCCATATAGTAAAGGGCCCTCTGACCCCATATAGTAAAGGGCCCTCTGACCCCCCATATAGTAAAGGGCACTCTGGCCCCAATACGTAGTTAAAATTATCACCTGAGAGTTGTAGTTTCAAGCTGTCATTTGCACTGAACTAGCAGCCATTTTTTTGCCCCAAACTGAGAAGATCCATCAGATTTACAGCATCCAGATGAGCAGTGACAGTGCTGAGTGAGTCCAGCAGCCAGAGTACAGGAAGCAGGGAGGACTTTAAAGGTAGATCAGCTCCTGTAACTTTCTATGCAGGTGAAGGATTTTTTAACAGCGCCACCTACTGGTTGCAATCCGCAATTGCAGCATTTGAATCTAAATTAGGACTTGACCTAAGTATTAGCCGAGGTTAGGTTTTCATGCTAATTTTAAAGCATGAAAATCTCGGCTTATACTCGAGTATATACGGTATACCCAGGATTACATCTCCATGTAATCCTAAATAGAGAATATTGGGATGAGAAGATATATCAAGAAGATATATTGATGGAACACTTCCGGCTTTCACCAGCTTGTAGCCAAGTGACTAATCTCTGCCTGCATTAATAGTGTTCTAAAGTTGTCCGAATAAAGATTTGCAGGGAGATTCAAATTGTACTACCGTATATCCTCGAGTATAAACCGTCCCGAGTATAAACCGAGGTACCTAGTTTTAGGGAAAAAAGGAAAAAACCACACGACCCGAGTATAAACCGATGTAAAGATGTTTGGAAACTAGTTTTCAAACATCTTAAGTTGCAATACTTACAAATAAGAGTAAAACCTTCTTATTTGTGCATACAGTATGCACAAATAAAGAAGGTTTTACTCTTATTTGTATGTATTTGCCATGTAAGTGTCAATGTTTCTCCTACCTTGTCCGGCGGCCGCGCGATCCGCATCCTCGCTCCACACGCCTCTGCGCATCCGGATATGTCACTACCCGGCGCCTCTCACTTTGCGCACGGCTGGTGAGGCGAGGATCGGATCGCGTGGCCGCCGGACAAGTAGGGGAAACATTGACCCAGTATAAACCGAGGTAAGATTTTCAGGCTTTTTTTAAAGCCTGAAAACCTCGTTTTATACTCGAGTATATACGGTAATTTGGCCCCAACAAATCAGATTATCGCTGTAAAATGTTAAATAAGATCTAATTGGTTGGGGTAAAATTAGCACCATTTTTAGAACTTTTATTGAATCTACCTGTCAATGTTTTAACCTACATGGAGTTCCAGATCATTTTTGGTGTGAATGCTACTGTTTGTGTGAAAAGTACCACCTCTCATCTCTTAAGGTTTTTTTTTTGCCAAGTTTGTGCAGGTATTTCCTGTCTTACTATTTTGTATTATACATACCTAATTATTCTACATATTCTCTTCCATTTTGAAAAATCTGTTTATTTCATACCCTTTGCATTTCCCTACTGTTGACATTATTGCTCTGCCATTTTAGGTTTTCTAATGGTACTTCTCAGAATTCACACTTTTTTTTTGGAATTTTTACTCAACCATAACCATGAGTCAACCATAACTGATACTATAAGGAAGTTAGTATTTTGGTAGCATTTATTTATACACAGACAAAATGATGAATGCTATATACAAACAAATAGGAAGATAGCTTCCTTAGAATCCCTCCAAGCACTCATACACTTGAATCCAAAATTCGAATAACGATTTATTGGCACAGATCAATACAAAAAAATATATAACCTCTCCCCAATATACTATGCCTCCCCCCCCTATCTAAGAAAATTATATAATATAAAAACTAAACACACTAATATTATAAAGCTGGGCGTCCCCAACTGAATAAAGGTGAATAAATAAATAATGTGCAAGATCTCTTCCAATGACACGGAACCAAATGCTGTATAAATAAAGTAGCCAAATGTTAAAAGCCATCACAGTCTAGACAACGATGAAACAGTGCCGTTCCATCCACTTGGCAGTCACACAACACTGTAGCTGTTGTATCCAAATGGGTGCTGGTAACAAAAGTTTCAACTTAGTGGCAAACATACAGTGGAGACAGACATCGTTACATGGATACTGGAGATATGCAGTCTCTGGCTTACCCGGGACTTGAATGGAAGCTACTCGACCTACTTCTGCAGAGGCTGCTAACTTGGCAGTTACGTACTTCAGCCCTTTCTGTGGTCCCGCTTCAGTCCATACTTCACCCGGTGCGACTGTTGTATTTCTCTCCTGCAAGCTTGCGTGTAAAGTTTTGAGCAAGCAAAACGCGCGTCGGTAGAGGTGGCCGGAACTAATGCTGGACAAGTTTAAATAGTGAAATGGAGATAGTTCAGATTGGTGCAGGAGGAGAGAAATACGACAGTCGCACCGGGTGAAGTACGGACTGAAGCGGGACTTAAGTAGAGGAATGGACAGAGAAGGGTTGCAGGAATTATCGGGGTGCAGGAATTATCTTTATGGGGAAGGAGCTTCTTAAACCGCACATCACGGGACTGTCAGACGCTTCCTTGTTAATCCTGACTGTCTAAGTGTAACTTTACAAGCCTATAACATAAGAACCAGAGAAGCTAGAGACATCATCATAGGCTTGTTTGAAATGTGTGAGTGAGAACACAGTAACCCTTTAAATACATTTGCTTTTATATGTGTATCGGAGACTTGCAAATGTTCTTTACATGTACTTTAATGATAAATATTACTAATTTAAAATTATTCTAAGTATTATATATTTCTAAATATGAAATAAAATACCTTGTGTAGTTGATTACACTTGTGTTTACGTAGTTTAGTTGAGGTTATATCTGCTTTATCCGATCTTACTAGGTTCTTGCAACTCTCTGTGTAAATGTGTCACAATTGCAGTGTTTCTTTGCAGGCCTACATCTCTGGATGCATTTGTGTTTGGATTCCTGGCTCCAGTTTATAAAGTTCACCTCCCAAGGGCTCAGCTGCAGCAACACTTGAAACAGCTTTCTAATCTGTGTGGTTTCTGTGACCACATTCTAAGTACTTATTTTATGCCAAAGGACGAAGGTAAACTATGTTCTTATCAAATGTGTATTGGCTTACCATTGACTTTTCCATAAAACCAGCACAAACCCCATCTGTTATTGGTGGAAACAGAGTGTTCGGATGCTCAGTATAAGGCAACCAAGACCATAATATTTTGTTCTGCTGAAATCAGAATAATTAATAAGTAGGAACACACTCCTAGTCATTGATAACAATAGAGACTGGTGATATTGGATTTGTTTGCAGCAAATAAAAGGTGAGTTAAAGGACAACTCCACCCCCATAAGAACATCTTCAAGAAAGAATGGCCTCTTTAAAATATGTTGATTCATTTATATACCTGTTGCAGAGGGCATTTCACCGTTTAGGCCTTGTTAATACAATCTCCACTGTGTCAATATTTCAAGTAGCATCACTTTGTTGGATCTAACTTCTGGCTTCTTAAAGGACAAATAATTGCTATAACAACTTTTGTGTCCGTCTATAAATAGCTGAACTTTACTACAAACTACAAGGCTTCAATCCCATGGCGATTTACTACGGCCTCCCTCTTCTCACGATTCCCCTTCTTTAACTGGACTTCCCTGCAGGAAGGCATCAGCCTGCTCCATAGAATTAATTGGTCTGAGATCCACCCCCAGGAAATCTGCCTGGGGGTGGATAAAAGTGGAGGTGCACGGACACTATTAATGGGTCAGGTAATTACAGGGGGTTGGAAGTGATAAATGATCTTGGCCAATCAGGGGTAATCCATACAAGTTGTTTGGAGCATTTATTGGTCGTTTAATGAAGCCAAACTTGTTTTTATTCTCCTATGTCACTTATTAATCTCCTTATTAATCTGTTTCTTTTTCTATTTTCTGCTTGCGCCACTTACATTCTATTTCCTGGCTGAATAAGCACAGCTGCTGCTGCAGGGCAGGAAGCAATAGATGCAAACCTACAGAAACTCACACAGCTTGTAAATCAGGAATCCAGCTTAATTGAAAAGGTTATTAACAAACTTGCCTCTTTACTTTTTTCTTTGTCATGCGGTATTGTGCTTTTTCTTTCATTAATCAATGTTTTGTTTTGTTTTTTATTAAAATTTTTTTTACTAGTTATCCAATATTAGAAAAGTACTAAAAATATGGGGTAGAGGGCATTCTGATGTATGGTCCTAAATTGGAACTGGCATCTCCAAATCAAGTCATGGTTAAGAAAAAAGGCTGATATCTTACTTCACAACAAGCTTTTTATCGCAGCTCTCTTTAAGATGCTATGGAGCTGGAAAGGTTAATAATCTTTGCTTCTGGTAACTTACATGATGTCACCCGCACCCTCTGCACCTCCCTTTCCCAGTGGTGTAAGGCTGCGCATTGAATATTTACTGCTGGGAAAGGCAAGAAGCCCCGCTTGATTGCACACATTGCACATCATCGGTTCCCATTTCATTAGGATTACACCACACTAACATGTTTCTCACACGCTTATTAGTGCGTTTTTCCATCCGTTAGCATGTGAGAAACACAAGGCGGTGCATGTGGATGGCCATATTGCATGCGCTGTGTTCTGTCCATTTTTTTTGTGAATTGCATTTGCTCCCAAAACACATAATTGCGAAAATTGCATTGCAAATGAGCGGTAACACGTGTGAAATGCACGCCAATGCACACGTTCTTTTTACATGCGTTTACGTCCAGTCCAGTGTGGCCTCAGCCTTACTGTTCCATTTTTAGTTAAACTAATCTTCCTCTTGGAAGCCGTAAACATTACAAGGCTTATGTATTAAGAGGCAAATGTTTTCCGGTGATATTAAGTTGCAGCAACCAATTAGAAGTTATCTTCTTACTGAAAACACAAAACGGGCTGAAATACCAGCCACAATTACCAGCGTGATCATCGGTTTGCTAAAATCATTTTAAAATGATCTGATTAACCAATGTACTAGATGATTGATCATCATGTAATATTGACCCTTGTGTACTAGCCCTTCCAGTCAGAATAAAGTAGCCAATATAAGAAAATTAAACCCTGAATACTTCTACCTTTCTCCTTCATGTAAGCCTATTACTTATTTAACCTTTTGTGTCCTCTATAGATGGATGATAGCCTTCACAGAAGTCCCCAGAATCACCCCCAAAGGTTATCAACCTTGAAGTCAGACAAAATATTAGAAAACCGAGATTCTTCAAAGCTTCTGTCATCTTGATAAGAACTATTTTTCCTGTCTTCCATGTTCCAATGGTAATGCATAAAAACCTTTAAATGCTATTGGTCTGACTGGAGTGGAGCAGTATTTATTGGTAAAAGCTGACAGCTAAGTAGTGACGTTCTGATTGGTTACCGGTGAATTGTATAATAATTAGTAAAAGCACTGCTAGTTATTATACAAACAGCATTAAGACAGTTGAGTAATCCAAAAAGAAAGAGGAGAAACTCTTGATTGTAGGATTGCCTTAGCATCTTGTAAGATTTAGACATTCCATGCTGTATTTAGATATGATGCTAGAAAAAAGATATACAGTAATATGATTATTAATCTGGTAAAAGGCAAAAAACCTTATTAGAGATTTTGCCAAACCACTTTAAATATACATGACTATATTGACTTTTTGTATCAGTTTGTTAAAACCTGCCTATAAAATCTAGGGTTTATGGATATTTGTATTAATCATTAAAGCTTGCTTACATTAAGAATGTATTTCACAAATAACAAAATATTCATATAATCCAAAGAGATATTTTACCTAGTTCTGTAATTATTTTTACATAATTAGCAGAAAATTTACTGGTTACATTTTAAAGATTTATGTATATATGGCTATTTTTATACAGAAATACAGATTGCCTATTATATTTAAAGGGCATGTTCACCCTTCAAATAAAAAATTATGAATAGGTAAAGCACCAAACTACAGTAATTTGAAGGCTGACAGATGTAGGGCAAATTTGTTATGCAGCAAAATTATTCTTTCCCACTGCCTAGAAGTTTCTGCCTCTTCTTCAAGCTCTCCAAGCTTTTTTACATTCTCAGAGGAGAATAGCTAGGGGAATAGCATTGGCTGTCATCTGTCAAATCCAGAACTGACAGCTAGAAGAACCAGGAAGCAGAAAGGGAGGTAACTGAACATCAGGCAGCATTTTAGGTTAAACTTACATCTCTTGGTTCCTAACTATTGCAGTTTTTGGGTTGGGGATGATTTGCCTATATATAATTTTTCATTTGAGGGGGAGCTTGCCCCTTAAATCTATGAATAGCCGTATTTGAAAATGGTGTTATGCTCCGTTTTACAGCAGCGTCTATTTTATTGTGATTCTGTCCATATGCCTGGATTTGATGGTGTTTTTTAAACTCAATGTCTTCGACCTGCTAAAAGTTTTTTTCTATAATACTATATGAGGACTGATCAGTGCATTTAAACTGATTTCCATGTTTTCCTTTTACATGCATATTGATGTATAGGCCTATAAAATGGCTGGAGTGGATCCTTTCTATACACACAGTTTTTACCATCTACGTGAAATAGTTTTGAATATTTTTTTTTCCCGGACCATATAGATTGTGATGTACACAATGAAGATGGTTTTCTATTTCTAAGGTCTAAATTATACATAGATATCTATTATGTAGCTTACTAATTCAAAATGTTGTATAGAAACAAGACCACTAAGAATTACTACATCGCTTTACTGTTAAAATACATTTTGCACTAACTTTATATTCTGCAGCACTGGTTACTACAACATTCCAGTTACTGTTTCTGTCTGTACTTGTTGTTCAGTAGTGGATGCCATCTAGCTCACTTATATACTTTCTTACAATATGCTAGTCATATTAAACCAATAATAGAAAATTAATTTTTCCTCAGTTACATCTGCTTCTTGTAATATGTGTTAAAGGCAAGTATTAAACATACTAAAAGATAGGTTTTCTCAAAAAGTAAACCGATTTATTTGCTCATTAAAGGGTATGTCCACCCATAAAATAATTTTCCCCCCCATGTGTTGGGTGCCTCAACCTACCTCCAACCGCCGAATTAGATTTGTAACAAAAGTCCCAGAAATCTACTTACACTCCCTTGTTCCCATGGCTGTCTGTTCCCGGCTTGCTGGAAGCAGCAGAGGGGCCAGACTGGCAGCCACGTCTGTGATTGGCTAGCTGGCAGCCAATCACAGACATGGCTGCTGACTATGCAGACAGCCGAGGGAACAAAGGAGCGTAAGTAGTCTTGGGCTTGTTTTACAAATCTAAATTGGCAGTTGGGGATGGGGTGCCCTACATACAGAAAAGTTACTTTTAATGGTAGCGATAGAAGCAGCCAAGATGGATCCAGAAGGAGGGAGGAGGAGTAATCAGGGAGGACAAGGAAGAAGCAGGGACCGGATGACTTACAGACAGCTCCTACTCTTCTGCCTCACTCAACCTTTATCAGGCATCATGCTTTGTGTGGGGGCTCACAATAACACTAGTTGCAGTAAATCATTGTAATGATCAACAAATGGTTTATGCTAAAATCACATGTGTAAATAATCTCTATAATCGCCACATGCCGTTATACCCTCAGTTTTCCTAGTTGAAACAGTTTTCCAATAGGAATCATTTGTTAAGGTGATCAGGTAATATACAAAGGAAGTGGATTAATATTGCGCCCTGGTGTCCCATACCTTACAGCAATCCCACAATGCAATACCGCATACTGGTTACTGCATCATGGGAACGATTCAATGTACATTAAATTTAATACTTAACAGTGTCATAAAGTTTAACGCAAAAGAAATTAAATCTGAAGCACCATGCTGTTTAAAAAAAAGTTTGGGAAACTGCGCAAGCCCTACAAAATCTTTTTATGTCGAAGAGCCTTTTTGCTGGATTGGGCAATTGCGTTTTTTTTTTCTCACCTCCCCCCAAAAGTTTGCCAACCATTGCATGCTAACACACTGTCACAATGTTAGGTTAAATCTAAGCTCAAACAATGAACTGTTCGAATATTAAAACAATCTTACAGACTTACCTGCTTACGTTCCCTGACCTGGACCATTTGCAATTGAATTTTGATCAAAGAACATAGACAAGTAAAGGTGGCCCTACATTAGGACTATTTTACTTGCCCAACCAAGCCATCCCGTGACATTAGACCGATCCTAACGGAACCGCCTTTCCTGTTCTTCTTTGTGACTCTTTGCGACAATCGCTTGGTCAGGTAAGTAAGATCGTCCTAATGTATGGCTACCTTAAGTTGATTAGTATATGGCATGTATTAGGGATTTTTGAATGGAAGCTCTTCCATTGGCAGCAATAAGAGTTTCTGGGTGTATAGCTCATGTTAGGTTCTTACTGCTTGAAAGCCAATGACTGGTACATTTTTTTAGAGAATATGACTTCCATTATTGGTCTGAACTTCAGGGATGGCACTTTGCAATGATACGTGGCTTCAGTTTTCCTGTGGAAAAGCATAACTGCCATGTAGTTTGGTGTACTTTTCCCTAAAGGCAGTTGGTATATTTTATTTAAGCTTTGGTCTTTTTAGCATTCCATCATTTAAGCTGGATACTCACCTGTAGATTCTTCGTCCTAACCAAGCGTTCGGCACTTCTGTTAGGATGAAGGACTGTCTGTCATGGCAAAATTAGCCGTAACCGACAGTTTGCCACTACTGTGTCCGGTCATCCAATTTGGTTGAACGAATGAATTGTCCAATGTTTCGCCCCATACGCAGAAATGTTGGTCAGTCGGGCCGAATTATTAAATAGTGTGTATCTCCTTTTGAATATATTTTCTGGAATATCTGTTGAATATAGAATATATATACTAAGAAAGAATGTCTTAAAATATGTAAAGGGAATGCCAGAAGTAATGTATTTACAATTTGTTTAATTCTGCAATATTGTTTTTCTATTGTTTTATGACTACCAAAAAAAGTATCTGCAAGCTGCCATATGTATTTTGTTTCTTAACACAAAAAATGGTGTTTATTATAATTTATGCATGTTCTCATATGTTTTCATTGTTGTGTTGTATTTGCCTATGGTCTTAAGTTAAAAATTGAGATAATTTTATTTTATATTGTAAATAAATTTAAATTAAACAAGTCACATTCCTAACATTTTTTTGGTGATGACACAAATCGTTGTGCTAGCTGGAAACAACACCCTTTATACTGCTATAAGTTTGCATATATTGCAGCTATAAGCATGACCCTGTAGTCATTTTAATAAGGGGCAATTGTATGGAGACCACAGTTACCCTTTAAGTCTCTTCTGTTTCATTCTCGGCAGGTTCCACACATGTACATTGGCATATAATGGCCATAGACAAGCAATATTATCTAACTGATAATGATTGAAAGAGTGTATATATTTTCTGGCATGTCCAGTAGACCAAAAGGACAAAGTATCTCACTCTGATTTTGTCATCAGTCACCACTAATGAAACGTTTATTGTACTATAACAATCTCTACATGTATGGGCATCTAAAGGGTGCTAACCAGATTATATAGGTCAATTGAATTGATCTTGTGTCTAAATGAATGAACCAATACATATCTGAAGCTTGCAAATAGGGATATACAGGATTATTCAATATAAGTTCTTATTGTTTAAAATGGTGCTAATTTTGCCCCAACCAATCAGATGTTAGCTTTCAAATGTTAAATAAGATCTGACTGGTTGGGGCAAAATTAGCACCATTTTAAATGATAATAACTTTTATTGAATCTCCCTGATAGTGTACTAAGAAATCTCAATGTAAATAATGTTATAAATGAAAATTTTGCAGTGCATTTTTAAAATTAATTTAGATACCTGCACCTCCAAGCCAATTACTGAGCCATACATGTCGTAAACAACGACTAATCAGACCAGGGAAAATCAGGTATTTATGGTCTTAATTATCATGTGATACAGAGTATTGTGCAATCTTATTGTCGCTTATCCTGTCTCCTTTCATTTTATACTAGCTAATAGAATTATTTTGTCATTGTGCCAGTAAGTAAATACAGTAGTAAATATAGTTTTACGTAGTAAAAAAATAAAATTCATAATTCACAATGCTCCATTTGATTGCATATATGTATTTTATTTATTATGTAGTGCTACATATTGCACTGCCCTTTACATCTATGTGGGCTAAAAAGTGGAGTGCCTCAAGGTTCCGTACTGGGGCCATTTTTTTTAAATCAGTTTATAAATGACTTAGAAGGGGGCATTGAGAGCAAGGTCTCTGTCTTTGCTGATGACACTAAATTATGCAGAGCTTTGGAAGCTTCAAATGATGCGCGATTGCAGCAAGCAGACCTAGATAGGTTATCAAAATGGGCAGCAGAATGGCAGATGAGATTCAATGTTGATAAATAAAAGGGGATGCATTTGGAGTTTAGCAATCCCGGTGCTGCCTACACCATAAATATATCTGTGTTAAGTGAATTTTGACTGGAAAAAGATTTGGGCGTTCTGGTAGATAACAGACTTACAGGGAGATTCAATAAAAGTTCTTATCGTTTCAAAAGGTGCTAATTTTGCCCCAACCAATCAGATCTTATTTAACATTTGAAAGCTAATATCTGATTGGTTGGGGCAAAGTCAGCACCTTTTTTAACGATAAGAACTTTTAATGAATAACCCTGTTAGGTGTATCAAACAATGCCAAACAGCAACGGCTAGAGCTAGCAAGTTAGGACTATTTACATTAGAGAAGTGACGTTTGTGTGGGGATATGATCACTTCATATAAATATATTAATGGGCCATACCATAAACTCTCTGGTGCATTGTTCACTTACAGGTCATATCAGAGGACACGTGGACATCTTTTAAGATTGGAAGAAAAGAAGTTTCATCTTCAGGTTAGGAGAGTTTTTTTTATAGTGAGAACGGTGAAACTGTCTTCCAGCAGATGTGGTAATGGCAAGTTCATTTAATATCTTTAAAACTGGGCTAGATAGGTTTCTAAAACTAAAAAATATTGAGAATTACTAGTATTAATACATACAGTATACTGTAGTTCTGGTTAATCCAGGGATATTATATAATATTGAGAATTACTGGTATTAATACATATATTGTAGTTCTGGTAGGTAGGGGGGATACTATATAATATTAAGAATTACTGGTATTAATACATACCGCATATACTCGAGTATAAGTCGAGGTTTTCAGGCTGTAAAAACAGCCTGAAAACTGAACCACGACTTATACTCGGGTCAGTCATTCACTTGATGGAGGAATCAGGCTGCCGCATTCACTGATGGTCGCATCCACTGACGTCACTACTCGGTGCCGGGAAATGAGACCGGCGCCGAGTACTGACGTCAGTGGATGCGACCATCAGTGCATGCAGCAGCCAGATTCCTCCATCAAGTGAGTGATGTTGGGGGCCCGGACTCTCCTGCAACTGTGACAGCACCCACAGCACCTGGAAAAAGGTAAGGCTGTATGAAAAGAACTGTACTGTACTGTAGTGGAAGGGTGGGTACTGTAGTGGCAGGGAAATAGGGTTTTATTCCTGGGGGTGGGGGGGAGAGTAAGGGACAGGATAGATAGACAGGATACAGTACCGTACTGTACTGTAGTTGAAGGGTCATATTTTCTACCCTCGACAACCAGTTTTTACTAATTTTTTGAGGTAAAAATAGGTACCTCGACTTATACTCTGGTCGACTTATATTCGAGTATATACGGTATACTGTAGTTCTGGTTGGTACGGAATACTATATAATATTGAGAATTAATGGTATTAATACATATACTGTGTTCTGGTTGGTACAGGGATACTATATAATATTGAGAATTAATGGTATTAATACATATACTGTAATTCTGGTTGGTACAGGGATACTATATAATATTAAGAATTACTGGTATTAATACATATACTGTAGTTCTGTTTGGTACGGGGATACTATATAATAATGAGAATTACTGGTATTGCTTGTGAAGGTTCTCATTCATCCAGATCATGGTATATCTGTTGTATTCAATTAGATCAACTGGACTTGAAATGTAGTTCTTGAAGACGTTTCGCTAGTCATCCGACTGGCTTTCTCAATTCAGAATGACTTGTACAAGAATCTGTGGCAATTATGTACCCTGGAAAATCCCAATTAGCATATCACAGCCAGGTGTTAAGGGTGTGATTAGATAGTGGCTAAGAGGTGTTATAGGAACTCCCAGAGTAAGGTGTTCTTGTACAGATTCTTGTACAGATTCTTGTACAAGTCATTCTGAATTGAGAAAGCCAGTCGGATGACTAGCGAAACGTCTTCAAGAACTACATTTCAAGTCCAGTTGATCTAATTGAATACAACAGATAATTACTGGTATTAATACATATACTGTATTTCTGGTTGTTACAGGGATACTATATAATATGAAGAATAACTGGTATTAATACATATACTGTAGTTCTGGTTGGTACAGGGATACTATATAATATTGACAATTACTGGTATTAATACATATACTGTAGTTCTGGTTGGTACAGGGATTCTATAATATTGAGAATTACTGGTATGAATACATATAATGTAGTTCTGGTTGGTACAGGGTTACTATATAATATTGAGAATTACTGGTATTTATACATATACTGTAGTTCTGGTTGGTACAGGGATACTATATAATATTGGGAATTACTGGTATTAATACATATACTGTAGTTCTGGTTGGTACAGGGATACTATATAATATTAAGAATTACTGGTATTAATACATATACTGTAGTTCTGGTTGGTACGGGGATACTATATAATATTGAGAATTACTGGTATTAATACATATACTGTAGTTCTGGTTGGTACAGGGATTCTATATAATATTGAGAATTACTGGTATTAATACATATACTGTAGTTCTGGTTGGTACAGGGATTCTATATAATATTGAGAATTGCTGGTATTAATACATATAATGTAGTTCTGGTTGGTACAGGGTTACTATATAATATTGAGAATTACTGGTATTTATACATATACTGTAGTTCTGGTTGGTACAGGGATACTATATAATATTGGGAATTACTGGTATTAATACATATACTGTAGTTCTGGTTAATCCAGGGATACATTCTGATTGCCTTTTGGAGTCGGGAAGGATTTGTTCCCCTTTTTAAGCTGTTTTTTGTTTTTTTTTACTTCCTCTGGATCAACTGTAGGGCTTTTAAAATGAGGGAAGAGGCCATCCAGTGCTTTATATTAAAGGCATAGGACCTCCCATAAAAGGGAGTGTTGGGGTGCTGTTATACATCACGGTAACCCCAGTCTGGAAGGTCCTAACGTCTAACCTTTTCAAACTCTTTTACTTCATTACGATTAGCAAACTTATTGGGAGGCTTGGTCAAGCCTCCATGTGGTAATAGCACCCCCAACATGCCCTTTTTATGGGAGGTCCTATGCCTTTAATATAAAGCACTGGATGGCCTCTTCCCTCATTTTAAAAAGCCAAAGGGCTGGGGGGAAGGGAGGGAGCCTGTTATATGGATCCAGTGTGTAAGAATGAGAAATACATTCATGTGATCACAGTAATGTGTACTAAAACCCCTTTGTTTATAAAGTATGTCAGTGTGCAGATATGATATTGTATGGGGCCTAGGAATGTGCATTGATTATCTTTTCTATGTTTGTATAAATGTTTGACCAGATCAGTAACACTTCCGCTTAATGTAGTTGTAAATTGGCCTTATTGGAGTGCTTCCACAATTCTTGTATTGTATAAAATAAACTGTTAGTCCATTTAAAGTATCACAGTACTCTACTTTTTACTTTTTAATAGAGGACACTTGTATGGAGACCGAAGTTCCCCTTTAACAATTAGTGTAATAGTTAAACCTGCAACAGCGTTATACTGGGACCCAAGGCGTTATTAAAGCTGCTCATCTTGGATGGTGAACTATATCTTATATTGTGTACAAACATGAGTCTGTGATGAAATAAACGGTCTAAATAAACAGGATCTGGTGCTCTTGAAAATCATTTTATTCCACGCACAGCACTGCAGATCTTGTTTACCAAATATTACTTGTTTGACGTGTGGAAACTGATGTTACTCAACGGAAAAAACATTAGGAAAAGTTTGTAAGGAATGTTCTGTTTCATAATTACTTGTCAAAGATTTTCACCTTCTTGGATATTGTAGAACGTCATGATAAAGATGATCTATACAATAGACTAAGTGAAAACAAAACATTTTTACGGTTAAATGAGAACTAAACTAAATTCATTAACTTTTGCAGAAAATAAGACTGCAATACAATAAATTTACCACAGATAAAGGGAAAGTCCAAGCTAAAAACACATATTTCCTAACTTATAGCCAACAATATGTAAGCAATATAACTTGCCTTTGCAATTTCTTTGTTCCACAGAGTGGGATCTTTTGGTAAGGAATAACTAAGAATGGCCAGAGATGCAACGTTTTTATCCCACAGATGTTGGGCTTTTAGTAACATTTGTTTTAGGAGTTCTACCCTTCATAGCTACTCTGTGTTTCCTCATAGGGATGTGAAAGTAATGTCTCTTTTTGGCTCTGGGAGTATATATTGGATGGGGGCAGGAAATCCAAACTCCTGCCTAGCCATTTTATTGATATTTTCTAATAGCATTGGCATATTTGGCCTACATGTATGCTGCCTACTACTTTTTGGTTACTTTTGGATTGAAAAAAGACAACAGTCCATCAAGGTAACCTCCACAAAAATACCCTCCCCCCATCACAACAAAGAAGATCAGTCTAATACTGCATGGTATTGTATGAACGACCGTTTGCAAATGTACAGCTGCAGCCATATATTTATGGACGTGTTCATACTTTTACGATAACTCACGTTACGGAACTTAATTAAGTATGGCCCCCACACTGCCCAGAAATGCACATTAAGCAAGTAATACAGCCTGATGCTTTCTGGCAATCTACAGTCTTCGCTGAGAGTTGGGAAAGAATGGAGACGTTTTCACAAATTCTTATCTGAGCTTTCCACTTCTCTATGGACAGACCTCGAGGTTAGACTTACTAGTCATCGTCATCCATCACTGTCTTAACTGAAGGCCCACCAGGAGCAGAAAGGAGATTGTGGTTATTTGCTGCAGAGATTGTGATGAATAACTTGCTTCATGTGCTATTCTGGGCAGTGTGAGTGTGTAGATCTTAGGGTTTTGGGGGCTTCTCTTTCTCAATATAAAATATAACTTTGGGGTGGACAGGCCCTTTAAGGGTGATGAGTTCCTGATCATGTTTTGTTCCAACACCTTAGCTAGTAAGTACTGAACATGCCTCAACATACTAGTTTGTGGTTAAAATGAATGAGACAACTTTGCTAGATTTTCCTGTTGCTCATGATTGATAGCTGGCCACAAGTGTATAGAACTGATTTAAGAAAAAGAAGCCAGCTGCAGATGATAATAGGTAGAAGGGGAGGGCCTTAATCCACTAATAGTTGGTAAGTTATAAATTCAATGGTTAAGTTCCTAGTAGACAGCTAAAGTTGCTTTAAGCATTTTATTTGACATATAAGGAGAACATATTAAGAAAGCTCAGTTTTCCAAGTGTAAACAAAGTAACAAATCCAATGTACACCTACAAGGCCCTGGAGAGATTAGCTTGGTTTTGGGTTATAATTTTTTTTTATTCTTACACTTTTTCCATCTGGCTTGGTGCGGTGTCCATGGACTAGAAGAAAGCGGATGGAATTCCAGTATTTAAAAGAAAAACAAACTCGGGAAGTCTTAATATTTGAGGCCTTTTGGAAGAAAGATATTTTATGGATTGTTCAGAGATAATATTTTAGAGACTCTGTGGTTTGGTTTAATTAGATACGTATCTTATTACAAGACCAGATGCTTTACCAATTGTCTTTCGGGGGTGGGTGACTAGCGGGGGAGCAGGGGGGCCCAACTTCTTATTTTCCCAATGGCAGATACAGCCTCCACCTTGACACCCACTGTAGATGAAGCAAGGAAAGGGGCCCAGTGATTAGAGATTTGTAGTTTATGCCATTGTTGTCTGGGTATAGCAAAAATTGAAGAAACAAAAAAGATACACTGCAACACTTATATCAAAGTATAAAACTAAAACTGTACTTTATTTGGAACATTATTAGGGACACAGTTAAAAACAATTAAAAACAACTAGAACACTCTAGACCTAGTTACAAGCACAGTATCATAACCAATTATATCCATAGTGAATCAAATAATATACTGGGTAAATAAAGTGTATAGATACCAGTCTTGGTATCACATACTAGGAGCTTACTCAGCGTGTGATCCCTATGTCGCTTTACAACCAACTGGCTGCGTGATGGCGTACATTGCGTAAGTCACATGACCTAAACTATCGCGAGAGTTGGTCTCTCTCTTACTCTGTCTAGCACAAGACCTACCAATTGCTTTTAACTCTTACATTACTGCGAACAGTCCAGTCAGGTCAGTGCTCGTAAGGCATATAATAAACAATTCCCCTAATAATGTTGCTTAATAGCTATACAACTAGATTACAGTATAACAGAACGCATCATATCACAGACAGTAAAGTTCCTTAATAACCAGGTTCCATTATACAAAGAAACTTATGAAAGAAGGAGGAAGGATATACCAGTCATAAATGACTGATTGCAGTTTCTAATATAAGAAAAGTTTTAAATCCAATAATAGTCTGTGCAAACAAGGATATTTGGTTCAAGGGACTCTATCATATTCTAGTCCGGCAGATAGACATCCAGAATATACGACCCTATATGGTGTCTTCTTTTGAATAATATCGTGTTTCTTTGAAATCTAAAGTCTTCAAAAAAGATTAAATGAATACGGTTAGATTTAAATCTTCATTAATTCCCTTGGGAGAGCATCGTTCAGTAAATAAATACATTTGGCCTTTTTCTTTAGAAGACATCTGTAGATATCTCCACCTCTTATATTTTGTTTAACTCTTTCGAGACCAACACACTTTAACCCATTTTGACCCACTATGGTTATGTAGAAAATGTGCTGCAACTGTGTTTAAACTTTACCCTGTGTTTTGTCACTTACAGCAAGTCTTATGTGTGAGAGATGTCTTGCCAGTCTCTGCTTTAGGCTCTGAGTTTGTCATCCCCCCATACAGCATGTTGCATGGACATTTTATACAATAGATCACATTACTAGTTTTACAATTGATATAATCTTAAATTATATTATATGTTCCTTCACTGTCCCAATATGGTCTGTTATTTCCATGAATAACGTACAACTGCCACAGGGATAAGTACCTTTGTTTTTGACCTGCCCCTAACTACTTATACTTCTCTTTCAAAGTGGCTATGTACTAGATTATCTCCAATATTCCTAGCTCTTCTAGCTGTTAATTGTGATGTGTCATGTATGAATAAAGAAAGAACTGGGTCTGCTTTCAGATATGCCAGTTTTTTGAAACATATCTTTTATACTGGCCCATTGATTATTATAATTAGAGATAAATCTCACCTTATTAACTTCTCTTTTTTCTTTGGTAAGTACCAACTGATGTTGCTCCTGTCTAGAGGCAAATTTATTGCATGTTCTCAAAAGACTTCTTGGATAGCCTCTGTCAGCAAATCTCTCTTCCAGAGCTGTAGCTTCCACTTATAATCTTCCAGTCCCGTGCAATTTCTGCGTTTTCTCAGAAATTCTCCCCTTGGGATCCCCCGACAATGACTGAGGATGTGAGCTCTGGAAATGCAAGAGAGAATTGGTGGCAGTAGGTTTTCTATACAATTGGTTAATAGTTCACCATTTTCAACTATGACCTCAACATCCAAAAGTTAACTCTTTGGACAGAAATATCTCAATTATTGCAAATCAACATTTATGAATTAGAACTAAAAACTCTAGATCTAAAAACTCCACACAAAGTACGCACGTGTTTGGTGGAACGTTACTAGTTTGGAAAGATATGTGGAACTTAAAATTGTACCAAGAGGCCTGAGAATTAATATCCTGCCGTCATGGGAACCCTCTTTGGAATTTAAAAATGACTGGAGGAATCCCTCACTATGTTCTCATTAGAATTAATTGGAAAGTTATTAACACTGATAAGAAATTATTGGAAGATATATCAACAGAGATAGATGCATTAACAAAGAAATGTGAAGAGGAAGTCTCAAAAACGGATTATTTAACATTTGATATAATTTCGAAAAAACGATTTAAGAAAATTGGAGAAGAAATAATCAGAGTGAAAAAAGCAAACTAGCGAGGGATGTAAGATTTTGAGTCTAATAATATATACAGATGGAGACATAAGGGGAATAATAGAACTGCAAAAAATACTAGAAAGCCTGGAAAACGAATAGGTAGATCCAACTCAGACAGCGACGGGGCAACATTTTTAGGATTCAGTACCGAATCAGAAAGGGATGGGGGAGGAAAAACATTCCGCAAAGATTCAAACTCAGGTCACAGAGGGTCACATTGACAGTACAGCTGGAGAAGAGAGTAGGAGCAAGGACGACATGCAAATCATTAACTTATCCTCACATGTTTTTACGAACACACAAAGGTTAGTTCTATCTAAAGGCCTTTCTTTCTGTCCATCTAGCAATGCTGATAAATTTACGATAACCAAAGATTTATATCTTTTCTGCAGGCGTTTGGCCCTTAAGGCATTTTTCAAGGACAAGAGGGAATTTCAGGATTAACTGACCAGGTAGATTCTGAACAATTGAGAACTTTTAAACCCAAGTCAACGTTTACACCCCCCTTTGTCAGACTTTACTAACCTGAATGTATTTTATAGAGTATTTAATTTGAAAGAAATTGATTTATTAAAGAAACCTATCATCACTCATAGTAATCTTACAGAAAAGAGCTTAAAGCTATTTCAGAACTTAATGCTCTACAAGATGTGGAAAATAAAAGATCTGACAAGGGGGGAATATGTCCTCTGGCCTACTACTATGTATGTAGAGGAGGCCAAAAGGCAACTATTTAACCAGCTTAATTACATAGATTTCCCTCTGATCCACAGAAACTTTTCAGAAAAAATCCAGAAGAATCCTTATGAAGCATTCGAAGAGGTACTTACTGTAAAAAGAAGTTGATTTTCTCTGGGTTGAGAACCCCATTATCCCGACATTCTACATGTTGCAAAGGTGCACAAAAGGAAGCCTCATTGAGCCAGCCTGTAATTTTGTTGATCATCACTTACAAAGAATATTACACCAACATTAACCACACTGATGGCTTAAAAGCTGTTGAATATTTTTTGTCATCCGGGAGTCTAAGGGAACAACAAAAAATTAAAACTATCCTTGGATTACTTGAATATATCTTACACCATAATTATTTCTTTTTTGACCGGTGTTTTTTAAACAGATCAAAGGTACCGCTATGGTGCCAGATGCGCTCTCTCGTACGCCAACCTATTTTTAGGTTGGTGGGAGAGGGAGCGCGTCTTTACAACAGAACTTGAGCCTTATACAAAGCATGTACTCACCTGGTTGAGATTTATTGAAGACGTCTTCATAATCTGGCAGGGATCGTGTGAACTCTTTGAAGAATTCATAAATGTGTTGAATTGCAATAATTTGAATATCTTTCTGACTAGAGATCTAAAACGAGAGTTAACTTTTTGGATGTTGAGGTCATAGTTGAAAATGGTTAACTATTAACCAATCTGTATAGAAAACCTACTGCCACCAATTCTCTCTTGCATTTCCAGAGCTCACATCCTCAGTCATTGCTTCGGGGGATCCCGAGGGGAGAATTTCTGAGAACACACAGAAATTGTACGAGACTGGAAGATTCTAATGTGGAAGCTACAGCTCTGGAAGAGAGATTTGCTGACAGAGGCTATCCAAGAAGTCTTTTGGGAAAATGCAAGAAATTTGCCTCTAGACAGGAACAACATCAGTTGTACTTACTAAAGAAAAAGAGAAGTTAATAAGGTGAGATTTATCTCTAATTATAATAATCAATGGGCCAGTATAAAAGATATGTTTTCAAAAACTGGCATATCCTGAAAGCAGACCCAGTTCTTTCTTATATTCATACATGACACATCACAATTAACAGCTAGAAGAGCTAGGAATATTGGAGATAATCTAGTACATAGCCACTTTGAAAGAGAAAGTATAAGTTTAGGGACAGGTCAAAAACTAAAAGGAACTTATCCCTGTGGCAGTTGTACGTTTTGCCCATTCATGGAAACAACAGACCATATTTGGGACAGTGAAGGAACATCTAAATATAAATTTAAGATTATATCAATTGTAAAACTAGTAATGTGATCTATTGTAAAAATGTCCATGCAACATGCTGTATGTGGGGATGACAACTCAGAGCCTAAAGCAGAGACTGGCAAGACATCTCTCACACATAAGACTTGCTGCAAGGGACACAACACAGGGTAAAGTTTAAACTACAGTTGCAGCACATTTTCTACATAACCATAGTGGGTCAATTAATGGGTTAAAGTGTGTTTGTCTTGAAAAAGTTAAACAAAATATAAGAGGTGGAGATATCTACAGATGTCTTCTAAAGAAAAAGGCCAAATGTATTTATTTACTGAAAGCATGCTCTCCCAAGGAATTATGAAGATTTAAATCTAACCGTATTCATTTAATCTTTTTCGAAGACTTTAGATTTCAAAGAAACA
Organism: Hymenochirus boettgeri; assembly: GCA_019447015.1. Lineage (NCBI taxonomy): Eukaryota > Metazoa > Chordata > Amphibia > Anura > Pipidae > Hymenochirus > Hymenochirus boettgeri. The sequence continues at coordinate 360,341,496 of CM033469.1, read as the reverse complement.
CCGATATTACTCAAAAGAAGACACCATATAGGGTCGTATATTCTGGAACTGACCTGTGTTGAAATCTCCATGGAATTGCTTATTTTTATTCAGCTGATGACATACGGGGGGACCCGATGTCCTGATATTATGCCTTTTTGATACTTACCTTCTACACTCTTATTTGGATCTTTCATGAATGTCTATCTGCCGGACTGGAATATGATAGGGTCCCTTGAACCAAATATCCTTGTTTGCACAGACTTTTTATTGGATTTAAAACTTTTCTTATATTAGAAACTGCAATCAGTCATTTATGACTGGTATATCCTTCCTCCTCTTTCATGCATAAGTTTCTTTGTATAATGGAACCCTTGGTTATAAGGAACTTTACTGTCTGTGATATGATGCGTTCTGTTACTGTAATCTAGTTGTATAGATGTTAAGCAACATTATTAGGTAATTGTTTATTATATCCTTACGAGCACTGACCTGACTGGACTGTTCGCAGTAACGTAAGAGAGAGAGCAACTCTCGCGATAGTTTAGTAATGTGACTTACGCAATGTACGCCATCACACAACCAGTTGGTTTTGGTTACAGTGATACGCGTACCAATGACGTCATTGGTAAGCGCCAATGGAGTCCACGAGGCAATATAAAAAACAGGAGTAAAGCGACCTAGGATCACGCGCTGAGGAAGCTCAGATTATGTGAGCCGGGGCGAAAACGCGTTCCTAACTAGGAAGATTTTAGCTCAACACTCATCGGACCACAAGACTGGTATCTATACACTTTATTTACCCAGTATATTATTTGATTCACTATGGATATAATTGGTTATAATACTGTGCTTGTAACTAGGTCTAGTGTGTTCTAGTTGTTTTTAATTGTTTTTAAGTGTTGCAGTCTATCTTTTTTGTTTCTTCAATTTTTGCTATGCTTATTTTTAGACTAGCACCTGAACTACACTAGTAGATTTATACCTGATATTCATCTACAGTGCCATGATCATCTTCTTTTTGTTTATTGTTGTCTGGGTAGACATTTGCTATATTTTTGAACTGAAATGTTAGGAAGTATGAGAACTGAATTCAATGTGACCCCAAATTATATAGAATTTATAGTCAAGGGGCAGCCATTAGGTTTATGGAAAACAAGCCGAGTGTGGGTGGACATGGGTAGCAGAGTGGAATAGGGCAGTGCAGACTATGGCTATAGCAAAGCATTGGCTGCAGATGGTGTCTACACACCATTTCTGGGTAGGGTACCAAGCTCCTGTGTGGCTACACTAATTTCATGCGCCTATGGCTCAAGGAAATGTTTGGTGCTAAACCCTTACCACCATGGTAGAGATGTTTAAGGAAGTTCATTGTGAATTCCAACAGCATATCTATAGCTAGATTTTATTTAGATCTCATTTTATTGGAATTTTCCAGTACATATGGATAACGTATATACTCGAATATAAGGTTTTAAGCCACACATTTTTAAAATTAGCCTAAAAAGCTAACCTTTCTATAGGAGAAGGACACCGGAGACACATGTCAAAGGAGCTACCGGTATGTGTGTCCAGTACAGTGATTACTCACGTAATTTCTGTCCTTATTGTAGCTTAAATTGTGGCCACAACTCTAAGAACAGGGTAGTCGGGAGAGCAGGAACACAAGTAGGTAAAGGAACACAGTCATGTGCGTACCTAGACGAGCGAGCAGCGCAGTTATGCACCTCATCTCTGCAATGGACATAATGGAAGAGCAAGTAAGGAGCTCTTACTCTCCTGCTGGTAAGAGCTACTGGTAGTTTTAAAAGATTCTGTGGGGTCTATGCGCTTAAAGGTGGGCAGAGCATTTTTGACCTACAGTAATATTTGTTTAACCTTGCCACTCCAGATGTTTAGAACTACAACTCCCGGAAAACAAAGCATTCTGGGAGGTGTAGATTCCAAACATCTGGAGTGCCAAGGAATTGGGAGTTACGGGTTTTGGGTTCTTGGAGGGTTTAGATGGTGGACTTGTTGAATCTTGCCTTACAGTGGTGGTGATAATTTCTACCTCCTCGGCTTATACCCGAGTTAATTCCGTTTACCCCTTTTTGAAGGTAAAACACAAGTACCTTTGCTTATACTCTGGTTGACTTATATTAGAGTATATATGGTACATTTAATTGTATTTAGTAACAAGTATATATAATATATTTTTAAAAATAATCCAACAATCTGCCACCCAATGTACAGTATGTATGTATGTATGCAGTTTATTTATATAGCGCCACCTGGGGACGCAGCGCTGTACAATAACAAAATGCAAGAAAGTCATGCAAGGGGAACAAATACATAAATAGTTCGTACATAAATATATAAATTATAATAAATAAAGTACTAGAGCATTGCTACAAGAGAAAATGAGGTCCCTGCCCCGTAGAGTTTACAATCTAATTAGCCATCGGTTACAATGTTTAATTGTGGACAGTGCAGGGGATAGCAGAGGAAGCTTTGTCACTTTTAGCAGCGATGCACTACACTCACAGTTTGCACCACACTCACAGTTAGCCAGCTGCTTCATCAGAACACACTAAGCAAATGTGTACAAATTAAACTGGATTCCAATTAGGAATAAGAGGAAGGAATTAGGATAACTTTGGTAATGGCAAAAGCTTCTTGTGGGCACTGGTGCTCAGCTATAATCCCAACCCCCTGCTTTGCTACAAACATGCAGAACGTGCACATGCCAGTAGAATTCTACTGAGAGTCTTTTTCCTGGGAAAGTTGCTCTGTAAAATGAATTTCTACTGAAAACTTGCAAATTCCTGGATTTGCTGTTCTCATTTCAAAGGTATCTGTTAACTAAGTCAAATAACAGACAAGCAGGAAGAGACGGAAACTATTAGCTGGGGGGGGGGGGTTATATTATTTAAATGTAAAATCAAATAATTACACAAGAGAATTTTTTAGTACTTTAGGAGTTGATCTGGAGTTAAAATATTTTATGACTGGGATCTAGCTACAAAGGGCTTAATATGCAGCAATATGCAAACTTCATTATTTTAGCGAATGCTGTAAGTATATTACCAGCAGAGATAGGAGATACAAGGGAATTCGTATAAAAAAAAAAAATCAAATAATCATAGAGAACCAAGCCTGGGATAGATTTGCAGAGTTGATCCGTAGAAATGTGTCATAGAATCAGTGCAATGGAAGCCTTTAAATGGCAATCGTATACTTTAATATGTGCATTTGGTGGGGCAGGACTAGAGTAAGGTCTGTGGGGACCACCTTCCAACCCTCAGCAATTTGAGCTGGTGCTATTAGGTATACTAGGGCGTAACTACCAGGGAGCTGGGGGGCCGGAGTTAGAGTCCTGCATTGGATCAGGTACCAGCGAACTACTCGCTTTGCAGGTCAGGTTCGGGTAACCTGCAGTTAATGCTGTTGACTGGAAACAAAAATCGTTATCGAAACATGACAGTGGAATGTATAGGGTTTTAAAAAGCAATATTTAGGGAGCCATGTACTCTGATTATTTACTTTATTTGGAAGATGTAGCTGCACTTAGAATTTTACTGCCAAATTCTGTTTCTAGTTGCGTTGCCACATTTAAAGGGGAACTGTGGTCCAAAAATGACTTTAGGTAATTGATAGGAATTGCTCTCCTGAGAATTTTTGCAATGTATTTTCATTGTTTATTTTGCATAGTTTTGAAGATATTTACATTTTGTGTGTGATAGGCAGCAGCATCACCAGGTCCCCTGCGCTTCCTGCTCGGAAACAGTCAGTCATCTGCCATGTCTCCTCCTCCCCTTTGCAGCCCCCTGATCCCTCCCACTCATGGCCCCCATGTTCCCTCCAGTTGCAAGCCCCCCTTGGCCCATTCTCTTACAGCCCCATGTGGCCCCGCCCCCACCTGCGGGTGTCGTGGGCCCGCCCACTCACAGGTGCATAAGCCACGCCCACTTGCAGGTGTACAAGCCCACTCACGGGTGCCGTGGGCCACTCAGACACCACCCCCTCCCCAGAAAACTCTGTGGAAGCAGCCTTTTCAGGCAGAGTGAGAACTCTGCCTGAAAAGACTGTTTTTGATTCCCTTACCTTCTCTGTCAGGTTTTCACACATGAGAGAGGAGGAGGGACTTCCTGTCTAAGGCTTCGCTCGCTGCGGCACTGTGCAGGAGAAGCCTTAGGAATGTCACGTCAGCCTCCGACCCATTAACTTTCTGCTCATCATTTCTTTATATCTTGGCTGGTGGAGTACGTAGAGAGGTGTTTGATGGCTCGTTTTAAAGGTAGGAAACTGGCCTTTCATTTAAACTCAAGTTCCCCTTTAATTGATAGTGTTTTACAAATGTGGATAATGAAGACACCCTTGCTGAAAGGGCCCATGATGTACCATTGCCTCTCACGAGTGTTACCCTATCAGGTTGTGTTTGTGTGCTGCTTGTTTTATTGTTGTTATAATCCACTTTGATATTGTGGCTGTTATTTGTTTGCATTCCTATTTTTCCATCTTGGAAATTTACAAACAATGCTTCTGTTTTTCTCAGGTCCTGAGTTTTTGAAGCTAGATTTATACTCTACTACCAACATCCAAAATGATGGAGTCGGATCCATCTATAATGAAGGGTTGTAATGGGTGTAATGTGTTGGTTTACAATATATTAAAGCTAGACACTACTTTTGGAATTCATTTCTTATCTGTATATTTTGTCTTCCTGAGTTGTTAAATATGGAGGAGAGATTTTCAATCAGTTCAGATAATGTGATGGCAATCAAGAAATGGTTTTGAGTGTCAACTTTCTCAGATTTATTTGTTCTATTGAATGGGCATTGTTGTAGGGATTTTAGTACTAGTAAGTACCAAGTTTTTTTTCAATGGTCTGATGTGTCTGATCTAGAGCAATTTTTTTGTCTAGAACTGCTGAGATAGCCAACATTAGTGTATTTATTGCCGCCTTGGATAATCCTCTATTTTCCATTAATGAGGTCTCAACCTCCAAGCCATCAGAATCAACTTGCCTGTATCTGGGTGTTCCTTTTTTTCCCCTGTGTCGAAAAGTTTGATATTTTGGGTAATTTTGGGGTAATTTGAGTGGCAGTTCTGCTGTTATAGTCAGCAGCCATAAGAACCTAGACCTCCTGGACAATATGGAAGTACTGTTATCATGGGCAGCACGGTGGCACAGTGGTTAGCACTGATACTTTGCAGCACTGAAGTCCTGAGTTTGATTCCATCCTTGGACACATCTGCAAGGAGTTTGTTTGTTCTCCACACCTTGTGTGGGTTTCTTCCGGGCACTCCGGTTTCCCCCACAATCACAAAGACATACTGAAGGTTGTATGTGTCAAAAAAGTGCTTAGATTGTAAGTTCTACAGAGCAGGCTTGATGTGAATGTCAGCAAGTGCTATGGAAGTAAAGCGCTACAGAAGATGTTGGCGCTATAAAAAATTCACAATAATAATAATAGTCTGACTCTGGTCTTCTTGAATTTTCTTCAACACTCGAAGGATCATTGAAATTGGAGGGAGACATAAATTAGTAAATTCATCTGATAGAGAAAGCATTGGTCATCACCCTGGAACAAATTTCTCCACTTTGTTGTTGAACCTGGATAACATCATGTCATAACTGGTGTCCCCCATCTGGATACTATTAGTTTGAATGCTACCTTGTGTAGACATAAATTCCCCCCCGGATTAAGGGAATTGTGCTCAGATAGTCTTGCTTGTAGGTTCTGGCATCCTGGTGTATGTATTGGCCAAATTTCGTTCAAGTAATATCTGAGCCCATTTAAATTTTTCGTCTATCTGTGTACAAAGATTGAAGCTCCGAGAACCTCGTTTTTGTTGGTGTAGTACACCACAGACATGTTGTCCTCCTGTACTTGAAGAGCTTTGCCTTGGATCATTCTTTCAATGAATAAAATTGTCCTGATTTCTTTGAGATTTTGGTGCTTCTTTTTCATTGCTTGTTCCAGTTGCCCTGAGCTGTCTTGTTGTGACACATTGCTCCCCATCCTTTCGGACTGGTATTTAATGTTACTGCAACCCATTGAAGATGTGAAACTTGTACGGGAGTATAGTTTTTGGATAGTCCACCACTTGATTTGCCTTCTGATTTGAGTTTTGAAGGGTTATTAATTTGTTTAGGTTTTCCTGAGGATACAATTGTATTGATGTCATTCGGTGCATTGCCCATTGTACACACTTGTTTGTGGCTATTAATTTCCCCAATATATTCTTACATATCTTGGCGGTGGATACTAATATGCTACTAAGTTCTTGGTCTCTTTGATGATATCCTCCTGTCGTCTTTCAGGAGGTACAATTGATTCATCCTTGTATAATCATAACGCCTGAAAAGGATCTCTTGAGGTATTAAGAGCCTGTGTTTCCACTTCCTCCGTTTAAAGATTTGCCACGAGGGGTGAACTAGAGATCCCATAGCACATTGGTGAACTTATCCCTATATTTGAAATAGGTGGTATCCAGCATATGTTCAGTAGGGAACACACCTGTTCTGGGTTGAGATCATTTCTGCTGGTAAGGGTGCAGTCTTGGCCTAGCCGTTTTCTCACTATTTCAAACCCTCCTTGGTGGGTATACAGGTGAAGAGAGATGGTACATAATAGGACCCCATAGTTTCTTCTGCACCAAGTGCTACATCTAGAATTTTGTTAGTGAAATCCTGGGAGTTCTGGATGTGATGCTTGGAACTTCCCACCAATGGCCCTAAGATTCAGTACTTCGCCACCTTGTATGTTACAGAATTGATGCTGCTGACTAGGTCTTAGTAGGCCCCACTATCTTTGGAAGTCCATATATACATGGATGTGCCTCACCAGCGTAGAAGCAATAATACATTGCTTGATCAATGGCTTTATCCTTTTGAAGCTGTTCTTAAGTCCAATCCCTTACATTAGTAGGTCCCTAACACCTGGCTGTGATATGTTAATTGGGACTTTCCAGGGTACTTAATTGCCAACAGATTATTGTACAAGTCATTCTGAATTGAGAAAGCCAGTCGGATGACTAGAGAAACATCTTCAAGAAATAAACTTCTTGAGATCTAACTCAGATACTGTATGTACTGCAAGTGAATTAATGATCCTTAACCTCATCCTGGGTCCTTAGTGAGGTCTTGGAACCAGTGCTCCTTCTAAGCTCCTGCACGCGCACACAACTTTGCAGACGTGTCCACACAAGTTAAAGAGGTGCGCACTCATAAATCCATTATAAGCACTGTGGTTTGTAGCACACAAAATTTACATTTTATAGCACACAGAAATATTTATTTGCGCAAACAGCTGATTTGAAATTATTATGGATTTATATAGCACCAACATCTCCGTAGCGCTTTTCAATTACATGTATACATTCACATCAGGCCCTGCCCCGAAGACTTCAACGCTGCAAGGCATCATGTGCAAGCCGCTAAACCACCGTGCTAGAGGAAACATTGCCTGGTACAATTGTCAGGAACACTGAGCCCTGTTCTAACAGCAGCTACATAACTAAATAGTAGTTTTACTATTTATGTTTTACTTAGTAGTAATAAGTAAAACTAATGCACAGGATTTTCCAGAGTTGAGTATTTTTACCCGAGATTTGTACAAACCCACTGGATTTCGTACAGTCTGTGAGTTTTTGGTACAAAGTTTGACTTGGAATTTCAAACACCAAACGGCGTAAGTTCTTGGTTCGACAGTACATTTACCGTTTCTGGTTAAAATTTCAGCGGCAGTTTCAACTGTCACATTTTTCAGATCAAAAACCAGTAGCTTTGGCATGAAACCAGTTTGGGACATAACTACCCCATACCCCCTGTTTATCCCTTTAAGATAAAATGTTACCAAGCTTGAACTGCCTGAGGAATAAAATTGTGTATTTGGATCCATAAGACTATCAATAGTTTTGTCCTGTGGTTGGTTAGTTAGTTTTCTCCCATGCTCTATTTTCAGAGAATCGCTGCCAAAATAAACGAAAGAAAAAAAAGACACATCTGGTAAAAAGATCTGTAGAGTTCGGGTGACAACTGACAGTCTCTCTTGGGAAGGCGATACATCTGTCAAACATTGCGTAGAATTCCCTTTGAACATTATCTGCCTGTTGCTATAAAATTAACATTTACTAATCAGCACTGATCTACACTACTTACAGAGCTGGGATTTTCTGCTGAAACCTGAAACTGACTGGTAAATAATTCAAACTTAGCAAGAGCTTAAGGCAAGTACACACGCACGTGCGTCCCAGCAACGACCCCCGACACCGACAGCTGCACGCAGCGAACATCCGTTTTGGCTGAGAATCGTCCGTGTGTATGCATTCGGTCGGGTCATTCGTTGATCAGACTGGCGGATCAACGAACCTACTTTTTTTAGGCATTTACGTTTTGTCATTAAACATAAAAAAATGAGGAACCCTTATCAGGTTAGAAATATCTCAGCTTGGTTGGTCATATCCGTGTGTACTTGATTAAAGGAGCCTATGAACTAGGAGCCTATAGACTACGCGTGTTTTTTGCCTGTTTTGCTATCTGCATGACATTTTATTTATAGTATAAATTGAAGCAAGTAGGCCCCACTGTGTGTGCTGTGATCTGTTGTGATTTTATAAAGCATGCAATCACCATCTTTGGCCCTTTTTGTCAAAACGGAAGCGCATAGGAAAGTGAACAGAACAGACACAATCAATGTGACATGCGATTTTTTGTTTTACCCATAATTCTCTGCGAACTGCACACGTGTAAAATGGATACAAGCAGATGGCAAAAGCCAAAGAAACAAAGCTTTTTGTTACGTGCGCTCAAGTGTGCCCTCGCCCTAAGGGGCATATCTATAGTCACAGCACAGAAGATACAGCACGCATTTTCTGACTGAGGGTGTATCTAACGCTAAATGATAAATACACATATTGGTAGTTTTTTGTGTAGGAATTATAGTGTTACATGGCATAGTATGGCCTGAACAATTGCGCATCCAATCAAAATAAAATATTGTGCCAGTAATCAATGGTATATTGGGCCATATTTAATAGGCGCGGTAACGATTTTAGTGATACCGCACCTTTAATGATTATGCGATCATTATCATAAATCTACAAATATTCGTAAAATAACAATTTTCGCGTCTGTACATTTGTTTTTTTTAATATGGCCCATTGTCCTGTGTATGCCACCATAATGCATGTCTCACACTTAGCATCATGTCAGTGCATTCTATGTGGATGGCCACACTGAATGCAATATCTATTTTTTGTGAATCGGTGTGCTCCTGTTCCAGAATATTACCAGATCCTAGCGCAAATGGATGGTAATGGTTCAGTGGGCCTCAACTTTAAGGCTCAGTATTGCAATTTGGCTGCAGAGTGAAATACCGCACAGTGTTGCCAATTTACAACCGTAGGGTAATGCCCATGGGCTCAGCAGTATGGATCAATATTTATAACTGGACCCACAGTTTCATTACAGAGACTGCGGGTTTTATAATATGTTCCTAAGGTCCATTTCTACAAGACTGATGTCTAATTTTTTCTACAAAATAAGTTTCAACAGTGTAATGGTATTATATAGTATAACTGTCACTTGACATCTGATCAGATTACCTGGGTTGCCATCCTTTTTGCATGAATACTGCACATTTATAATTGGACATGAGACCACTCCAAGCACTAAGGGGCAAATTATTAACCTGTTTGTGTGCTAAAGCTCCGATACCGGGCGTTATCATTAAAGTTTGGCTTTATGGGCTTAGGCTGGGTACACACAGCACAGATTTTCTGAAAGATGACGGACAGGATCTGCAGATCCTGTCTGCCTCTTTCAAAGATCTGCATACACACAGTCCCAGCGTTCTCCCTATGAACTTCATAAGGAGAACGCTCGGGACTGTGTGTTTCCATCGGCCGCGCTAGACTCCTCTATAGGAAAATTTTCGGCCTTTCCCGAACGAGCGTACGGCCGACCGATTGTTCGGGGCGGCCGCGGGCTCGTTCGGGAAACGAGCGTACACACGTAACGATAATATTATCGTTAATTTGTGTACCCACTTTAGCTTAACAAGCAGTAGTATAATACCGTATTGTGGTATTGTATAGGCGATCATACAATTATTATAATGATTATGTATGAACGCCATCGTAATTGTACGATCATAAAAAGAAGCATTAAAGGCACAGTATCACTTTTTCGCCTAAGGACATTTTTTATAAAGGCTATTTCGCAACCGTGCATTAATGTCTGGCCATATATCCTATAGGCAATATATCTATATGCCTATAGAATACCACAGCAATATTGCCTTATCCCAATGTATCGTATGGCCCTGGTCATAAATGTAAGACATTATAGCCACTGACTAAACTATATATAACCCACAGTAACCCTAAGGGCTGTTATTATGCTTACTGGTGCTTTTAATGAACGTTACTGCAGTAGTAAATGTATTATCGTTGGCCTAAAATTACAATTGCAGTCGTTCAATAACCTATAGTCTACAAATGCAGTAAAATACAAGTTTGCCCACGGTGAGTACTTACTGTGGAGGTGAGATGGCAGACAGACACAGGATCAGAGACACACACATCTTCTGTAGGCCACATACATGTACAACGCTTGTACCCCCTGGCCTTGCGAATAAAAGAAGGCATTTGTTTCAGATTTAAAAAAATACTGGTGCAACCTAAAATAAATGCAGTGAGCAACTTTTCAGTTTTGCTTCATGGTGGGCATGCCCTTGTTCAGACCAGTATTTCTCTGACCAAGGTTCCCTGAGTGGTTGTTTGGGGTCCTCAAGATATATTGTCAAGAATGGAACACATCCACCCTTGTGATAGAGTGTCTTTTTTTTTATATAATATATTTATAGATGCGTTTATGGATCTGATATATTCTGTATGAATTATGTATTACGACTAGAAACAAAGACAAAAATAAAAATTTAAAAAAATACATTAGGGACATGGAAAGTTGTTTCAAGTGTTCCCACAGATGAAGGTTAAGAAGTTTCTTGTGATATATAAATCTATATTGCCCTCTGGTGTTCAACCATTAAACCCAGAATCTGCAAGATTCTGTCTGTCATCTTTGACAGATGGGAGTACACACAGTCCCAATCGATGTCCCTATATAAGTATATGTGAAGTTAGAGAGACGTTTGTGACTGCCATACTCCCTATGAGCATAGCTGACTCCCTATACTTCATACAGGGGGCGAGTCTTTTCAGCCATACCACACTTTAGCGATATAGGGCGATATACCCACACCCAACTTTACACTGTGGACGTAAATACAGATAACGATAATTAATTGCCGATATCGATCCTATATAAATATGGCCCTATATGTTGTCAATTATATTTTGTACACATATATAGAACACCACTGTGTTAACTAAAAGTAACTTTAGTAAATTTACATTTAGTACACAATTCTGGCAACAAAAACAATGTTAATGTTCCTATATTGATGCAAAGTATCCAGTTCAATAATGGTAAATCCAACTGATGATAAGTCTGTGATAACCTGACTTCATCACCAAGGGGTGAGGTCCTAGCTGTTTAGGTCCTCACCCTAGTTAATATTCAGTGTTGCAGCAGTACCACCACTAGGGGAGCTAACTGTCTTTGTTGCTGCTCTCCACTTTCAATAGAAGTCATGGTCACTTAGAATGGAGTGTTACAAGCGCCTACACTTAGAAATCTAGAATGGAGTGTTACACTGACCATACACTAGTAATCTAGAATGGAGTGTTACACTGGCCGTACACTGAAAATCTAGAATGGAGTGTTACATGGCCGTACACAGAAACTAGAATGGGTGTTACACTGACCATACACTAGTAATCTAGAATGGAGTTTTACACTGGCCATACACAGAAATCTAGAGTGAGTGTTACATGACATACACTAGTAATCTAGAATGGAGTTTTACACTGGCCATACACTGGAAATCTAGAATGGAGTGTTACACTGACCATACACTGGAAATCTAGAATGGAGTGTTACACTGACCATACACTAGAAATCTAGAATGGAGTGTTACACTGACCATACTTAGTAATCTAGAATGGAGTTTTACACTGTAATCTAGAATACAGTTTTACACTAGAAATCTAGAATGGAGTTTACACTGACCATACACTAGTAATCTAGAAGGAGTTTTATTTTACACTGGCCATACACTGGAAATCTAGAATGGAGTGTTACACTGACCATACACTGGAAATCTAGAATGGAGTGTTACACTGACCATACACTAGAAATCTAGAATGGAGTGTTACACTGACCATACTCTAGTAATCTAGAATGGAATTATACACTGGAAATCTAGAATGGCGTGTTACACTGGCCATACACTAGAAATCTAGAATGGAGTGGTACACTGACCATACACTAGTAATCTAGAATGGAGTTTTACACTGGTAATCTAGAATACAGTTTTACACTGGCCATACACTGGAAATCTAGAATGGCGTGTTACGCTGGCCATACACTGGAAATCTAGAATGGAGTGTTACACTGACCATACACTATAATCTAGAGATGGGAGTGTTACACCCGATCAACACTAGAAATCTAGAATGGAGTGTTCACTGGCCATACACTAGAAATCTAGAATGGAGTGTTACACTGACCATACACTAGTAATCTAGAATGGAGTGTTACACTGGCCGTCACTAGAAATCTAGAATGGAGTGTTACACTGACCATCACCTAGTAATCTAGAATGGAGTTTTACACTGGCCATACACTAGAAATCTAGAGTGAGTGTTACACTGACCTACACCTAGTAATCTAAATGGAGTTTTACACTGGCCATACACTGAAATCTAGAATGGAGTGTTACACTGACCATACACTGGAAATCTAGAATGGAGTTTACACTGACCATACACTAGAAATCTAGAATGGAGTGTTACACTGACCATACTCTATAATCTAGAATGGAGTTTTACATTGGTAATCTAAATACAGTTTTACACTGGAAATCTAGAATGGCGTGTTACACTGGCCATACACTGGAAATCTAGAATGGAGTTTACACGACCATACACTAGTAATCTAGAATGGAGTGTTACACCGCATACACTAAAATCTAGAATGGAGTGTTACCTGGCCATACACTAGAAATCTAGAATGGAGTGTTACACTGGCCATACCTAGAAATCTAGAATGGGGTGTTACACTGGCCATACACTAGAAATCTAGAATGAGTGTTACACGGCCATACACTAGTAATCTAGAAGGAATTATACACTGGAAATCTAGAATGGCGTGTTACACTGGCCATACACTAGAAATCAAGAATGGAGTGGTACACTGACCATACACTAGTATCTAGAATGGAGTTTAACACTGGTAATCTAGAATACACGTTTTACACTGGCCATACACTGGAAATCTAGAATGGCGTGTACACTGGCCATACACTGGAAATCTAGAATGGAGTGTTACACTGACCATACACTAGTATCTAGAATGGAGTGTTACACCGATCATACACTAGAAATCTAGAATGGAGTGTTACACTGGCCATACACTGAAAATCTAGAATGGAGTGTTACACTGACCATACACTAGTAATCTAGAATGGAGTGTTACACTGGCCATACACTAGTAATCTAGAATGGAATTATACACTGGAAATCTAGAATGGCGTGTTACACTGGCCATACACTAGAAATCTAGAATGAGGTGGTACACTGACCATACACTAGTAATCTAGAATGGAGTTTTTACACTGGCCATACACTAGAAATCTAGAATGGGTGTTACACTGGCCATACACTAGAAATCTAGAATGGAGTGTTACACTGGCCATACACTGTAATCTAGAATGGAATTATACACTGGAAATCTAGATGGCGTGTTACACTGACCATACACTAGAAATCTAGAATGGAGTTTTACACTGGTAATCTAGAATACAGTTTTAACACTGGCCATACACTGGAATCTAGAATGGCGTGTTACACTGGAAATCTAGAATGGTGTTACACTGACCATACACTAGTAATCTAGAATGGAGTGTTACACTGGCCATACACTAGAAATCTAGAATGGAGTGGTACACTGACCATACACTAGTATCTAGAATGGAGTTTTACCTGGCATACACTGAAATCTAGAATGGAGTGTTACACAACACTGACAACACTAGTATCTAGAATGGAGTTTTACACTGGCCATACACTGGAAATCTAGAATGGATTTTTACACTGGCCATACACTAGAAATCTAGAATGGGGGTGTTACACTGGCCATACACTAGAAATCTAGAATGGCGTGTTACACTGGCCATACACTAGAAATCTAGAATGGAGTGGTACACTGACCATACACTAGTAATCTAAATGGAGTTTTACACTGGTAATCTAGAATACAGTTTTACACTGGCCATACACTGGAATCTAGAAGTCGTGTTACACTGGCCATACATCGGAAATCTAGAATGGAGTTTTACACCGATCAACACTGGTCTAGAATGGAGTGTTACACACGATCATACACTAGAAATCTAGAATGGAGTGTTACACTGGCCATACACTAGAAATCTAGAATGGAGTGTTCACTGGCCATACACTAGAATCTAGAATGGAATTATACACTGGAAATCTAGATGGCGTGTTACACTGGCCATACACTAGAATCTAGAATGGAGTGGTACACTGACCATACACTAGTAATCTAGAATGGAGTTTTACACTGGCCATACACCTGGAAATCTAAAATGGAGTGTTACACTGACATACACTAGTAATCTTAGCTCCCAACGCTTGTGATGTTGGAGTAACCACCTTGATTGCTTATTTCAATGAAAAATGAATGAGCCAGGACGGAAATGTCGGGAGGTAAAGGTGGCCATAGATAATAGGTCTTTGGCCCCCTTTACCTTTTGACATTTCCTATTCTGTTATCAGTCCAGCAAAATTGACCCATCTTATTATTGGACAGGCCAAATTTTGTGCACCTGCAATCAGCCCATAATATGTCCGTGTGTGGCCACCTTAACGTCTGATGAATTGCTTTTGCTCATTTTTGTTTCAATCCACTAGTTTTAATAGGAAAAATTAACCCACGTACGGTATTAAAAAGGCTTGATATAATTAAAGATTCAATTATTTATCCTAGTCATTAATTACCAATCATTTGTAACTTACTGATATTTTAGAACCATGGCATAAATTGTCCACATGGTACACACACGATAATCGGCCATTCATTTTTGGTGATTTATTTACAATGTGGTTATAAAAACCAGCATCATAAATTCCTGAAAACTAACATTATTCTACCATTGAGGCGTTTGTTAATGTCCATGTTGTAAAATAAGGTACATGGTAATGGACTGATATTGAAATTCACTGGTATTGATCTTATTGGGGAGTGTAATAAGTCTAGGTAGTATTTCTTGGGTTACATATCGTACTACCTACCAGGTCTTGACATATCCAAAAAATATTGTAGCCGAGTAGGGCTTACATCTCTAAGAATAAACATTTTTAAGGCTGAATTCTAATTTTACTTTTATGTGTAAATGGACTAGAGGTTGGATGTTTGTTGTATTAAACTGCTTAGTGTGTCTTTTTCTAGGTGGTGTTACCTGTTTAAGACATGAAGGTCTTGACATATACAACACATCTCCCATAGTGTCTTACTTGCAAATAAACACTTGTGATACCTTTCTTATTCACTTAAAGTGTTACTAGCTGTAATTTTATGATTACGTTGTTATGATGCCGATTCAAAGTTCTATAAATTCCATGCTAATAATATGTTGTCAACTACACCATGTTATATTACTGTGGTTTAACAGTTGTAAATTCCTTACCTCTCTGTACCTCTGCTTGTATATGGAATACTGGTTATTCTGTATAGCATATTCTCATAATATTTTTTTTTCTGATTAAGCATATAGAAAATAGATAGTCTGCCTTCTCCTATGGACACCAGATCATTAAAACTGTGTTTATTGGTCAACATTAAAGGCAATCCTACACATGATCTGTCTCACTGAGTGGAGACTGTTATTCCCTCTAGTGAAGATTATGTGTATGGAGGTCCAGCTTACCCTATGAGTTAGCCAATTCGTTTGGATTCCACAAGGAGTTGTTGGGAGTTGCACCACACATTCAACTAATTATATTGGACTTTTACACTGTTTATTATTCCTAAAGAAGGTTTCCATTTCAAACCGATAACCGGGTGTAAATATTACAGTATCCTATATACTAAAAGACGGCTTTAAATATGCACGGACCTAGTCACAATGTGGGAGGGATGGACGAGATCGGGGGGGGGGGGGGGATAGGGGCCGTGGTGCACTGTGAGGGTTAGTTTAGTGCCTAAAACATTCACTAAAAAATAAATTCCACAGAATATAAAAGCCATAAAAAAACATTGTTCCACCCAGTTCCCTGGTTTTAATTAACGGACCCTAAATCTGTACAGTTTTTTTTAAATTTGTTTTTATTCACTTACATGTACAGTTATAAAAAAACATCAAGGAAAGATTATTTTCTAATTCACAAACAAGTCTTACTGAGTAAGAGTACCCATCCCCCCCTCACCGTTTAACAAAACTGTAATTTCTCCGTTCTTCTATGTTACTTTAATTGGCAAACTGTTGTGTTTGAAAAGCTTGGAAATCCTCTGGAATTGTATCTGCAAATGTAAATGAGAAACATAACCGAGTTAATGTCCGGTATGGGTGATTCCTTTAAGTTGGTACTCACTGTACCAATCCTTCAAAATCACAGAATCTGCAAGATCATCTTTGAAGGATGTGACTACACATCACAAGTGTTCTCCCTATATAAGTATAGGGAGATTGTTTGTGTGCGCCATACTCCCTATGGTTGCGGACAACTCCCTATACTTTAGTACAGGTGGCCAGGGAAATTTTTCGCTTGATATTACCATTTCTGATCGGAATGTCCCCGGGGTCTGAACCAATCCTTTTGGCCGTTGTTTAATAAAGAAAGGGGTCCCCCACAAATGGTTTAACAAGGGAAGAGCTTATTTTTCTCCTGATATGAAAAAAAAGCTATCAAGATTGAGGCTTCAGCTCTCCTGTTTAATATTCTCATAGCTCCTGAAAAAAGGTGATGTCTAGGCAATTTCCACGCAACCTTCAGTACATGCCATATGTTCAGCATTTACAGCATTACAAAAGCTGGTGAATAGTAGAATGCATGGGCTTGACTATACAGACAGATTAGACAAGTTAGGGCTGATACACTGGAGAAGCAGCAATTGTGTGGGATATGATCACTCTATAAAATATATTAATGGCCACAAAGTAAACTCTCTGTTGCATTGTTCACCAATAGGTCAATCAGAGGACACGTGGACATCCTTTAAGACTGGAAGAAAGAAGTTTCTCTTCAGGTTAGGAAGGTTTCTTTACACGTGAGAACGAAACTGTGTTCCAGCAGATGGGGTAATGGCAAGTTCAATAAATAGCTTTAAAGTGGACTGGATGTGTTTCTAAAACTAAAACAATTTGAGAATTACAAGTATTATATATATAACAGTAGTTCTGGTTGGTACAGGGATACTTATAATATTGGATTACTGGTATAATACATATACTGTAGTTCTGGTTGGTACAGTGAATATATATAATATTGAGAATTACTGGTATTAATACATATACTGTAGTTCTGGTTGGTACAGGAATACTATATAATATTGAGAATTACTGGTATTAATACATTACTGTAGTTCTGGTTGGTACAGAGATACTATACTATTGGGAATTACTGGTATTAATACATTACTGTAGGTCTGGTTGGTACAGGGATACTATATAATATTGAGAATTACTGGTATTAATACATATACTGTACTTCTGGTTGGTACAGGAATACTATATAATATGAATTACTGGTATAATACATATACTGTAGTTCTGGTTGGTACGGGATACTATATAATATTGAGAATTGCTGGTATTAATACATATACTGTAGTTCTGTTGGTACATGATACTATATAATATTGAATTTGCCACCAAGGATTTTTTCCCCCGTTTTCATCTGGGTTTGTTTTGGGTTTTTGCCTTCCTCTGGAACAACTGTTTAGTAAGGTTAGTGAGTAAAGTATAAAGGTTGACTAGATGGAGATGTATTTATTCAACCACCATTACTATGCTTAAAATTTGTTGGATTTCTTACCATTACAACGATATTTCAGGTTAGACCAAAGGATGTTTTCTTGTGAAAAGCAAAACACTCCAAGTCTCCCTCCACGCATTGTTGTGTCTACAGTCACTCCAGAGTCTGCCACCAGTTCACTACCTTCAAAGAATCTTGCTCTGTAAACAAACAAAAAATAGATCAAGAGTGCCCTGGCCGACCCTAGATCCTTTAATTTCAGAAACAAATGCGTACGACCAAAATGAACGTATATGGTACCTGATATATCCAACTTGGGGTCTGTGCTGTAGGAACCAACGGTAGGAAACTTTGTCCTTCCAGCCTACATTTCTTGGGTCTTTCCATAGCAACCTCACTTGGTCATTGGTGTCTCCTGTGTGCCACAAAAGTTCCTGAGTGTTCCCCAGGTCCTGATTTGGATTTGACTGCCTAGATAGAGCAGATGCTCAAGGTCAAATAAAATCGTTAAGTGGTCATATGATCTGTGTCCCATTGTATATATAATGTCAATGAATATAAACTACTACACGGATAGGCAATGGCTGTTTATAACTACAAGGACATCATTTTGCAATTTCAAGGAGAAAGTGGGCCCTTTCTACATGTATGACGCTGTTCCTCTTCAGGCAGTACAGCCAGGGGAGGCCACTGCTTAGTAGGTGGTTACACTGGTGGGAGACAAGTTGCAGAATTCCTGTGTGTGACTACTTCAAGTCAAGTTTTTGAGGAAGATTTGATCCCGGGCTGTTCTTGTCATGTAATTGTGTGCATCAGATCACAGAATTTTCAGCCCTGTATAAATCCAATCGGATCCAATTGGTTTAAGATTTTGGAGTGAATCAGTTGTTGGCCAAAACTGTGTAGACAATCTTATGAAAGGGATGTCTTTCTTTGGGCTTTTGTTTATATGGGGGCCTTTTGGACCCCAGTACATTGTCTCACCAAAAAGATTTGTGTGTAAAGGCGATGTTATATTTTTACCAGATGCTGTTAATTTCCAGCATTTTTATATAGTAAAGTGAACATAACTACATTTTCACAACATTTAATATTATGCGCAACAACAGCATTCTGTCAAAATATCTGCCCAACAATCAATGCACTATATGTTATTATTTACTTTTGTACACGTGCTGATCTTAAATACCACTATGTCTTGTTGCTCCGCCCCTTATGGCCTAGGACCTAACTAATGGGAAGACAGCTCTGCACTTCTTCCTATTGGAGGGATAGATCGCAAGGTGGGGGCGGAGCTTTGAACACTACAGTTGCCTTTTAAATATTGAATGTTTACAGATATGTTGTGTCGTTGTACAAATAAATTTCCAAAATTCCCGGGCACACTGTTTATAATCAAGTGACTTTTAAATTTATTCAACGTTTCACGCCACTTGGGACGTCTTCATCAGGACAAAGATGTCCCAATGCATCGAACGTTGAATAAATTTGAAGTCCCTTTGATTATACAGTGTGCCCAGAATTTTTTTAATTTGTTGTGCCATGAGACATAGTTAATGGAGCTGTTTTACCTGGAGGCACCTGGATATTTATTATGGAATAATGTAGGAGTTAATGGAATTGTGTTTGTGTACAAATGTAATTTTTCTGGCAGTGACGAATACTGTACCTTCAGCTGGATACCAGGCTCTGCCACGCCTAAAGGGGGTTGCTTGCCAGTATGTTTGCTCTGTTTGCCCACATGACCACATAAAACTTGAACTATCCTGGTAACCAAAGATGAATCCGGCTAATCATCATCTGTCACGGTGTTCACATGGAATGTACCTTCAAAATCAACTCCATTAAATGCAGTGTAACCTAGAGAAGCCAATGTGCCAGAGTTAATGTGCATGATCATGTTCCAACCTGCACTGTGTCTTCCTTTAGGCACAAAATGCACCGAACCACTAAACACTGAATTTAAGAGGCAATGATAATGACAACATACCTACTGCAAGTCCGGGTCACTATTCATAGTTTGCACAATCTCAATTCCCTGAAATGAAAGAATCCTTTTTAAAATCTCCTAACGAGGGTGGGCCTCGCCTTTAATTTACCTTATTTTTTCATTGTTAATTAAGCGGGACTGAGGCCAAACGAAGATTTTATATTATGATGGAGATATTTAGATATGTATAAAGAAAAGTTTTCTTTTTATACTTTAAAGGTATCCTGCTAATTTAGTTTCTCTCTCTTTATTGTCACATACTAAACAGATCTATGTTTGGTTTCCTGTGGGAATCCACATACAGTCCTACAGATGTTACTGCAATAAGGGGTTACAACACATGGAGACGGTAGTTATAAAGGGTCGCTATAGGTAATGAAGATAGACGATCATCTATTGTGGTCTAAAAATTACACTAGTAACGATATTTTTCAATAATGGGATTGGAACTAAGATGGCCAGACAGGTATGGGAGCTGCAGTGGAACACTTTATGATCACTTTGTGCATAGCTGAGTGATTAAAATGTATTATAATGGGGCTATTATCTATTTTCTTATCTGTCCAATTTTCATCATGTAAAAAGAAATGACCTGGTTCAAACAATCCAATTGGGATCAATTTGGGCATCTCCTTCTGGATCCAAAACTACCGTCTGATAAGCCCTAAATCGGTCAGTGTGATTTCTGCATTTTCAGGACAAACATCGATACGTTCAATCACCGTGTCATGGTCAAAATCGGTTTTCACATAGTCGCCGACCCCATCATCTGGTGAAAGATAAAGCAATGGTGAGTGATACTCCTGATCTACCATGCAAACAAACCATGTCAGCTACAACCACCATATCCTTGAATCTCACCCTGCAATCCTCCAGCTGTTGTTCATCTAAACTTATCAGCCCAATCTATTACCCAGCCCAATATTTTGTCCAGATCAGCCAGGGTTTATTTGCAAATCATTTTTATTTTGACATAAGTATTTGATAGAATATTGGCGCTACCACTTTAATTCTAACCAACAGACTACTGAGGGGTGGCCTGAGGGTACAGAGGAAAAAATTTGCATGTGTTTCACAAAAGCTTCTACTGCGGAAGTAGCAGGTTCGGTGAAACGCGTCCAGTGGTATTCTGTATTTAATTTGATATTTAACATAATATAGGCACTTTATTTGGGGGTGTTGAGGTGTGTGTGGGTGATATGTGGGTTTAATTGTTTTTAAAGGTTATTTACACTGGGAAATTAATTTTTTTTAATTGCCTATTACTGGAAACTTAAAATTTTCCCCAACTAGCACTGTACCATTCTCTGTGTTGACATGCCTTGTATTTCTTTAGAGATCCAGTCTTACATTTCAGCTGTCAATCAAGTGTGTTTGTGTATCATGAACTCTTCTTTTTCAGTTTTGTTGTAGCTTGAATGGTGACAGCTGGTAAGTGAACTGCATGGTGGGAAATTTCCTTTCCCATGCTGCCTCATAATATTACTGAGCATGCTTTCCCTCACAAGATTCAGATAGTCTGGCAGGGGGCTGGGGACTAAGGACAGAGCTTGACACAAACAAGTACTGGATTAAGGACATCAGCAACACAAACACATCAAGTAGTACAACTACTTACATGTATTCATTTATAGATTGAAATGAGACAAACACATTTTTTCAGTGTACAATTCCTTTAACCTAATTTGCACTTATTTTTCCAAAACCCATTTGTGTATAAAATTAGTTTTTTTTATATTAAGAAACTTTAAATAGCAATGTGAGTGAGTGCATATTTTTGGGTTTTTGGCTTGGTTTTTACCCATAACCTCCTCATTGCTTAAAATCTAATAAGGGTAATACATTACCTACATGTGTATATAAGGAGATTACGCCACGGAGGAGTTCCCTGACCATATGAAGCAAAGGCTGTTAGGTAGCATGTTATCCCATATAATACATAGTAAAAAAAAGAAGAAAAACCCAGCACAGACTCTCGGTCTCCCCCCTCCCTGTCTCTCCCTCCCTGTATTTGTAATGTAGATAACAAGCCCGTTTATGTGCATATAAATAGTTAACTGCCGTTTCTATCTCAAACTTAAAGACAATGAACATCCAGGGTTATTCATAAACTCTTATCATTGAAAATGGTTCTAATTTGCCCAACCAATTAGATTTTATTTAACATTTGAAACTACCACTGATTGTTATTCTGTTGTATTCAATTAGATCAACTGGACTTGAAATTTAGTTCTTGAAGACGTTTCGCTAGTCATCCGACTGGCTTTCTCAATTCAGAATGACTTGTACAATCTGTGCCAATTATGTACCCTGGAAAATCCCAATTAGCATATCACAGCCAGGGTGTTAAGGGCGTGATTAGATAGTGGCTAAGAGGTGTTAGCCACTATCTAATCACGCCCTTAACACCTGGCTGTGATATGCTAATTGGGATTTTCCAGGGTACATAATTGGCACAATTCTTGTACAGTCATCTGAATTGAAAAGCCAGTCGGATGACTAGCGAAACGTCTTCAAGAACTAAATTTCAAGTCCAGTTGATCTATTGAATACAACAGATATACCATGACCTGTACGAATGAGAACCTTCATAAGCATCTGTTGGTTGGGGCAAAGTTAGCACCATTTAAAACGATAGAACTTTTATTGAATAACCCGTGATCGTCTCTCACCCGTTGCAGTTCCGGTTCGTTACAGTGACTGTGAATGAGTCAGTGTACAGAAACAGGCTTATTATCTACATTACTAACACAGGCAGGGAGAGAGAAATGGGGAGGGGCATGTGAATACAGAAATTTAATTAGTGTGACATCACTGAGTGACTGTAATATAGATTCTCGCCACTGCACCTCCCCATTGAAATGCCAGAGCCTTACTGTTGTATTATATACTGATTATTTATGAAGGGGTGCTCCGACTTCCCTTTTTTGTATGCAATGTGCTGAGCTCTCCCCAGGTGAGGGAAAGCTTATTAAAATATAATATGTGGCTTGTTACTGTTATCATCCTCCTGTCCGGTTGGGAAACCAGTCTACAGTTATCAGGACCGGGAGGAACAGTGTCGAAATTCCATCATTATCATCATCATCATCACATTCATCACCAAGGCCATCCTGTCCGTGTCTAGCTGGGAGCTGTTAATCACGGGGGGACATTGTGCGTGTCTGTCTGATGGCCATCACCATCACTTAGCAGGAAACAAAAACAAAGACAGATTATTATAAACATTTCCATTCATGAAAAGAATCCTTATACCCACTGGTAGAGATGACCTAACTATATAAAGTTCGGTCCGTTTTCGAACTTTCGAACCTTCAGAGAAAGTTCGAATTCGGCCCCATTCAGGTCAATGGGGGAGTGATAGTTTCGAAAAATCTGAGTGATTTACAGCTAAACTAACAATGGTAACTTCTGTAAATGGCTTTGGCACCTGAAAATGGTCTGGGGAACATGTCACTATCACCAAAACTTGTTAAAACACTCCTAAAGTCTAGTTCTAACGGGTTACAATACCCGTTAGAACTAGAATATTGGAGCATTCAGCAAAATTCTAAACCATATTATAATTAATGCACAGGCTGCTTTAATCTGTGGTTTACTACGCATGTTTGTGAATATTCCCATAGATTTCCCATCTACCCCCAAAAAAGACATTAATACACCTATAAATATATCCCCCCCAAAAAAGAGGCCACCAAACCAAAGCTGTATTGAATGACTACAGATTTATTAAACACTGAAAACTATTATCGCAACAATTTTAATTAAAACCGATTAACTCTTTGGGGCATTTTTATAGGGCCGAAAATAGCGCCCAAAAATTACACGCCGTATTTATAACGGCAAGCACCATCGCCGCGATGTCCGGTGGTAATTTTAAGTCCCTTCTTAAGTCCCTTCCGGGCGATACTGCACTTACGCAATGCGCTAATGTGCTGCCCCTCCAAGCCCCCTGCCCGCCGCTGGCAGAGAAGGAAGGGAATGCCCACTGGGAGTGTAAGCACCCTCTACATCTTCTTTCTTCTTCAGCCATCTACTGCGATGGCATCTGAAGTCCGCGGCAGATGTCATCTCTTTATATAATTTTGCAGAAAACCCTAATCCGTTTTCGATTGGTCAATTTTTTAATGCTTGGTTTACATGCTTTACATTAACCAATCAGATCTGGTTAAAGAAGCGGCTGGTAACACGGCTCTGCTGAGGCCGCGGTGCCAGCAGGCTCACTGGCGGCCGCCTTGAGCCTGTGTGCATCGGCGACCTCAGTGGGGTGGGTGTCGCCAGCCCGAAGATGTTGCGACGGATCAAGACGCCGGCAACATCAGCCTTGTTGAGGTCACTGCCCCGCTGGGGTTACCCCCTGGAGGCTGCAGGGGTACCTCTTGGGGGTCGCAGGCCTCAGTGGAAAAGATAACGATTTGATAACTTTCACGGCCAATTCCCGCCCATTTATAAATCGCGGTAAACGCGATTTTTGCAAAAATGGCGGGAATAATGGCCGTGAAAAGTTAACAAACCTTTATAAATATCCTTAAGTCTAGGTAAGGGGACTTGCAAGTTCATATATTATATTATGTGATTGGCGCGCCACCTTGTGGTTGTTCTTTGAAATATTTTATCCTAGTGCAAACAGTAAAAGACTGTTTGGTTTTCACTTTCAGAGTAATATCTGTCTGAACTGACACTGCAGGAAAAAGTCCACTAGCACCAACCAGTTACCAAGTTTGGTGTTGCATGGTGGTTTGTAAGGCAATTCTGGGATCATTTTTGTCTTAAAAAATCTTTGATGTAGGAATAGTTTCCAAATGGAATACATTTAAAACCTGCAGTACAACATAAATCCAACACCGCGGTTTATGTAATAGTATGGCCCAGCCCGTAAAAATTACGATTGTTAAAGCACAGTATTGCTATTTCGATTGTGACTGTATGCTGTGCTTATACAAATGTACCCCAGTACGTGGGCAGAACATCCACCACTGGATCACTGCTTTAAACTTTCCAAGTATTAGGGGATAGTGAACTAACTAAGTCTTACGACATCGTAGTCCCTCTTTACTCAGGCTGCCAGTGAACAGGAAGGAACTGGCAGGTGTATCCCAGCGTTTTCTGCTGCTATGACATACAGACTTTGGAAAGTTTAAGGCAATGGTCCAGGGTGCTGGATTTTGCCCTGTCTTCCCTAAGTTAATATTTAACCCTTGTGTTCTCTTTACAAGCTGTAATGTAAAAAACAGGAATCTGAATTATAGATTATTTAGAACATACAGTAACATCATAAAATCCCAAAATACCCTATCAGATAACCAGTCCTGTGAATGTTATATATCTTTTATTATATGCTGTATATTAGAATATATCTACTATTTATATTATAGTGGTTTTACTTGTATGCTACAGTGCAATCGGTAATATGAATTCATACCTGTCTTGGTTTGTATCACAGGAATCTCCAACCAGTCATTGTCAATATCCGACTATACAAAGGCAAAAAAAAAATGATGAATAAATGCACTAATACCCTACACAGCCATTGGGTCGGTGCTGTTCGTGATCCATCTGTCGATCTTGGGGTGGAAAAGCTGAAAGGGTAAAAGTAAGGCACACATGGGTGATTTAAGCCAAAACCTTTGTCAGATGGAATGTCCTTTCAAATTTGTACAAATATTTATATATCCACCTTGTATCTAATCCTCCTGGTTTCCCTGCGATTAATGATGTCAGCCCCACTCACAATTACTTTCTAGAGTTACAAAATGTAGAATTTTTATCTGAAGCGAAGATCAGTCCCTTCTCCCTCTCTTCATGACTACAAACCTGGTTGGGATTGATGATGTCTGGGCAGCTATCACAGGCGCACCCACTCATCTCCGTCTCTGTCTTTCTGGTCCACATTGGGAACTCTCTGACAGTTATCCAGGAGTTCTTGATCCCTACAACAAACAATCTGTGTGTTACTAGAACTATCTTCTAACCAGGTTTGTATACATTGACACAGCTCTGTACACCAGATAGACCATTAAATATCGATTTCTTACCCCCCCATCCTGTCATCGTCACAAGCATCCCTTTCCCATCGCTGTCCGTGTCCCTTTGGTCATTGTTCAGCGTTAATCGGCAGTTGTCACAAGCTCCCGAATATATCCTGGTCGCTGTTTTTCTGTCGATGTTGGGAACCAGACACAATTATCCTATATGGACCAAGAATTGATTTCAAATTGTATTGTTGCCTCCTTCAAGCCTGTTAATTTGTTACCTTGTTATTATGTTTACCAGGGCTGTTTTATAAGAGAGGCCATTAGTGGCATAGCAACCTAAGGATCCTTGTAATCTAAACAGCAACATTTATTACTGATCTAGTTCCCTGTAGCCCCCTGCTGCGTCCTTACAGTATATACAGTATATTTTCGACACTTTGGGACGTATTATAAATGTGCAGTTATTGCTATTGGTATAGTATAGTCTCTGTTCCTTATTGGCATATTCTGAAAAGGGAGTTTCAAAGCCTTTTTTTCCTCTCCTATCCTATTTGTTTATTGGTGACGTCTGTCTATAGGCGCCTCACACTCCAAAACCAGACCCTGCACTACACTAATGATGGCTCAATAAGCTAAAACCGTCTGTAGTTGGCGCTCTGACTTTGCATTTAGCTTGTGGAATGCTGTAAAGGTCTTTTAAAGATATAGCTTTCCTAAGAGCTTCCATGGAAGCATGGTAAATTCCCAGAAGTCTTTGTTTCCTTATTTGCATATTACTGAAAAGGGAGTTTCAAAGCCTTTATTCTCTCCCTACCCTATTAGTTTATTGGTGACGTCGGTCTATAGGCACTTCACACTGCAAAACCAAGGCCTGCACTACACGATGATAGCTCAATAAAGCTGAAACCTCTCTGGTTTTGCATTTAGCATGTGGAATGCTGTAAAAGTCTTTTAAAGATATAGCTTCCTAATGCTTCCATGAAACATGGTAAATTCCCAGAAGTCTTTGTTCCTTATTTGCAGGTTGAATAAAGACAAATGTCCACCAGTCCAACCATCTCACATAGCCACATTTCCTGCCTAACTGTTGATCCAGAGGAAGGCAAAAAGAACCCCCACAGAATTTAAGGGGGAAAAAATTCCTTCCTGACTCCCAAGTGGCAATCTGAAATGATTCAACTCTACTTTATTATCAATACCAGTAACTTGCAACATTTCTTGTTTGCAGAAACTCTCCAGCTTTTTTTTTAAAACTGACCAATGAACCTGCCATTACACGTCCACTGAAGACAGTTCCATAGCTTTACCGTTCTCACAGTGAAAAACCCTTTCCGAACTTGAAGCACTAAACTTCTTTTCTTCCAAGTCTTAAGGGATGTCCTCGTGTCCTCTGACATGTTCTATTGGTGAACAATGCCCCAGATAGTTTATTGTATGCTCATTAATGTATTTATACACAGTAATCATACTCCCCACGCAAGCACCTTTTCTCCAGAGTACATATAAACAAATCCAATTTGTCTTCATATTCAAGCTCCCCCAATCCCATTATTAAGTTTAGTTTGCCCTTCTCTGAACCCTTTCCATTTAATACTGCACCTTTAGCAATAGTAATCGTAAATGTACTATGCCCTATACCAGGGGTGCCCAACCTGCCACATGGCGGGGCAGCACTAGCGGCACCCCATGCTTTTTTCTGGGCCACAGACGTAGCCACATCCCCTACATGGCGGTTATGCCAACGGCATTGTCCTGTTCACCTGGGTGGGCCGTGGGTTGGCATCACTGGTTATAAAATACCATTGCGGTATTCTACACCACATGGTATTGTACAGCGAAGAATGGTAGATATACGGCAATACTTTTAAGGCCAGGAACACCCTGCTTATTATGACTGAAGGTTAGTGTTTGGAGTAATGTTTAAGAGTATGTGGTGCAGTATGGAACATATTGGATATGGGAATATGTAGTATTATATGGAGTGGATGTGAGTTAATATGCAGTGTATATGTTTGGGTAAGGA
This sequence comes from Hymenochirus boettgeri, assembly GCA_019447015.1. NCBI lineage: Eukaryota > Metazoa > Chordata > Amphibia > Anura > Pipidae > Hymenochirus > Hymenochirus boettgeri. The sequence continues at coordinate 360,313,421 of CM033469.1, read as the reverse complement.
TGTGATAGAGAGTAGATATGGAATGAATATGGAGTGTGGTGTAGAGTTAATATGCAGTGTATATGTAATGGTAGGGAGTGGATACAGAGTAGATATGGAATGAATATGGAGTGGATGTAGAGTTATATGCATGTATATGTAATGGATAGAGTGGATACAGAGTAAATATGGAATGCATTGGAGTGGATGTAGAGTTAATATGCAGTGTATATGTAATAGATAAGGAGTGAAACAGAGTAAATATGGAATGAATATGAGTGGATGTAGAGTTAATATGCATGTATATGTAATGGATAAGGAGTGGATACAGAGTAGATATGGAATGAATATGGAGTGGAGGTAGAGTTAATATGCAGTGTATATGTAATGGATAAGGGTGGATACAGAGTAAATATGAAGCATAGGGAGTGGATGTGAGTTAATATGCAGTGTATATGTAATAGATAAGGAGTGGAAACAGAGTAAATATGGAATGAATATGGAGTGGATGTAGAGTTAATATGCAGTGTATATGTAATGGATAAGGAGTGGATACAGAGTAGATATGGAATGAATATGGAGTGGATGTAGAGTTAATATGCAGTTGTATATTAATGGATAAGAGTGGATAGAGATTAGATATGGAATGAATATGGAGTGGATGTAGCGTTAATATGCAGTGATATGTAATGATAAGGAGTGGATACAGAGTAGATATGGAATGAATATGGAGTGGATGTAGAGTTAATATGCATGTGTATGTAATGGATAAGGATGGAAACAGTAAATATGGAATGAATATGGAGTGGATGTAGCGTTAATATGCAGTGTATATGTAATGGATAAGGAGTGATAGAGATTAGATATGGAATGATATGGGTGGATGTAGAGTTAATATGCAGTGTATATGTATGGATAAGGTGGATAGAGAGTAGATATGGATGAATATGGAGTGGATGATAGTTAATATGCAGTGTATATGTAATGGATAAGAGTGGATAGAGAGTAGATATGGAATAATATGGAGTGGATGTAGAGTTATATGCAATGTATATTATGGTATGAAGTGGATGAGAGTAGATATGTGATGAATATGAGTGGATGTAGAGTTAATATGCAGTGTATATGTAATGGATAAGGAGTGGATAGAGATTAGATATGAATGAATATGGAGTGGTGTAGAGTTAATATGCAGTGTATATGTAATGGATAAGGAGTGGATACGAAGTAGATATGGATGATATGGAGTGGATGTAGATTAATAGTGGTTATGTAATGGATAAGGAGTGGATAGAGAGTAGATATGGAATGAATATGGAGTGGATGTAGATTAATATGCAGTGTATATGTAATGGATAAGAGTGATTAGATTAGATATGGATGAATATGTGAAGTATGTAGTTAATATGCAGTGTATATGTAATGGATAAGGAGTGGGATAGAGAGTAGATAGGAATGAATATGGAGTGTGATGATAGTTAATATGCAGTGTATATGTAATGGATAAGGAGTGGATAGAGAGTGATAATGGAATGAATATGGAGTGGATTTAGAGTTAATATGCAATGTATATGTAATGGATAAGGAGTGGATAGAGAGTAGATATGGAATGAAATGGAGTGGATGTAGAGTTAATATGCTGTATATGTAATGATAAGGAGTGGATAGAATTAGATATGGAATGAATATGGAGTGGATTAGAGTTAATTGCAGTGTATATGTAATGGATAAGATGGATACAGAGTAGATATGGAATGAATATGGAGTGATGTAGAGTTAATATGCATTGTATATGTAATGGAAAGGAGTGGATAGAGAGTGATATGAATGAATATGGAGTGGATGTAGAGTTAATATGCAGTGTATATGTAATGGATAAGGAGTGATAAGAGAGTAGATATGAAGAATATGGAGTGGATGTAGAGTTAAATGCAGTGTATATGTAATGGATAAGGAGTGGATACGAGTAGATATAGAATGAATATGGATTGGATGTAGAGTTAATATGCAGTGTATATGTAATGGATAGGAGTGATAGAGATTAGATATGGAATGAATATTGAGTGGATGTAAGTTAATATGCGATGTATATGTAATGGATAGGAGTTGATAGAGATTAGATTGGAATGAATGGAGTGGATGTAGAGTTAATATGCAGTGTAATGTAATGGATAAGGAGTGGATAGATAGTAGATATGGAATGAATATGGAGTGGATGTAGAGTTAATATGCAGTGTATATGTAATGGATAGGAGTGGATAAGAGTAGATATAGAATGAATATGGAGTGGATGTAGAGTTAATATGCAGTGTATATGTAATGATAAGGAGTGGATAGAGAGTAGATATGGAATGAATATGGAGTGGATGTAGAGTTAATATGCATTGTATATGTATGGATAAGGAGTGGATACGAGTATATGGAATGAATATGGAGTGGATGTAGAGTTAAATGCAGTGTATATGTAATGGATAAGGAGTGTACAGAGTAGTATAAGAATGAATATGGAGTGGATGTAGAGTTAATATGCAGTGTATATGTAATGGATAGGAGTGGATAGAGATTAGATATGGAATGAATATGGAGTGGATGTAGAGTTAATATGCAGTGTATTGTAATGGATAAGAGTGGATAGAGAGTTAGATATGGAATGAATCTGGAGTGGATGTAGAGTAATATGCAGTGTATTGTAATGGATAAGGAGTGGATAGAGAGTAGATATGGAATGAATATGGAGTGGATGTAGAGTTAATATGCAGTGTATATGTAATGGATAAGGAGTGGATAAGAGTAATATGGAATGAATATGGAGTGGATGTAGAGTTAATATGCAGTGTATATGTAATGGATAGAGGAGTGGATACAGAGTAGATATGGAATGAATATGGAGTGATGTAGAGTTAATATGCAGTGTATATTTAATGGATAAGGAGTGGATCCGAGTAGATTAAAATGAATATGGAGTGGATGTAGAGTTAATAGCAGTGTATATGTAATGGATAAGGAGTGATGAGATTGAGATATGGATGAATATGGAGTGGATGTAGAGTTATAATTGCAGTGTATATGTAATGGATAGGAGTGGATAGAGAGTAGATATGGAATGAATATGGAGTGGATGTAGAGTTAATATGCAGTGTATATTGTAATGGATAAGGAGTGGAAGAGATTAGATATGGAATGATATGGAGTGGATGTAGCGTTAATATGCAGTATATATAATGGATAAGGAGTGATATGGAGACTTTACCCTGTAACCCATGATCTGTACAGTTTTAGAGATAAGGGTGACAGGGTTGTTTCTATTTATGGAAATGTGAGTAAAACTGGCGTCTCAGTTCTTACTGTTCATTAGGATGCCGTCTCCATCTGCATCTTCTCACAGGCATCTCCAATGCCATCCCTGTCATGTCTCTTGACCGGAGTTTGGAACATAAAGGCAATTGTCCTGCAGGTGGGTAAAGTGACACAGATTAGCATATTTTCAGAGATGAGGGAGTCAGTTTTAAATATATTGGAAAGTTGGGTGTTGTCACAATGATGACAACCGATGACAACAGGTAACAGGTCAGTTTGTACCAATTGTACAAATAATTTATCCTTCCCTGTTTGAACAATCTGACACGAATGAATCAAATTGCTGTCCCTGTAGTCTGTGTACTGCCCCCCCTAGGGCTGATACAATAGAGGTGCAAATGCTTGCAGGTGTGTCTAGGGATTTTGCCACCTGAGGCAAACCCTGATTGCCGCCTCCGCGGAGCAAAGTGGGGCGTGGCTTGTGTGGGTGTGGCTTGTGTGTGGGGCGTGTCTTTGTCGGTGGGAGTGCGGCTAGCCATTTTTGTCATTTGAACTTGGCACCATTTATTTGTACATTTTCTTTAAATAGACAATATCAACACCATAATAACAGAAAATAAACAATTTTGCCCAAATAACCTGCCACCACGTCAAGGTTCCTTTTAATAGGGCCTAATTACCTAAAGTCTAACCTAGCATAACCTAACAACTATCTAAAGCTAATCTAACCATATGAAATGCCTTTTAACAATATCTACACACATGTACAGTGAGAACAGACGGTAATGGTCCCATACAGTGAGACAGACGGTAATGGTCCCATCCAATGAGAACAGACGTAATGGTCCCATACAATGAGAACAGACGGTAATGGTCCATACAGTGAGAACAGACGGTAAGGTCCTATACAGTGAGAACAGACGGTAATGGTCCTATACAGTGAGACAGACGGTAAAGGTCCCATCAGTGGAGAACAGACGGTAATGGTCCCATACAATAGAAAGACGTAATGGTCCCATACAGTGAGAACAGACGGTAATGGTCCCATACAGTGAGAACAGACGGTAATGGTCCCATACAGTGAGAACAGACGGTAAAGGTCCCATACAGAGAGAACAGACGGTAAGGCCCATACAGTGAAACAGACGGTAAAGGTCCCAGATACTGGTGAAATCATTGGCACAAACTATAATAAATAGTTGTCACAAGATACAGGTAAAATCATGGCAAAAACTTTGATAAATGGTTACCACACATACACACCACTTTCTGTCGCTGGAAGATCGATACACTTACAGGTCCTAGAGGCTGCACTTCCTCCGCGCCGCATCAGACAGCAACCAGGCTTGTAGAACGCACCGCAGTGGACGGCCCTAGAGAGTCACCACTATGTGATGGCGTCGGCATCACGTGAGTACATGGGCCTACGCGGAAGTAGATTCACATGGGTACATTAGCGAGATGGCCCTGCTTGTGTGTCCATGTTGTTTCTATGTACGTTTCTATGTGTGTGTCCATGTGTTTCTATGTGTGTGTCTATGTGTGTCCATGTGTGTTTCATGTACGTTTCTATGTGTGTGTCTGTGTGTCCATATGTGTTTAATCTATGTATGTTTTATGTGTCGTGTTATGTGGTGTCCATGTGTGTTTCTATGTACGTTTTCTAGTGTGTGTCTATGTGGGTCCATGTATGTTTCTATGTACGTTCTACGTGTGTCTTGTGTGTCCATGTGTGTTTCTATGACATTTCTTGTGTGTTGTCTATGTTGCCTGTGTGTTTCTATGGGTTTTCTATGTTGTCCATGTGTGTTCTATATACTTTTCTATGTGTTGTGTCCATGTACGTTTCTATGCGTGTGTCTGTGTGTCCATGTATGTTTCTATGTACGTTTCTGTGTGTGTGTCCATGTGTGTTTCTATGTTGTGCCCCATGTGTGTTTCTATGTACGTTCTATGTGTTGTCTATATGTAGTCCATGTGTCCCCATGTGGTGTTATGTATTTCTCCCCACCACTCCCCAATCTAACTAGCTAAGCATGATTAAAATTAAACAAATATTTTCTGCAGTAAGACTTTCCTTTCCTTTAAAAAAGGGAGCCATCAGCACATTAAATCAAACACAAGCTGACACCTCCTTACCAGATTGTGGGCAGCGTGAGATGAAGAGAATCCTGCATATGCACAGGCGGCAGTTCTCCACAGTCCACTCCCCTGTCTTTACAATCTGTGCAGAGACTCTGGTGGAGTCACGTGATGAGTGTGACCTCTCTCTACTACTGCTGGCAGACTCGCAGTGCAGTAATTTGTATTGGGTGCGGGGGTGGATCATCCACATACTGCACGCCGTGGATGTGCTACTTGAAAATGGAACGCCGTACAGGCCTACATGGCAACTATGAGAACATGGCATGTGCAGGGCACCACAGCGGCCGTTCTTGGAGGTCCTGCACAGGCTGCACTCCATTAGCTATGCCTTTCCTCTGCTTACACAAGCACCGCCTTTCATGCGGTGGCTTCCTCCCACTCCACCCGGTGCCGGTAAGATAATTTTTTTTTTTTAAACTTTGAAATGCCGCTTGTGACCACAGACAAAGTGCCGCTCTGCGTATTTTGTCTCAATGTGGCTCATTAGCGAGACAGCCCTGATGCTCTATGCTATTAATTTGCAGGCAACCAATCACATGTTATTTAACTGCAGTAACCTATTAAAAAGCTACTATGTGATTGGTTGCTGCAGCTAGGCCCAACCTTTCACACTCCTTTGCCTCAATCCAGCACCTTATGGTGACCATAAAACGCTACAAACCGTTCGTACAATCCCATTTTGTATGGACAATCGCAAGACGAGCGTACAATCCTTTTTCCCTATTGGGAAGCTGTACTGGCCATACACTGGAAATCTAGAATGGAGTGTTACACTGACCATACACTAGTAATCTAGAATGGAGTGTTACACCGATCATACACTAGAAATCTAGAATGGAGTGTTACACTGGCCATACACTAGAAATCTAGAATGGAGTGGTACACTGACCATACACTAGTAATCTAGAATGGAGTTTTACACTGGCCATACACTAGAAATCTAGAATGGAGTGTTCCTTACCATACACTAGAAATCTAGAATGGAGTGTTACACTGACCATACACTAGTAATCTAGAATGGAGTGTTACACTGGCCGTACACTAGAAATCTAGAATGGAGTGTTACACTGACCATACACTAGTAATCTAGAATGGAGTTTTACACTGGCCATACACTAGAAATCTAGAGTGGAGTGTTACACTGACCATACACTAGTAATCTAGAATGGAGTTTTACACTGGCCATACACTGGAAATCTAGAATGGAGTGTTACACTGACCATACACTGGAAATCTAGAATGGAGTGTTACACTGACCATACACTAGAAATCTAGAATGGAGTGTTACACTGACCATACTCTAGTAATCTAGAATGGAGTTTTACATTGGTAATCTAGAATACAGTTTTACACTGGAAATCTAGAATGGCGTGTTACACTGGCCATACACTGGGAAACTAGAATGGAGTGTTACACTGACCATACACTAGTAATCTAGAATGGAGTGTTACACCGATCATACACGAGAAAAACTTAGAATGGAGTGTTACACTGGCCATACACTAGAAATCTAGAATGGAGTGTTACACTGGCCCTACACTAGAAATCTAGAATGGAGTGTTACACGGCCATACACTAGAATCTAGAATGGGTGTTACATGGCCATCACTAGTAATCTAGAAGGAATTATACAATGGAAATCTAGAATGGCGTGTTACACTGGCATACACTAGAAATCTAGATGGAGTGGTACACTGACCATACACTAGTAATCAGAATGGAGTTTTACATGGTAATCTAGAATACAGTTTTACAGGCCATACACTGGAAATCTAGAATGGCGTGTTACACTGGCCATACACTGGAAATCTAGAATGGAGTGTTACACTGACCATACACTAGTAATCTAGAATGGAGTGTTACACCGATCATACACTAGAAATCTAGAATGGAGTGTTACACTGGCCATACACTAGAAATCTAGAATGGAGTGTTACACTGACCATACACTAGTAATCTAGAATGGAGTGTTACACTGGCCATACACTAGTAATCTAGAATGGAATTATACACTGGAAATCTAGAATGGCGTGCTGGCCATGTAACACCCCATTCTAGATTTCTAGTGTATGGCCAGTGTAAAACTCCATTCTAGATTACTAGTGTTGGTCAGTGTACCACTCCATTCTAGATTTCTAGTGTATGGCCAGTGTAACACGCCATTCTAGATTTCCAGTGTATAATTCCATTCTAGATTACTAGTGTATGGCCATGTTAACACTCCATTCTAGATTCTAGTGTATGGTCAGTGTAAACACTCCATTCTAGATTTCTAGTGTATGGCCAGTGTAACACTCCATTCTAGATTTCAGTGTATGATCGGTGTAACACTCCATTCTAGATTACTAGTTTATGTCAGTGTACACTCCATTCTAGATTTCCAGTGTATGGCCAGTGTAACACGCCATTCTAGATTTCCATGTATGGCCAGTGTAAAACTGTATTCTAGATTACCAGTGTAAAACTCCATTCTAGATTACTAGTGTATGTCAGTGTACCACTCCATTCTAGATTTCTAGTGTATGGCCAGTGTAACACGCCATTCTAGATTTCCAGTGTATAATTCCTTCTAGATTACTAGTGATGGCCAGTGTAACACCCATTCTAGATTTCTAGTGTATGGCCAGTGTAACACCCCATTCTAGATTTCTAGTGTAGGCCAGTGTAACACTCCATTCTAGATTTCTAGTGTATGGCCAGTGTAACACTCCATTCTAAGTTTTCTGTGTATGATCGGTGTAACACTCCATTCTAGATTACTAGTGTATGGTCAGTGTAACACTCCATTCTAGATTTCCAGTGTATGGCCAGTGTAACACGCCATTCTAGATTTCCAGTGTAAAACTGTATTCTAGATTACCAATGTAAAACTCCATTCTGATTACTAGAGTATGGTCAGTGTAACACTCCATTCTAGATTTCTAGTGTATGGTCAGTGTAACACTCCATTCTAGATTTCCAGTGTATGGTCAGTGTAACACTCCATTCTAGATTTCCAGTGTATGGCCAGTGTAAAACTCCATTCTAGATTACTAGTGTATGGTCAGTGTAACACTCCACTCTAGATTTCTAGTGTATGGCCAGTGTAAAACTCCATTCTAGATTACTAGTGTATGGTCAGTTGTAACACTCCATTCTAGATTTCTAGTGTACGGCCAGTGTAACACTCCATTAGTTATAGTGTATGGTCAGTGTAACACTCCATTCTAGATTTCTAGTATGGCCAGTGTAACACTCCATTCAGATTCTAGTGTATATCGGTGTAACACTCCATTCTAGATTACTAGTGTATGGTCAGTGTAACACTCCATTCTAGATTTCCAGTGTATGGCCAGCGTAACACGCCATTCTAGATTTCCAGTGTATGGCCAGTGTAAAACTGTATTCTAGATTACCAGTGTAAAACTCCATTCTAGATTACTAGTGTATGGTCAGTGTACCACTCCATCTAGATTTCTAGTGTATGGCCAGTGTAACACGCCATTCTAGATTTCCAGTGTATAATTCCATTCTAGATTACAGAGTAGGGTCAGTGTAACACTCCATTCTAGATTTCTAGTGTATGGTCAGTGTAACACTCCATTCTAGATTTCCAGTGTATGGTCAGTGTAACACTCCATTCTAATTTCCAGTGTATGGCCAGTGTAAAACTCCATTCTAGATTACTAGTGTATGTCAGTGTAACACTCCACTCTAGATTTCTAGTGTATGGCCAGTGTAAAACTCCATTCTAGATTACTAGTGTATGGTCAGTGTAACACTCCATTCTAGATTTCTAGTGTAAAACTGTATTCTAGATACCAGTGAAAACTCCATTCTAGTTACTAGTATGGTCAGTGTAACACTCCATTCTAGATTTCTAGTGTATGGTCAGTGTAACACTCCCATTCTAGATTTCAGTGTATGGTCAGTGTAACACTCCATTCTAGTTTCCAGTGTATGGCCAGTGTAAACTCCATTCTAGATTACTAGTGTATGGTCAGTGTAACACTCCATCTAGATTCTAGTGTATGGCCAGTGTAAAACTCCATTCTAGATTACTAGTGATGGTCGTGTAACACTCCATTCTAGATTTCTAGTGTACGGCCAGTGTAACACTCCATTCTAGATTTTCTAGTGTACGGCCAGTGTAACACTCCATTCTAGATTACTAGTGTATGGTCAGTGTAACACTCCATTCTAGATTTCTAGTGTACGGCCAGTTGTAACACTCCATTCTAGATCTCAAGTGTATGGTCGGTGTAACACTCCATTCTAGATTTCTAGTGTATGGCCAGTGTAACACTCCATTCTAGATTTCTAGTGTATGGCCAGTGTAACACTCCATTCTAGATTTCTAGGTGTATGGCCAGTGTAACACTCCATTCTCAGTGGGATGCTTTTGAAGTAAGAGGTATAGAAATTTCAGTAATGAAAATACAACTTTAACATGTCAGCTTTTCGTGTTCCAAGCCAATAATTGGGGAATAACATTTTCATGCAATGGGATTTAAATGGAAGTTAAAGAAAAACACAAACATGTTATTTTTAAACTTTTTAATTATACAGTGTTAAAAACAGTATAAAATGGCTCTTAAAAAGGTTTCTTATACAAAATGGTATGTTTTAACTACACAGTAAGGTTACAGATTAGTTTTACATACAAACATATGTACACCGTGCAAATTCTTTTTCTTTCTTTACTTCTCTGACCCATTTTGTTTAAACTCATCTTGTACCGGGCGTCTCAAACTGACCTAGAATTCCCAGCATCCCACATGTTCCCTTTGCTTTGTCGATGTGGTTCACCCTGGACCACATCTACATTAGTGTACATTAGTGTAAGTTTCTGAGGACTCACGTTTTCTGTACTAAATTGGAAAACATATTGTTTATTAAATTAAGATCAAAACATTACATTGAATGTACGAATGGAATTGTATATGGAATAGACACCCCTTCAATTGACTATGGCAAGACTACTGAGGGCCAACACAGATGATTATCATTAAAAATCAAGCATATAGGGCTATAGTGCAATCCTACCACAGTTCTATAAACTCAAAACTGTTCATTGTAATACTGGTATATAATAGCTTAAGTTTTTATAAAAATGTTAACTGTCTAAACAGGTAACACACCTAATAAAGACACACTAAGCAGATTAATACAACAAAGATCCAACCTATTATCACCTATCACAACGATGATGGTATAATGGTACAAGCTCAAGGAGCTTAATAAGGTCCTTGTATTGCGACTGAAACGTTGTTTCTGTTTGCTATGCACAAATAAATTTGAAGTTGTTGAAAAGACCCTGGAGTGCATCTATACCATCATCGTTGTGTTACATATTGTCCCTACGGACGCACCCGGCTATTTCCTAAAAATGTATCGTAAGTGGCCACAGGAAGTAACAAATCTCTTCAGTCTAAAGCTAAAGAAAAAACAAAACGTTTAAAAAACCTTGCAGAATTAGATAATTTTCCTTGAAAAGTAAAAATGTAACAAATTGGGTTAAAACATTAGAAATTGGGCTTTTTTCATTAATCCTTTACAAACAGAGCAATATATTTATAAGGCTATGTTCACACTGTGCGTTGTTTTACTACAGCGAACATCTGTGATTTTGTGGATGTTCCAGTGCGTTAAAGCAAAGCGCCGATCATTTTTTCAGTGGCACCGTTGTGCGTTAACGCACAAGACTGCTGCATACAATGCGTTGCACGCATCACACTGTATCACAGTGCTTTTCACTCCTATAGAAGAGGATTTGGTGCGATGTTCCCACAGGGAATTGCACCAAAACACTCTACAGTGTGAACGAAGCCTAACTGTAAAACTCACACTATACACAGGGAAAGGAGAAACAATCCCAGGATAATTAGAATCCGTGAGGAGTGGAGCAGATTTCTTTAAACATTTTATATTGTACTTTCAATTGCACACTAGGTTTTCCATTTGCTTTGGGGGGCACATTCACAGCAGGATATTAAAAAGTGCAGAAGTTGTGGATAAAACGCCACCACACATCTATCCTTTTCAAAAAGTAAATATTGCTCTGTACATGCAAGTATCATATATAACACAAAAGGTTACTATTCAGCAATTTGATTATATATTAAGTTAGTTATAGTTAACATATAAATATACTGGGAATCTAGTGGGACACATACCCCTACAGGTATAGCATGCTATTACAGATATTGTTGTTCCTGAGAATTAAAGGGATGCTGACAGACAACCATTCCTCTTGAATGTGTTTAAAGCAAATTTACAATCACCCAATACAGAAATCTCGGATTTATGTACTGCGTTCCATATTTAAAAATGATAATTATTTGCAATATTAAAAGCTCATAGCCAAGTTTTCAAATATTAACACCCCTTTAAAAATGTTAATTTCTACAAATAAAACAAAAGCACAACCTATATTAAGCTGACACATCACAGGTCTGGAAATCAAAAAAAACAACAAAAAAAACCCCCAAACATAAATATTTCAGGGTTATACATGGGCGAGATGTGCCATTCCGGTTAAAATGAAACCCCAGCTAAACAAATACAGCTGGACAGTTCATGATATACCCAAAGAGTGCTGGAAGACTTTGCAACCTTTCACCAGGGAATCTAGTTCAGAGTACAAAGCTTGGTTTTCTGCAGCAACAGAATCAATTCTCTCTTATTCAGTCTTCCTGACCCTTTATCGGTCACTGCAAACTAATCAATGTCCGCTGGATCATTTCTGATGCACATTGGTAACCCCTAAATGTCTTCTACTAAAATTTCACGCAATAAAATAATTTTTGGCATATTACATATTTCCATATTTTAGATTAGCTTAACTTACTTTATAATAGATGTTTTTAATAAAGTTGCATAATATTACATACACTAGAAATCTAGAATGGAGTGTTACACTGGCCATACACTAGTAATCTAGAATGGAATTATACACTGGAAATCTAGAATGGCGTGTTACACTGACCATACACTAGAAATCTAGAATGGAGTTTTACACTGGTAATCTAGAATACAGTTTTACACTGGCCATACACTGGAAATCTAGAATGGCGTGTTACACTGGAAATCTAGAATGGAGTGTTACACTGACCATACACTAGTAATCTAGAATGGAGTGTTACACTGGCCATACACTAGAAATCTAGAATGGAGTGGTACACTGACCATACACTAGTAATCTAGAATGGAGTTTTACACTGGCCATACACTGGAAATCTAGAATGGAGTGTTACACTGAGTTTATATGCAGTGTATATGAATAGATAAGGAGTGGAAACAGAGTAATGAGTAATATGGGAATATGGATGGAGTGGATGTAGAGTTAATATGCAGTGTATATGTAATGGATAAGGAGTGGATAGAGAGTAAATATGGAAAGAATATGAGTGTGGATGTAGAGTTAATATGCAGTTTAATGTATGGATAAGGAGGGGATAGGATTAGATATGAATGAATATGGAGTGGATGTAGCGTTAATATGCAGTGTATATGTAATGGATAAGGAGTGGATACAGAGTAGATGGAATGAATATGGAGTGGATGTAGAGTTAATATGCAGTGTATATGTATGATAAGGAGTGGAAAAGAGAAATATGGAATGAATATGGAGTGGATGTAGCGTTAATATGCAGTGTATATGTAATGGATAGGAGTGGATAGAGATTAGAATTGGGAATAGGAGTGGATGTAGAGTTAATATGCAGTGTATATGTAATGGATAAGGAGTGGATAGAGAGTAGATAGGAGAATATGGAGTGGATGTAGAGTAATATGCAGTGTATATGTAATGGATAAGGAGTGGAGTGGATAGAGAAGAGTATATGGAATGAATATGGAGTGGATTAGAGTTAATATGCAATGTATATGTAATGGATAAGGAGTGGATAGAGAGTAGATATGGAATGAATAGGAGTGGATGTAGAGTTAATATGCAGTGTATATGTAATGGATAGGAGTGGATAGAGATTAGATATGGAATGAATATGGAGTGGATGTAGAGTTAATATGAGTGTATATGTAATGGATAAGGAGTGGATACAGAGTAGTAGATATGGAATGAATATGGAGTGGATAGAGTTAATGCAGTGTATATGTAATGGATAGGAGTGGATAGAGAGTAGATATGGAATGAATATGGAGTGGATGTAGAGTTAATATGCAGTGTAATGTATGGATAAGGAGTGGATATGAGAGTAGATATGGAATGAATATGGAGTGAATGTAGAGTTAATATGCAGTGTATATGTAATGGATAAGGAGTGATGAAGATGAGTAGATATGGAATGAAATGAGTGGATGTAGAGTTAATATGCAGTGTATATGTAATGGATAAGGAGTGGATGAGAAGTAGATATGGAATGAATATGGAGTGGATGTAGAGTTAATATGCATGTATATGTAATGGATAAGGAGTGGATAGAGAGTAGATATGGAATGAATATGGAGTGGATGTAGAGTTAATATGCAGTGTATATGTAATGGATAAGGAGTGGATAGAGATTAGATATGAAGATATGGAGTGGATGTAGAGTTAATATGCAGTGTATATGTAATGGATAAGGAGTGGATACAGAGTAGATATGGAATGAATATGGAGTGGATGTAGAGTTAATATGCAGTGTATATGTAATGGATAAGGAGTGGATAGAGAGTAGTAGATATGGAATGAATATGGGTGGATGTAGAGTTAATATGCAGTGTATATGTAATGGATAAGGAGTGGATAGAGAGTAGATATGGAATGAATATGGAGTGGATGTAGAGTTAATATGCAGTGTATATGTAATGGATAAGGAGTGGATAGAGAGTAGATATGGAATGAATATGGAGTGGATGTAGAGTTAATATGCAGTGTATATGTAATGGATAAGGAGTGGATAGAGAGTAGATATGGAATGAATATGGAGTGGATGTAGAGTTAATATGCAGTGTATATGTAATGGATAAGGAGTGGATAGAGATTAGATATGGAATGAATATGGAGTGGATGTAGAGTTAATATGCAGTGTATATGTAATGGATAAGGAGTGGATAGAGTAGATATGGAATGAATATGGAGTGGATGTAGAGTTAATTGCAGTGTATATGTAATGGATAAGGAGTGGATAAGAGTAGATATAGAATGAATATGGAGTGGATGTAGAGTTAATATGCAGTGTATATGTAATGGATAAGGAGTGGTAGAGAGTAGATATGGAATGAATATGGAGTGGATGTAGAGTTAATATGCAGTGTATATGTAATGGATAAGGAGTGGATACAGAGTAGATATGGAATGAATATGGAGTGGATGTAGAGTTAATATGCAGTGTATATGTAATGGATAAGGAGTGGATACAGAGTAGATATGAATGAATATGGAGTGGATGTAGAGTAATATGCAGTGTATATGTAATGGATAAGGAGTGGATAGAGATTAGATATGGAATGAATATGGAGTGGATGTGAGTTAATAGCAGTGTATATGTAATGGATAAGGAGTGGATAGAGAGTAGATATGGAATGAATATGGAGTGGATGTAGAGTTAATATGCAGTGTATATGTAATGGATAGGAGTGGATAGAGAGTAGATATGAATGAATATGGAGTGGATGTAGAGTTAATATGCAGTGTATATGTAATGGTAAGGAGTGGATTGAGAGTAGATATGGAATGAATATGGAGTGGATGTAGAGTTAATATGCAGTGTATATGTAATGGATAAGGAGTGGATACAGAGGAGATATGGAATGAATATGGAGGGATGTAGAGTTAATATGCAGTGTATATGTAATGGATAAGGAGTGGATACAGAGTAGATATAGAATGAATATGGAGTGGATGTAGAGTTAAATATGCAGTGTATATGTAATGGATAAGGAGTGGATAGAGATTAGATATGGAATGAATATGGAGTGGATGTAGAGTAGAGTTAATATGCAGTGGATATGTAATGGATAAGGAGGGGATAGAGAGTAGATATGGAATGAATATGGAGTGGAGTAGAGTTAATATGCAGTGTATATGTAATGGATAAGGAGTGGATAGAGATTAGATATGGAATGAATATGGAGTGGTTGTAGCGTTAATATGCAGTATATATATAATGGATAAGGAGTGATATGGAGGACTTTACCCTGTAACCCATGATCTGTACAGTTATTAGAGATAAGGGTGACAGGGGTTGTTTCTATTTATGGAATGTGAGTACAAACTGGCGTCTCAGTTCTTACTTGTTCATTTAGGATGCCGTCTCCATCTGCATCTTCGTCACAGGCATCTCCAATGCCATCCTGTCAGTGTCTTCTTGACCGGAGTTTGGAACATAAGGCAATTGTCCTGCAGGTGGGTAAAGTGACACAGGATTAGCATATTTTCAGAGATGAGGGAGTCAGTTTTAAATATATTGGAAAGTATGGGCTGGGCACACTGATGACAACCGATGACAACAGGTACACAGGTCAGTTTGTACCAATTGTACAAATAATTTATCCTTCCCTGTTTGAACAATTGAAACAGAATGAATCAAATTGCTGTCCCTGTAGCGTGTACTGCCCCCCCATAGGGGCTGATACAATAAGAGGTGCAAAAGCTTGCAGGGGTGTCTCTAGGGATTTGCCACCTGAGGCAAACCCTGATTGCCGCTCCGGCGGGGAGCAAAGTGGGCGTGGCTTGTGTGGGTGTGGCTTGTGTGTGGGCGTGTCTTTGTCGGTGGGAGTGCGGCTAGCCATTTTGTCATTTGAACTTGGCACCATTATTTGTACATTTTCTTTAAATAGACAATAATAACACCATAATAACAGAAGAATAAACAATTTTGCCCAAAATAACCTGCCACCACGTCAAGTTCCTTTTAATAGGGCCCTAACTTACCTAACTAGTCTAACCTAGCATAACCTAACAAACTATTAAAGCTAATCTAACCATATGAAATGCCTTTTAACAATATCTAACCACATGTACAGTGAGAACAGACGGTAATGGTCCCATACAGTGAGACAGACGGTAATGGTCCCATACAATGAGAACAGACGGTAATGGTCCCATACAATGAGAACAGACGGTATGGTCCCATACAGTGAGAACAGACGGTAATGGTCCTATACAGTGAGAACAGACGGTAATGGTCCTATACAGTGAGAACAGACGGTAAAGGTCCCATACCGTGAGAAACAGACGGTAATGGTCCCATACAATGAGAACAGACGGTAATGGTCCCATACAGTGAGAACAGACGGTAATGGTCCCATACAGTGAGAACGACGGTAATGGTCCCATACAGTGAGAACAGACGGTAAAGGTCCCATACAGAGAGAAACAGACGGTAAAGGTCCCATACAGTGAAAACAGACGGTAAAGGCCCAGATACTGGTGAAATCATTGGCACAAACTATAATAAATAGTTGTCACACAGATACAGGAAAATATGGCAAAAACTTTGATAAATGGTTACCACACATACACACCACTTTCTGTCGCTGGAAGATCGATACACTTACAGTCCTAGAGGCTGCCTTCCTCCGCGCCGCATCAGACAGCACCAGGCTTGTAGAACGCACCGCAGTGGACGGCCCTAGAGAGTCACTCACATGTGATGGCGTCGGCATCACGTGAGTACATGGGCCATACGGGAAGTAGATTCACATGGGTACATTAGCGAGATGGCCCTGCTTGTGTGTCCATGTGTGTTTCTATGTACGTTTCTATGTGTGTGTCCATGTTGTTTCTATGTGTGTGTCTATGTGTGTCCATGTGTGTTTCTATGTACGTTTCTATGTGTGTGTCTGTGTGTGTCCATATGTGTTTCTATGTATGTTTCTATGTGTCGTGTTATGTGTGTCCATGTGTGTTCTATGTACGTTTCTATGTGTGTTCTATGGTGTCCATGATGTTTTATTAGTTCTACGTGTCTATGTGTGTCCATGTGTGTTTCTATGTACATTTTGTGTGTGTGTCTATGTTTGTCCAGTGTGTTTCTATGTGCTTTCTATGTGTGTCCATGTGTGTTTTATATTCGTTTCTATGTGTGTGTCCATGTACGTTTTATGCGTGTGTCTGTGTGTCCATGTATGTTTCTATGTACGTTTCTGTGTGTTGTGTCATGTGTGTTCTATGTGTGTCCATGTGTGTTTCTATGTACGTTTCTATGTGTGTGGTCTATATGTAGTCCATGTGTCCCCATGTGTGTGTATGTATTTCTCCCACCACTCCAATCTAACTAGCTAAGCAGTGATTAAAATTAAACAATAATATTTTCTGCAGTAAGACTTTCCTCCTTTAAAAAGGGCAGCCATCAGCACATTAAATCAAACACAAGCTGACACTCCTTACCAGATTGTGGCAGCGTGAGATGAAGAGAAATCCTGCATATGCACAGGCGCAGTCTCCACAGTCCACTCCTCCTGTTCTTACAATCGTGCAGAGACTCGGTGGAGTCACGTGATGATGTGACCTCTCTCTACTGTGGCAGACTCGGCAGTGCAGTAATTTGAGTTGGTGCGGGGGTGGATCATCCACAATATACTGGCACTGCCGTGGATGGTGCTACTTTGAAAATGGAACGGCCGTACGGCCTACAGGGCAACTATGAGAACATGGCATGTGCA
Organism: Hymenochirus boettgeri; assembly: GCA_019447015.1. Lineage (NCBI taxonomy): Eukaryota > Metazoa > Chordata > Amphibia > Anura > Pipidae > Hymenochirus > Hymenochirus boettgeri. Next base: position 360,295,412 of record CM033469.1, on the reverse strand, counting down.
GGCACACAGCGGCCGGTCTTGAAGGGTCCTGCACAGGCTGCACTCCGAAGCTATGCCTTTCCTCTGCTTACACAAGCACCGCCTTTCATGCGGTGCTTCTCCCCACTCCACCCGGGTGCGGTAAGATAGATTTTTTTTTTTAAACTTTGAAATGCCGCTGTTGAGCCACGAGACAAAGTGCCGCTCTGCTATTTGTCTCAATTGTGCTATTAGCGAGACAGCCCTGAATGCTTGCCTATGCTATTAATTTGCAGCAACCAATCACATGTTATTTAACTGCAGTAACCTATTAAAAAGCTAATATGTGATTGGTTGCTGCAGCTAGGCCAAACCTTTACCTCCTTTTGCCTCAATCCAGCACCTATGGTGACCATACACGCTACAAACCTGTTCGTACAATCCCATTTTGTATGGAAAATCGGCAGACGACGTACAATCATTTTTCCTATTGGGAAAGCTGATTTTTTAAAAAACATCAGCCCATCCGATCCCCAGATTGTATGTCCACACCATTAGTGTCTGCCCACAACCTTTCAATCAAGGTTCAATCAAGATTATAAGTCACCAAGGTGAAGCCAAATCGTTTATTGGCCAATTTATTGAACAAAAAGTCCCATTGACCTTCTACTCAAGTGACCATCTAATATTAATATTTCCCTCTCTATGTAAAGGACAACTCCATTGTACATATAAACTTTTTAAAATTAAACATTTAGGGCAGGGAGTTAGGGTGGATTATTCCTACCTCCCAATATAATTTTGTTTAGGAACACCAACATATACAGTTTTCATCTGCAGGTTAGTGTCCTGGACTTTTGTATTAAAGGGTAACTGATATCTCCATAGAAGAGCTCTCTCATACCTTTCAAACAAGCCTAGATGATGTCTCTAGCTTTACACAGGCTGTGTCATATGCCCCACCCCAAAACTGATCTTTTCTGAAGATAGTTACCTGCAACCATTCTCTGCCCTTTAATCTACCTATGGACACTTTATGCAGAATTTTTTTTTTTTCAGGCTTGTGCCCTTAAAAAAGTAGTTTGGGGGAGGGAATTATGATGCAGCTGATGATGCTCTGTCCCAGCAGTGGACATGCTCCAACCTGAAACTCGGGGCAGAGCTTTGATGCTGGTGATGTCACAGCTCACAGTACTAACATGAAACAACTTGGTGTGCTCTTTTCATAATGACTACGTATTTGGATTTGGGTTTAGTACAGATTAATATGTTCTCCTGTAGTTATCAAGACCAGGGGGAAAGCCAATACAGACAATGAAATAACCAGGTACAGTATGATACTGTATGTTTCCCAAAACTGTTGGTGTGTGGTGCTGATGTACAGTTGTGAGTAGGATTGGGGTGTAAGGAATGGCCAGGGGATGACACACACTTTGGCAACTCCTTGGAGGGGTTGCTTCTCCTTTTTTCATTCCACTTTGTTTTGCCACAGTAAGTTGCCCTTCTTGTCTTTCAGAACTAGAAGATATTTTAATGGTTGTTTAATCTTCTAACCAGATAAACTGGAATCTTGATTTATAAATGATAAACTGCACAGGGTGTACACATCTCTGGGAATCAACAAACAGGATTAACAAACCTTTCTGCAGGTTTTATCCGGACATGGCAAGACTCATCGGGATATCCGTCAATATCAGTATCTTGCCACAGAGATAGCCATTGCGGCCCATCCAACTGAACACTAAAATGGAAAACAGTGAGAGAGAGAAATTAATGGAAGGACCAGACAGGACACAAATTAACAGTGTCAATTACTGAGACACCTTCTTATGGCCAATATAAAGTACACATACTATACACACACCACTCAAACACTACACACACAAACTCGACACATACTGTACACACACTGGACATGCATACTGTACACACATACACGAACTGGACACATGCTGGACACGCATACTGTACACACGTATGTTATTCCAGCCAATACCTGCCCATCTATATAACAGAATACCAATTTGGTATTACAATCCAATGTCGGACTGTCTCACAGGGTAACGGGAAAACCCCCTGGTAGGCTCACAGCCCATTCAGCCCAAAAAATGACCAAGTGAATAAGCATTTCCCATCAATACTCACAGTGCAGGTTATTTCACCACCCTTCTCTTCTATAACTGTGCGTTCGGGTGGCATGGATTCTGTCCACGGCCCCTGCATTTTTTCTGGTTTGCAGCCTGTAACCTGGTCTCCAACATATCCAGGTTTGCAGGGCCCACAGCGGAAGGAACCCTGGAATAAAACCATAAAGGATTTTATTCCTTATCATATATAGTAAAACCTAAGTGTGCGTCCCTGTCTCCGTTGTGTGTGTCACTGCAGTTCCTATGGACTCACCACTAGAGAGAGAGTCTCTGCAGTTCCTATTGACTCACCACTAGAGGGAGAGTCTATGCAGTTCCTACTGACTCACCACTGAGGGAGAGTCTCCGCATTTCCTATTGACTCACCAATAGAGGGAAAGTGTCTGCAGTTCCTATTGACTGTGTTTGAGGGAGAAACACAGGAAACACACGGGAGGGAGGGAGAACAGCAATGAAACAGACTGCAGGTAAGGTTGCTTGGGACAGGAGCCCCTGGATTTGGGACAGAGGGGCCCTGGATTTGGGACAGAAGGGGGGCCCTGGATTTGGGACAGAAGGGGCCCCCTGAATTTGGTACAGAGGGGGGGCCTTGGATTTAGGACAGAGGGGGAGCCCTGGATTTGGGACAGAGGGGGAGCCCTGGATTGGGACAGAGGGGGCCCTGGCCTTGGACAGAGGGGGGACTCTGGCCTTGGGACACTAAGAGGGTACTCTGGCCTTGGACATGGAGGAGGACTATGGCCTTGGGACACTAAGGGGGCCCTGTGTTTTCTAGCGCCCGTTATTGTAGCGGGCTTAATATCTAGTTATTAAATAAATATTTGGATGTAAAATCAGTAAAGGCATTTGTTAAAAATGTCTCTTTGTATTTCTCTATTTTATCTGTGATTCTGCATTTCAGTTCCTGCCTATGTTGTATACTGTCGATACATATTTGTCTATTATTGTGACCTTATAGCTTGGCCACAGAATGGCTCTAGTTCGTCTTAAAACTGGTAGTGTAGAGAACAAACAGCAAAAAATCAATAGATCAGTTATATACCGTATATACTCGAGTATAAGCCGAGGTTTTTAGGTTTAAAAATTAACCTAAAAACCTTGACTCGGCTTGTACTCGAGTCAGAAGGCACTTACCTTAAATCCAGAGGCAGCCGCGAGTCCGGCGGCAGTTCCAGTAGTTCTTCGCGGTTGCGCGATGACGTCATCACGCACGCTGGCGGGATGACGTCATCGCGCAGCCGCGAAGCGTAATGGGAACTGCCGGCCGGACTCGCGGCTGCTTCTGGATTGCAGAGAGAGGAAGACTGAAGACCAGGTACGGGTAAGTGAGCTGGGGGGACTGGGGAGGGCTGGGGGTGGTACTGGGGGGAGGGCTGGGGGGACAGTATGTGTTTAGCTTATAGCATTTCAAGTTGTACTAATAGGTCAGTTCATGTGGTATTTAAAGATGAATGAAATTGGATTTCAGAATGGGATTTCTTCCCATTCCCATTCCCAGAGTAGGAGCTAGAAAACACCAAACAGTATGAGGAATAGCAAAGGAACAAGAACTGCCTATTAAAATGTATCTTACTCTAATCAGCACAACTTATTAAGGTATTCAAGCCCCCTGAGCAAAACAACATGGGGCTCTAACCTATGAGTATTTGAAGAGTATGATTTGGGGGTGAGTATTTTTACTATAGGTGGTTGGAAACTACAACTCCCCAGCAACCAAGCATGCTGGGAGTTGTAGTTTCCAAACATCTACAGTGGAAAGGTATTAGGGTGGGGGACAGTATGCCATACAGTAACCCCCAATACCTTTCTACTATAGGTGGTTGGAACTACAACTCCCAGCAACCAAGAATGCTGGGAGTTGTAGTTTCCAAAATCTACAGTGGAAGGTATTAGGGTTACTGTATACCCTTTTCTAATTTTTAGGCAAAAATGGGTGCCTCGGCTATACTCGAGTCGGCTTATACTCGAGTAATACGGTAGTTAAACAATGCAAATAATCTTAAAATGGCCAAGATTATCCAATGGGATTTGCTGAATATCTGGAATGGGTATGGCACAAAAAACGCCTGATCCTAATGTGACAAACTACTGTCATAGGGCCAGAAGGTAAATTTCTGTTGCATTGTATCATTTAACTAAAATGTGTGGCGCCGCACCAACCAGAATTCAGTATAGGGAGAGATTGTTAACGTGTATTTGCAAATCCTCACACGTCACAGTTGATTCCGTGTGTATGGTCTCCTTTGCTGGGAATGACAGAACAGTGTTGGAACACTTTAGTGAATTCATAAAGTCTCCACATTGTGTAGTGCAAAAAGAATTGTCAACGCAGCTCCATTTCTTCCATTTTCACATTCATTGATATCTGTGCAGACCTAAACCAAAACAACAGAATGTACTGGTATTAGCATTAAAATCCACACTACAAGCATGGGATTGTCTCTACAAAATAATTCATGGTGATCCTCCTAATATGTAATAACAATTGGCATGTAATAAACTGCTTAGGTTGCCCTCTGTGTGTCTTAGCAGGGCATAGCTGTGGGTAATCATACTGATGTAACCCTCACCTTGAAAAGTCCAGGTCACACTCCAGCACACCGCAGCTGGCTCAATGCCAGACAAATCCGTAGGTGCAATCCCCCTGCCCTCCACTCCTAGGGCCAGACACTTCTTTGGCACTGAATATATAGGGGAGCACACTACAAATGGTGAATCCAAAGTTTTATTGTGAAAACAACAACAACGTTTCGGGATGCCTTGGAAGGGACAAGGCGTCCCGAAACTTATTGTTGTTTTTCACCATAAAACTTTGGATTCACCATTTGAGTGTGCTCCCCTATATATTCTAGTGCTAAAGAACCCTCACCTTGAACACCATCAACCAAGCAGCCATCTGATACGGTAATATTTCGTGTTACTAATTGTTTAACCAGGTTTTGCGCAGAAGGCAGTACCATGCGGCCCCTCTGGCAGAAAATCCTCTTAGTAATAGTACAAATGTATACAATGGGCTATGGGATTCCACACTGTGGTTGGACATCCTGTTGGGGTCTAGACAGTTTTCCTATATTGCATTACTCTTACATTCCAGCCATGGGTACAGGATGTTTTCATTTCAATAACTATGTGTTCACAGTCAGTGTTTGCTCTGTAGTTACTGGAAGCATCAATGTTTACAATATGTCCTGTGTCCGTTACTATGCAGATGACTTAGTTTATTAGTGCTATGTTTTTATAGAAGTTTAGTGTACTGATGATTGTCCCATAACCCCTTGTTCACTAGATCCCCCGAACATTTTGGTAGACATGTCCTCAGCAGCCAGGGTATCCAGGTACATGTCCACCCCAAAAATGAAAATGCCCTACAGGTAGAGGACCCCTATCATGTAAAATGTTATACTCACCTTTCTCTTACTTACTTGTAGACTGATATATCCTTCCTGTTCTTTGACAACCCCCTCCCCTCCACTTCTGTCCGCTGCAAAGCGTTTGAAAGAAGAGCCTCGTGAATACCCTGCTGTCATTGGCTGTGACTTTACGTGACACGGCCTGACTGCAGAATAAACTCGGAAATCTGTGAGTGCACAGAGGAGGAGGTGAGAGGGGCATTGAATGGAAAAGATATCTCAGTCTATAGTATGGGAAAGGTTAGTATAGCATTATAACATGTTAGGGGGTCCTCTACCTTCAGGCATTTTTCATTTTTGGTGTATCTTCTAATAAATTCCCTTTGGAGTATGGTGTCTCTTTATGTTCCTATTGTGTACGTTATTCTAATTAGGAGGTGGTGGTGGAGCTCCTTATACATTGGAGAAGCCTGATACATTATATCCTAAAACTCCTGGAAAGTGGACCCATTTGAATTGGGAGTACAATACGAATTGCCCTTTGTTCATAGTTTGGTGAAAAACATTAAAGGGCAGTCCACCCCAAAACTATAATCCCAAACTACTGGCCACCATGTAGTGTAGTTTAATCCTTACCTCACATCCCAGCTCCATAGGGTTCTCCTGTAGTCCCCCCAAAGTCCAAAAAATGAACACCAGGAGGCTAGCAGGTCCATATAGGACACTGCCTGCTACCTGGCCTCCCGGAGATTCTGCCATGCGTGCTGCAGCCCTTCTCCCCCCTCCCTCTCCCTCCCTCTCCCTCCCGTTCTACTATCCCTCCCCTAGCGAAAACCCCCTTAATATTGTGCCCCCATGTCCCCCCGCCCAACCGCATGTTTTTTTTATTTAAAAAGCTCCCCAAACTCTTACTTACCTCTCCGCTTTCCTCGCTGCACTGACTGACCGCAGCCGCGTCCGTGATTGGCTGCCGCTCAGCCAATCACAGACGCGACTGCCGGTCCCGCCCTTTGCTTGCATTCTCGAAGCAGAGGGCCGGCAGTGCGGCGGAGGATCGAGGGGAGGTAAGTAAGAGTTTGGGGGGCTTTAAAAAAACTAAAGAAGCGGTTGGGGCTGGGGGACATGGGGGAGCATGATATAATTTTTATTTGTGGGTGGACATAGCTTGAAAGTCTAACCATATATATTCACTTATTTACCTTCTTTAAACCATAGAATTATGAGTATACATCTAACCTATTATCTATTATCTATTAACAAGTTGGACTGTGCATGTGAAAACTAATGGGACATATATTGGTTGCAAATTGAATTGTTTTAAGTGATTTCTTTCCACACTTGACTGATCATCACCTGCGTACACATGGACAGGCAGGATCAGGGTTACCAGATCTCATCCACCCTGAGTGCTGGGGCAGGGCCATGACATCAGTGACATCACGGTGGCCGGAGCAGGGTGGTATTAGTGGCGTGGTGTGGGTTAGGGGCGGGTATGATCAGGGGGGTTAGGGGCGTGGGTGGGGAATGGGCATTCCATGGGTGGGGCAGATAGGGCAGCGTTTGCTTGGGATTTCAGCCACAACTTGGAAATTTGTCCCTACATTTGGAACAATCCCACCCAAATAGGGATTCCTGGCAACCCTGGACGAGGATAAAAACAACAAATGAGAATATAACATTTTCAAAATGCATCTCAAATCTACCTGTTTGTTCTGCTTGGCAAAGTTGATGCCCACCCCTGAAACTGGGGATCCAGAATACCCTGGGGGCAGCTCTCACACCTGTACCCAGGGAAGTGTTTATTGCAGCGAACTCGGGGAAACACGGATTTAACCGACACTAAAGCAGAAAAATTGGAACCTGATAACCTGCCATCAGTGACAATGATGAGAAATAGTTCATTACATAATGAATGCAAAAAAGAATGTGTCCAGGAAAAGTGAAACAATGCCAATAACATTTAAAACAAGGAATAATACCAAAAACTGTGGAAATCCCTCTCATGGCCTGTGCATCGTCGGAAAATGCGATTACTGTTGATGTGGAATGTTATGTAGTTCAGTGTTTTATAAATATGGCCTTTACAAACATTACTCGGTCTGAAGGAAACCTTGTATTTTCAAGACATTAACCCTGGCATTGTAATTAAAGCTTACATGGATAGGTGAAAGGATTTGCTGTTTATTTTAGCTTTGTGTTGCTTTATACTGCACAGGTTAAGGAGATGAATTCCCTTCTCCTCTGTGAACACGAGCAATACTTAAAAATGCCTTAAGGTGCATTAAATTAATATCACTGTATACCTGGCTTACTCTAAAGGTAGGGGCTGAAAACTGACCTCAGTGGCACCAAACGCCCATAGTGGGCATTACGGTCAGTCGGGAGAGACGGAAATATCCGTTGGTCAGTATCGGATAAAAAGGAGACGATTTGATATTCTGTATATGGTAGCATGGCTGACCAATTCCCATTCTGTGTATGGGAATTGGCTATGTCCATGTGTGCAGTTCCCACCGTATGTGTGCCGACGAGTACCGATGTGATTGTTGACACACATGCTGTGGGAATTGCAGTGTATGGGCACCTTTAGTGCTTCCCAATCAAGTGACTCTCTCAGACTAAAAACCTTTGCAAGTGATGCAAACATAAAGGAAGGGACCTCCTGTGTAACTTCCAGAAAGAGAGAGTCCTTCAAGGGCTAAGGGCCCTATTTGTAAATGCGCAGTATTTAATTTAGTGATACCGCATGTTATCGATAATGTACGACCATGGCTGTAAATGTACGGTAGCTGTCGTACATTTACACTGAATTTTTGTATTTAATGAACATTCGGTCATTGAATACCATGCGGTAGTAAACTACCGCAATGGTATTCTATGGGGATCGTAAATCTATGATGCGCGTTATTGGTATTACAATCATTATTGTAATCAATGATACAATCGTAAATTTACTATCGCTAAACTGATTGGAAATAAAGATCGTTAAAACGGTCGTTAAAGGTGTGGCATCACTAATAAAAGCTATACTCCGCCTTTACAATAGGACCTTCAATTCTAAAAGGTTATTGGGTTGGTCATGCAAATAAACTTTAAAGCGCCAAGGCCTTTTAAGGATCTCATTTTCAGTACTCATCGATATCCGTACAAATGACGCCATTGCCAGTAAACCCATCAGGACAGGGTCCACAAGGAATCCATTTTCTGTGTCAATACACCTCACTCCTCTGAAACAGGAAGTTTGGTCACATCGAGGTTTTGGGGTGGCGCAGGGGTTGTTGGCTCTGGAGTTGTAGTTGAAAATGGGATATCTGGCCCTAATCCTAAAAAGAAAGAAATAATGAGTTTGGAAGCAAAAACAAAGAAAACTTCTTCAAAGCTATATCTTGAATTTTTTCATTGAGAAGAACTGTGAAATGTCTTTTGACATTTTTGCCACGTTGTGTGACATATTTGTCAAAAGGAAAGTTATGTAATTTAGAAACAAGGTAACTATATTCATCAACAAAGTATACTCCATAGTTTTCTGGATTGCACTAGAATTTTTGGGTTTATTTAAATAAATGTTTAATATGTGGTGCCTGAGGTTCAGAGAGCTGAGCCTAGTTCCATGTAGAGATGTTCGAAACTGTTGAGTTCATTCCGTTTTCGAATTTTCTGGAAAATTCAAAGTTTCGAAGTTTCTGTCTATTTTGAGGGCAAATAGTAATAGTACCGTATATACTCGAGTATAAGCCGAGGTTTTTAGTTTTAAAATAACCTAAAAACCTTACCTCTGCTTATACTCGAGTCAAGGTCCACGAAGCTGCACTCCAGGATGATCGCCGTCTCCTTATGGCCAAATCGGCTGCCGCACGCTGGTACGTCCTGTGGGTTTGCTGGCTGATGTCACTACTCGGCGCCAGGCTGTGAGAGGCGCAGAGTAGTGACGTCAGCGGCAAATCCACAGGACTTATCCAGCGTGCGGCAGCCGGATTTGGCCATAAGGAGACGGCGATCATCCTGGAGTGCAGCTTCGGGGTAAGGACCAACTGGGGGGACTCTCAGGGGAAGGAGGGAAGGGGGCTATATAGGAATGTCACTACATGCACTCACATGAGTAGTGCAGCTTCAGGGTAAGGACCAACTGGGGGGACTCTCAGGGGAAGGAGGGAAGCAGGGAAGGGGGCTATATAGGAATGTCACTACATGCACTCACATGAGTTTTTATAATATTATTATTGTACACTTGGAAGATTTTTATATGTATGTTATATGCACTTTATAGTTATGAAAAGGCACTATGTTAAAGGGCAACTTAAGACTCAAACATACTGAAGGCAGTAGGGTCATAGTTCCTAACCTCGGCTTATACTCGAGTCATCAATTTTCCCTACTTTTTTAGGTAAAAAAGGGTACCTCGGCTTATACTCGGGTCGGCTTATACTCGAGTATATACGGTAGGTTATAAAATGACACGAGGCCTGGGGAATGGTCTGGGGAACCCGTAAATATAACCAAAACTTATTTTAAAACTATCTTTCCTCACGACCGGGGCTGTTTTCGAGCTTCCGCGTTCCATTTTTGAGAGTTATCGAAATCGATCCATTACTTTCGAGGATTCAATTTTCGATAATTGTCTATTTTAGAATTTTGTCGGTAGTAAAACCAATTGGAAATTTGGGTTAAAACTCAGGTACATCCTTACTCATAACTTTGGAGTAACAATGTAGAAAGGACTTGTAACATTTCACATCTCCACAAAAGCCTCAATATATGGTCCCTTCACCCAGGCTACCCTAGGCCATATATAATGTAGTTATAATCTCGTGCTTACCACAGGCTTGGCATTCCGAAATTGTATTTCTCAAAAACATGGTTTCTTTCACCTTTAGTAAAAATAAAATAATCAACCTTAAAATGTTTACTATACATGAAATATATTGCTATACATTATGATATATCACTATACAGACACTATACAGACAATTCCACTAATAGCTCATTGCCCCAACTGCATTTTTCTGCCATAAAACAAAAATAACTGGTCAAATCTAGGTTTCCCCTAGTTCCATTGAAATGAGGGTGTTAAATAAGATCTGATGGTTGGGGCAAAATTAGCACCAGATAAAAAATAAGAACTTTTATTGAATCTCCCTGAATGTTTCCAATTGACAGGTCTGAAAATTTCAACTGCCGATATTAACCCGGCCTGGCCAAACTGTTGTTGGGTCAAAATATCTCCAGTGCCATTATATGTTTTGTGTCAAGTCCTTCTGTTACTTCACTTGCCATATTTTCTTTTAAGTACTGTAACATGGTAACATGATTAACTTGGTGTTCATTTAAGTAGTTGGGATTATTTTAGTTTTCATTGAAACCGATCTGAAAGACAAAGGATTTATGTTAACTGCTGCTCACACTTATCTTCTGTTTATGCTCAGAACTAGTTTTTATTCTGAAACCAGCATGAGCCTCATGAGATCGCTTGTAAAAAAATTATACTTCATAGGAACAAAGGACAGGAAATCTGCTCATAAGGGATTTCCATGGTTGAAATCAAGTATTCACCCTATAGCTCCAGCTGTACCAAGTGCTACTGCAATGAAGTGCTAATCTACCCTGGAAGAGATCTGGATATGATTGTCCAAGAGGGACAATGAATCCTTCTGGCAGTGGATACGTCCAGGCACATTTATGTAAATGGAATAATGACCAAAAAAAATCTGTGCTGACGTGGCTGCCCAAATACATGAATGTCAGTTGTTTTTACATGTTACTATAAATATGTGGGCATTAGCAGGAATTTCAGGATATTTTGGTAAGTGTATATACCCCCAAGCAGAATTGCTTGTTACAGTCTATGGTGTTTTACATGTTCGTGAGCTGCAGAAAACTTTGGAAACATTGGCAAACTAAGGGAATACCAAGAACAAATGAATTTGAATGCAGAGTCTTTCATACTTGCCAGCGGATACGTTCCATACCAGATATGTAAAGCCAGAATTAAGCCAGGATTACATTACCTGCTGTCTCATAACATCTCTCAGCTCTCCAAGCAACTGATTCATCTGTGTGATTTGACCAACCAACTGTCTGCTGATGTCAGTACAAGAGGAACAAAGCAACGTTTATGTAACAAGACTTATGTATTTTAGATAAACATAGAGATAGACAAATGCCTGATCGTCTATAGCAGAATAAAGCTGGTCTCTTCATACATGTCTGGATTAGTTTTTGAAGTTGATTGCTAATATTCTGGCGCTGCTGCTTTAAATGCTTCTTAGCTATTGGTTTTGCGTTTGCTCTGAGCTGGAGCTGGGGATTCTTGAGATGTCTGGAGCCCTGAAAATTTGCATCTCAGCAAGTAATGTTACTCCATAAAAGTACATTTGCAATTTCTAAGGGGAGTTCATTCAATACATTGATTTCAAGACATTTATAAAAACCATTAAAGGGTTTTGCCAACTCTGCACAGGACCTCCTGGCTTTTCAAGTAGCCCCCGCACCACCATCATGGACATGATGGATGACATGACGGCCAATGACTAAAGGGCCTACCCAGGGGATTCCTCCAATGAGCATGTGTGAAAGCTCTTTGAGCTGTTGCAGTGCTCAGAGGAGGAAGAGAGAGTGCATGGCAGTCATGGATGTAGCTGCCTTTAAAGGCAGTGTGGGTTTTATGCCTTTAGGGTTTGGGGGGTTCTCTACATGTAGAAGAATTTTCCTTTTTTTAAGTGTACATGTTCTTAGAGTTTTTTTAAATTTAGTTGATACGGTTATTAAATAAAGATTTTATGACATTATGCAGGTATTTACACTGCTGAAATGCCTAAACATGGTTATCTGCGTGGCAGGCTATACACTCAGTGTCAGGGATTAAACAATCTGTGATTCTATTGTTTTCTTACTTCATTCATATCAACAGGCCAACGTGGCCTCCACAAACCCCTTAGCACTTGCCAGGATGCTAGGCCAGACTTTTCAATGATCTACAGCAGTACATGTCATAGACCTCTGAGTCATAATTAAAACATTTGATAGTTTAGCCAATTTAAACAGCATCCATTAATCCAGGGCTGGTAACTAAATTAAACATTGGTAATATGTTAAAAATGTGCAGTAAAAAAGGAGAAAGACTAATGCTACAATTTAAGGAAATTCTACTCTGAAATGCACCTTAATTTAGTGGTTTGAGTCACATAAACATTTATATAAACCAATAGTTTCTAAACGTGACTTTCCTTCTCCTGTGGAATTAGCTAATTTTGGGGTTGCTGCAATTAAAAGTGCAAACGTTTGTCTGTGCTTTTAATCTGCAGTAACCAACCGATGTTTTCTAACTGCAGTAACCCATAAAAAGATAACATCTGATTGGTTACTGTAAATCAACATCATAAGCAAACTTTTGCACCTCTAATTCTATAATCTTAAAGGGTATGTCCACCCTTTAAAAAAATTTTAATATATGTAGTGTTGTTTCCCCAGCCCCAACCGCTATAATGTTAATGCCAGAAAGTGCCCCGATAGTTATTTACCTTGCCTCTCTCTTCGCGCAGGAACTGCAGCAGGGGGCCGGACCGACAAACGCATCTATGATTGGCTGAGAGGAGCCAATCACGGAGACGCGCTGCCGGCAGTTCACAAGGCGAAGGAGAGAGGCAAGGTAAGTAACATCGGGCACTTTCTGGCATTAATATTATAGTGGTTGGGGCTGGGAAAAAACACTATAATATACTAAAAGGGTTTAGAGCTCGGTGGAGGGAGACCAAAACTGGAGGGAGAGGGAGGGAGAGGGAGGGGGGGGTGAAGTGTGTAGGGCAAAATTCTCCCGGAGGAGAGAAGGAGGCCTATATGGACTCTGCTACATCCTGGTGGCCACTTTTTGGACTTTGGGGGGGGATTACAGAGAGAACCATATGGAGCTGGGATGTATGGGCTGGGATGTATGGTAGAGAATTTTATTACACTACACAGGGGGCCAGTAATGGGGCCTTTAAACAATAGCTGTAACTAGAATCACTGACCCCCCCCCAGCAAAACTATGATGGGAGGTGTTCCAACCTGCGGTTGCTCCCTGCTCCCCTCTAGTTGCCCCTGTCCTTAAAGATTAATGGACACTTGTGTTCCCTCTATAAAATTTTTCCTTTTTCACCCCACCCCAGGAATTCTGGCAAAAGGGAGAAAAAGGATTCTAAATGTAAAAGTTTTTACCTATATAATGCTTTAAATCACCAAATAAAACCTCTGAAATACTGGACTGTCCTGCAGTACATGTATGAAACATACAGATAACAGCTGCAGCATTAAAAAGGTATTTGAACATGTTATCAACCCCGACACTATTTACCATCAGCAAATGCTAGTTTGTCTTTTTACATTCTTATCGTCTTCTTACCATTTGCTGTCCTGATTCACTTGCTGATGAAACATTCCTGCAATTGATGCTACTTGAGACAGGTTCCTCCCATAACAGTTTTAATTCATCCACTGATTCCTGTGGTAATTAAGAAAGGAACTTTCAAAATCTGCATTAACAGGACATCAGTTAAGTATACAGCACACAAGTACAATAATAAACCATGTACCTGTGTCTTATAAACAATGAATATTTTCTACTACCCTGAGATATGTAAGGGGATGATTACATTTGTGCTGTACTCACAATGGGGTCTTTTATTGTTGACATAACTTGCCCACTCAGGTTAAATAGAGTGCACACAAAGATCTGGGGGAATGTTGTTACGTAGCACACAAAATGTAATTTTACACGTGAACAGAATATATTTATATTTCTACACACGGATGTTAAGAAATTAGAGGGAATGTTGGGCGGCTCCCACTGTGTTGAGCCACTTGCGGTTAGTAAATGTGCATGTACCATAGCCCTAGAAGTAACTTCCGATGTTTGTTTTGCTATAATTCATTGCCACATACCAATGTCCAAATCATGCCATGGTCTGGATATAAAACTCTTAAAAGGGTTTATTTAATAAGTATAAACATTTGATCAGGCCGTTACTTTGCAGGAACCAATCAGATAATATCTTTGTCCAATCATGTGATATATATATCCATATGGATACTTGTGCCTACTGCAGTTAGACAATGTAGTATAAACATCTGATTGGTGCTACAAATTAACAGCACAGGAAAACCTTTGACCCTTAATAAATAAGTCCCCTTGTGTAAACAACCTAGAAATATATGTTTTTGGAAAGTACAGTTATGGGCCTACCTGTGCCCTTTTTTGTAGAGTCCTCAGCTGCACAGATCCGGCACCAAGGCTTATCCTGTCAGTGGACGGGGCAAATTCACCTTATACGTTAGGTATAGTTCAGCATTGACAGAACCCCTGTGTAGGCCTTTTAGGTGCAGCAATAGCGTGTGTGCTGCTTTCCATCAGCTAAAGGGATGTTACTCAAGATCAAGAATTTAACTTCCCATCACTTTTGAGATGTCGAATAGGACCTGAGGGAGAGAAACGTATAGAAACCATATGTCAGAAAACATGTGAGACTAAACTTCACATACCATATAAACATAGCTAGTGAACAGGTGGATACTGATGTACCTGTGAGTATTTTGTTAGAACATTGAAATAGTAATAATTACTTTATAAGATTCTAGGAACTAGATTACAATTACATATATACACAATCTTACTCTCTAATGTAACTGTGAGGGAACAGGCCCCATCGTTGTTTTCTCTGTGTGTCCTGTGGGTTAGTCCAAACCTGGACTGTTGTATCATGTTTATGGGGGTCCTGACTACTGGGATTCTGACTATTCGATTAGTTTAATGAGCTGGACGAGACAGGGAGACCAACAAACGTACAAAGAGCCAGTAAGCACTAAACAATCATGTAGGTTTATAGCTTTTCTGTACCTGGATGCACAAAACAATTCCTGGATACATATTTATTGTCTAATGATATGAAGGTTTATAGCAGACAGTGGTAGTGCCAAACCATACAAGAATTGATTGGTCATAAGAAGGGAAAATCGTGCTGATTCCTTATTAAAGGGAACATCTAATTTAAAGGGGCTGGTGAGTGAAATAACATAACCTTTGATTATCCATTCCATGGATCTAGTCCATCTTCGGCTGGGAGATAAAATATGATGACCCAAAGAGGAAGAAGGATGATGATTGTGTGTGGTCTAGTACTGACTTAACTAAAGGAAAGGAAACATGCACAAATAGATAGAATGAGCTGGCTCAGTGATTAGTGGTTAGCTGGCTCAGTGGTTAACACTGATGCCTTGCAGTGTTGACGGCCCTGAGTTCAATTCCACCCTTGGACACATCTGCAAGGAGTTGTATGTTCTCCCCGCTGCTTGCGTGGGTTTCCTCCGGCACTCCGGTTTCCCCCACACTCATAAAGACATACTGATAGGTTCTATGTGTCAAATAAATGTGGTAGATTGTAAGCTCTTCGGGGCAGAGTAATGTGAAGATGTATAGATGTAATTGTTTAAGCGCTACGGAAGATGTTGGCACTATATAAATCCATAGTATAATAATAAAAATACATGTTAAAGGTTGTGTGGATTCAGTATGTATCAATGATCCATTACAGGAAGTGTTGGTGGGAATTCTAGTGCAGTATTTGTGGACCCCCTACACAAAAAATCATTATATTGTTATCTCTTTATTTCCCCGTGATCAGTTCATCAAACATTATTTATACTAATAACAGAACATATTCTATGAAATATCTATATTGAAAAAAACCCTTATTCATTACAAGGGTGATGTACAGTTCCTCCTGAGGACCCCCTAGTAACCTCTCAGGGAACCCAGAACTCTGATAGAGAAACACTTTTCTATAGCAATCCTTTGTCCTGTTACTGGGAAACTAGATAACAAATGGGTTAAGATTTTGTGAAGTGTTAAATGTTTGGAAAATGAGATCCACCATTTTTATGTGGGGGTGGGGGTGGGGTGGTTATTAAAAGCAGAAAGGGGAAGGGAAATCAGAAAGTACTTTTTGACAATTGTAATCATAATTTCTGGATGGAGACTTTATACCTAAAATGAACTGCAAATGGTTTCTCCCATCTGGAGAAATGGGAAGGAATGTTGAGTGTCACGATGATCTGCTGGGTAGAATTTGACTTCTACTGATATTTCTGTTTCGTTTCAAGCAGAATTGCTGTCATGTGCAAAGAACTGAACTAGCAATGGTGCATATTAAACCAGATTCTCCAGTTATGTTAAGTACCTTTAACTGCGATCTAGGTGATTTAATATGAAAGTTATTTCTGAACTTGACTTCATGTTTCTTTACTTACTTACTTTGGATTGTAATTACACATACAGAGATGAATTATACAGAGATGAATAAATCAATCAAGAACTTCTTCCTATTTGGATCAGAGAGTCTTAAATGGGACTGGATGCAAATTATTCCCATAAATCTACAGGGATGGCTCTGGTTTCTGCTTAATATGTTTGCTTTGAAGTGGAACTGCTCGGGATTTGTAACAAGGCAAGTAAATACTAATTTCTATTTTATACCCAGGGGGTTTATAATGAGGTCTATTGAAGAGCAGCCTACATCCCAGCAATTTAGAGGGCGGTTTTTCCAAAAATCCTTCTGATATATCAAGATGGGTGGTCGGAAGAATAATCATACACAGAACTGCTGATCACATCACAGACAGCTGGGATGAATCTACACATTACCAAGGACATTTGTTTTTTTTTAAACAAAATAATGTTTTTCCATGCGCCACTTTTCATCTTCCTATCCATATCCTGATTGAGCTGGCCCCTGTATCACATTACTACTGCAAGTAAATAACGTACCGACATTACTGACATGCTATGAGACCGTAACTAATGAGTCAGCATTGTAACGTGGCTGCAGATTGGAGTTTTAATGGTAATGGAATTATGTTGGTATTTCCCGATAGCGCTCCTTTATAAATATCGTCTATACGCTTAACATGATTGGTCTACCAGAGTCAGGAAACTACAAAGAGTGGTTATGAAGTTGGTATAGGGCTATGTAGATGATAAGGAATGGTTTAATAGATATAAGTGTGTGTACACATGGTAGACTTATGGATATATTTTGCGTACATCTCCCTTATTTGGCTAAAAATCCGATGGGGGTGATTGTCATGTTGATAATAACAGCAAATATTTTGGTCCAAATGGACTACATATTGCAGATAGCAGGTTGAAGGAGTGGATAGAGATTAGATATGGAATGAATATGGAGTGGATGTAGCGTTAATATGCAGTATATATATAATGGATAAGGAGTGATATGGAGACTTTACCCTGTAACCCATGATCTGTACAGTTATTAGAGATAAGGGTGACAGGGGTTGTTTCTATTTATGGAAATGTGAGTACAAACTGGCGTCTCAGTTCTTACTTGTTCATTTAGGATGCCGTCTCCATCTGCATCTTCGTCACAGGCATCTCCAATGCCATCCCTGTCAGTGTCTTCTTGACCGGAGTTTGGAACATAAAGGCAATTGTCCTGCAGGTGGGTAAAGTGACACAGGATTAGCATATTTTCAGAGATGAGGGAGTCAGTTTTAAATATATTGGAAAGTATGGGCTGTGCACACTGATGACAACCGATGACAACAGGTACACAGGTCAGTTTGTACCAATTGTACAAATAATTTATCCTTCCCTGTTTGAACAATCTGAACAAGAATGAATCAAATTGCTGTCCCTGTAGCTGTGTACTGCCCCCCCATAGGGGCTGATACAATAAGAGGTGCAAATGCTTGCAGGGGTGTCTCTAGGGATTTTGCCACCTGAGGCAAACCCTGATTGCCGCCTCCGGCGGAGCAAAGTGGGCGTGGCTTGTGTGGGTGTGGCTTGTGTGTGGGCGTGTCTTTGTCGGTGGGAGTGCGGCTAGCCATTTTGTCATTTTGAACTTGGCACCATTTATTTGTACATTTTCTTTAAATAGACAATAATCAACACCATAATAACAGAAGAATAAACAATTTTGCCCAAAATAACCTGCCACCACGTCAAGGTTCCTTTTAATAGGGCCCTAACTTACCTAACTAGTCTAACCTAGCATAACCTAACAAACTATCTAAAGCTAATCTAACCATATGAAATGCCTTTTAACAATATCTAACACATGTACAGTGAGAACATACGTTCATGGTCCCATACAATGAGAACAGACGGTAATGGTCCCATACAGTGAGAACAGACGGTAATGTGGTCCTAATCAGTGAGAACAGACGGTAATGGTCCTATACAGTGAGAACAGACGGTAAGGTCCCATACAGTGAGAACAGACGGTATGGTCCCATACAATGAGAACAGACGGTAATGGTCCCATACATTGAGAACAGACGGTAATGGTCCCCATACAGTGAGAACAGACGGTAATGGTCCCATACAGTGAGAACAGACGGTAAAGGTCCCATACAGAGAGAACAACGGTAAAGTCCCATACAGTGAAAACAGACGGTAAAGGTCCCAGATACTGGTGAAATCATTGGCCACAACTATAATAATAGTTGTCACACAGATACAGGTAAAATCATTGGCAAAACTTTGATAAATGGTTACCACACATACACACCACTTTCTGTCGCTGGAAATCGATACACTTACAGGTCCTAGAGGCTGCCTTCCTCGCGCCCGCATCAGACAGCACCAGGCTTGTAGAACGCCACCGCGTGACGGCCCTGAGAGGTCACTCACTATGTGATGGCGTCGGCATCACGTGAGTACATGGGCCATACGCGGAAGTAGATTCACATGGTACATTAGCGAGATGGCCCTGCTTGTGTGTCCATGTGTGTTTCTATGTACGTTCTATGTGTGGTCCATGTATGTTTCTATGTGTGTGTCTATGTGTGTCCATGTGTGTTTCTATGTACGTTTCTATGTGTGTCTGTGTGTCCATATGTGTTTCTATGTATGTTTCTATGTGTCGTGTCTATGTGTGTCCATGTGTGTTTCTATGTCGTTTCTATGTGTGGGTCTATGTGTGTCCATGTATGTTTCTATGTACGTTCTACTTGTGTGTCTATGTGTGTCCATGTGTGTTTCTATGTACATTTCTATGGTGGTGTGTCTATGTTTGTCCATGTGTGTTTCTATGTGCTTTTCTATGTGTGTCCATGTGTTTTTCTATATACGTTTCTATGTGTGTGTCCATGTACGTTTCTATGCGTGTGTCTGTGTGTCCATGTATGTTTCTATGTAGTTTCTGTGTGTGTGTCCATGTGTGTTTCTATGTGTGTCCATGTTGTTTCTATGTACGTTTCTATGTGTGTGTCTATATGTATGTCCATGTGTCCCCATGTGTGTGTATGTATTTCTCCCCACTGGACCAGTTCCATAGATACAGACTACTATTACATCAATATAAACTCCCCCAGTTCCAAAGACACAGACTACTATTACATCTATATAAATGCCCCCAGTTGACTACCCATTACATCTATATAAATGCCCCCAGTTCCATAGATAAAGGCTACTATTACATCAATCTAAACTCCCCTAGTTCCATAGATACAGACTACTATTACATCTATATAAATGCCCCCAGTTCCATAGATACAGACTACTATTACATCTATATAAATGCCCCCTGTTCCATAGATACAGACCACTATTACATAAATATAAACTTCCCCAGTTCCATAGATACAGACTACTATTACATCTATATAAACGCCCATATAAATGCCCCCAGTTCCATAGATAAAGACTACTATTACATCAATCTAAACTCCCCTAGTTCCATATCGGGAAGGATTTGTTCCCCTTTTTAAGCTGTTTTTTGTTTTTTTTTACTTCCTCTGGATCAACTGTAGGGCTTTTAAAATGAGGGAAGAGGCCATCCAGTGCTTTATATTAAAGGCATAGGACCTCCCATAAAAGGGGAGTGTTGGGGGTGCTGTTACATCACGGTAACCCCAGTCTGGAAGGTCCTAACGTCTAACCTTTTCAAACTCTTTTACTTCAATTACGATTAGCAAACTTATTGGGAGGCTTGGTCAAGCCTCCATGTGGTAATAGCACCCCCAACATGCCCTTTTTATGGGAGGTCCTATGCCTTTAATATAAAGCACTGGATGGCCTCTTCCCTCATTTTAAAAGCGCATCTGGCACCCATAGCGGTACCTTTGATCTGTTTAAAAAACATCCGGTCAAAAACGAAATAATTATGGTGTAAGATATATTCAAGTAATCCAAGGATAGTTTTAATTTTTTGTTGTTCCCTTAGACTCCCGGATGACAAAAAATATTCAACAGCTTTTAAGCCATCAGTGTGGTTAATGTTGGTGTACATATCTTTGTAAGTGATGATCAACAAAATTACAGGCTGGCTCAATGAGGCTTCCTTTTGTGCACCTTTGGCAACATGTAGAATGTCGGGATAATGGGGTTCTCAACCCAGAGAAAATCAACTTCTTTTTACAGTAAGCTACCCTCTTCGAATGCTTCATTAAGGATTCTTCTGGATTTTTTCTGAAAAGTTTCTGTGGGATCAGAGGGAAATCTAATGTAATTAAGCTGGTTAAATAGTTGCCTTTTGGCCTCCTCTACATACATAGTAGTAGGCCAGAGGACATATTCCCCCCCTTGTCAGATCTTTTATTTTCCACATCTTGTAGAGCATTAAGTTCTGAAATAGCTTTAAGCTCTTTTTCTGTAAGATTACTATGAGTGATGATAGGTTTCTTTAATAAATCAATTTCTTTCAACATTAAATACTCTATAAAATACATTCAGGTTAGTAAAGTCTGACAAAGGGGGTGTAAACGTTGACTTGGGTTTAAAAGTTCTCAATTGTTCAGAATCTACCTGGTCAGTTAATCCTGAAATTCCCTCTTGTCCCTTGAAAAATGCCTTAAGGGCCAAACGCCTGCAGAAAAGATATAAATCTTTGGTTATCGTAAATTTATCAGCATTGCTAGATGGACAGAAAGAAAGGCCTTTAGATAGAACTAACCTTTGTGTGTTCGTAAAAACATGTGAGGATAAGTTAATGATTTGCATGTCGTCCTTGCTCCTACTCTCTTCTCCAGCTTGTACTGTCAATGTCTGACCCTCTGTGACCTGAGTTTGAATCTTTGCGGACTGTTCTTCCTCCCCCATCCTCTTCTGATTCGGTACTGAATCCTAAAAATGTTGCCCCGTCGCTGTCTGAGTTGGATCTACCTATTCGTTTTCCAGGCTTTCTAGTATTTTTTGCAGTTCTATTATTCCCCTTATGTCTCCATCTGTATATATTATTAGACTCAAAATCTTACATCCCTCGCTAGTTTGCTTTTTTCACTCTGATTATTTCTTCCTCCAATTTTCTTAAATCGTTTTTTCGAAATTATATCAAATGTTAAATAATCCGTTTTTGAGACTTCCCTTTCACATTTCTTTGTTAATGCATCTATCTCTGTTGATATATCTTCCAATAATTTCTTATCATGTGTTAATAACTTTCCAATTAATTCTAATGAGAACCTAGTGAGGGATTCCTCCCAGTCATTTTTAAATTCCACAGAGGGTTCCCATGACGGCAGGATATTAATTCTCAGGCCTCTTGGTACAATTTTAAGTTCCACATATCTTTCCAAACTAGTAACGTTCCACCAAACACGTGCGTACTTTGTGTGGAGTTTTTAGATCTAGAGTTTTTAGTTCTAATTCATAAATGTTGATTTGCAATAATTTGAATATCTTTCTGTCCAAAGAGTTAACTTTTTGGATGTTGAGGTCATAGTTGAAAATGGTGAACTATTAACCAATCTGTATAGAAAACCTACTGCCACCAATTCTCTCTTGCATTTCCAGAGCTCACATCCTCAGTCATTGCTTCGGGGGATCCCAAGGGGAGAATTTCTGAGAACACGCAGAAATTGCACGAGACTGGAAGATTATAATGTGGAAGCTACAGCTCTGGAAGAGAGATTTGCTGACAGAGGCTATCCAAGAAGTCTTTTGAGAACATGCAATAAATTTGCCTCTAGACAGGAGCAACATCAGTTGGTACTTACCAAAGAAAAAAGAGAAGTTAATAAGGTGAGATTTATCTCTAATTATAATAATCAATGGGCCAGTATAAAAGATATGTTTTCAAAAAACTGGCATATCCTGAAAGCAGACCCAGTTCTTTCTTTATTCATACATGACACATCACAATTAACAGCTAGAAGAGCTAGGAATATTGGAGATAATCTAGTACATAGCCACTTTGAAAGAGAAAGTATAAGTTTAGGGACAGGTCAAAAACTAAAAGGTACTTATCCCTGTGGCAGTTGTACGTTATTCATGGAAATAACAGACCATATTTGGGACAGTGAAGGAACATCTAAATATAAATTTAAGATTATATCAATTGTAAAACTAGTAATGTGATCTATTGTATAAAATGTCCATGCAACATGCTGTATGTGGGGATGACAACTCAGAGCCTAAAGCAGAGACTGGCAAGACATCTCTCACACATACGACTTGCTGTAAGTGACACAACACAGGGTAAAGTTTAAACTACAGTTGCAGCACATTTTCTACATAACCATAGTGGGTCAATTAATGGGTTAAAGTGTGTTGGTCTCGAAAGAGTTAAACAAAATATAAGAGGTGGAGATATCTACAGATGTCTTCTAAAGAAAAAGGCCAAATGTATTTATTTACTGAAAGCATGCTCTCCCAAGGGAATTAATGAAGATTTAAATCTAACCGTATTCATTTAATCTTTTTTGAAGACTTTAGATTTCAAAGAAACACCGATATTATTCAAAAGAAGACACCATATAGGGTCGTATATTCTGGATGTCTATCTGCCGGACTAGAATATGATAGAGTCCCTTGAACCAAATATCCTTGTTTGCACAGACTTATTATTGGATTTAAAACTTTTCTTATATTAGAAACTGCAATCAGTCATTTATGACTGGTATATCCTTCCTCCTCTTTCTATGCATAAGTTTCTTTGTATAATGGAACCCTTGGATTATTAAGGAACTTTACTGTCTGTGATATGATGCGTTCTGTTATACTGTAATCTAGTTGTATAGATGTTAAGCAACATTATTAGGGTAATTGTTTATTATATGCCTTACGAGCACTGACCTGACTGGACTGTTCGCAGTAACGTAAGAGAGAGAGCAACTCTCGCGATAGTTTAGGTAATGTGACTTACGCAATGTACGCCATCACACAACCAGTTGGTTATTGGTTAGCAGTGATACGCGTACCAATGACGTCATTGGTAAGCGCCAATGGAGTCCACGAGGCAATATATAAAAACAGGAGTAAAGCGACCTAGGGATCACGCGCTGAGGAAGCTCAGAGTATGTGAGCCGGGGCGAAAACGCGTTCCTAACTAGGAAGATTTTAGCTCAACACTCATCGGACCACAAGACTGGTATCTATACACTTTATTTACCCAGTATATTATTTGATTCACTATGGATATAATTGGTTATAATACTGTGCTTGTAACTAGGTCTAGAGTGTTCTAGTTGTTTTTAATTGTTTTTAAGTGTTGCAGTCTATCTTTTTTGTTTCTTCAATTTTTGCTATGCTTATTTTTAGACTAGCACCTGAACTACACTAGTAGATTTATACCTGATATTCATCTACAGTGCCATGATCATCTTCTTTTTGTTTATTGTTGTCTGGGTAGACATTTGCTATATTTTTGAACTGAAAATGTTAGGAAGTATGAGAACTGAATTCAATGTGACACCAAATTATATAGAATTTATAGTCAAGGGGCAGCCATTAGGTTTATGGGAAAACAAGCCGAGTGTGGGTGGACATGGGTAGCAGAGTGGAATAGGGCAGTGCAGACTATGGCTATAGCAAAGCATTGGCTGCAGATGGTGTCTACACCATTTCTGGGTAGGGTACCAAGCTCCTTGTGTGGCTACACTAATTTCATGCGCCTATGGCTCAAGGAAATGTTTGGTGCTAAACCCTTACCACCATGGTAGAGATGTTTAAGGAAGTTCATTGTGAATTCCAACAGCATATCTATAGCTAGATTTTATTTAGATCTCATTTTTATTGGAATTTTCCAGTACATATGGATAACGTATATACTCGAATATAAGGTTTTAAGCCACACATTTTTAAAATTAGCCTAAAAAGCTAACCTTTCTATAGGGAAGAAGGACACCGGAGACACATGTCAAAGGAGCTACCGGTATGTGTGTCCAGTACAGTGATTACTCACGTAATTTCTGTCCTTATTGTAGCTTAAATTGTGGCCACAACTCTAAAGAACAGGGTAGTCGGGAGAGCAGGAACACAAGTAGGTAAAGGAACACAGTCATGTGCGTACCTAGACGAGCGAGCAGCGCAGTTATGCACCTCATCTCTGCAATGGACATAATGGAAGAGCAAGTAAGGAGCTCTTACTCTCCTGCTGGTAAGAGCTACTGGTAGTTTTAAAAGATTCTGTGGGGTCTATGCGCTTAAAGGTGGGCAGGAGCATTTTTGACCTACAGTAATATTTGTTTAACCTTGCCACTCCAGATGTTTAGAAACTACAACTCCCGGAAAACAAAGCATTCTGGGAGGTGTAGATTCCAAACATCTGGAGTGCCAAGGAATTGGGAGTTACTGGTTTTGGGTTCTATGGAGGGTTTAGAGTGGTGGACTTGTTGAATCTTGCCTTACAGTGGTGGTGATAATTTCTACCCTCGGCTTATACCCGAGTTAATCCGTTTACCCCTTTTTGAAGGTAAAACACAAGTACCTTTGCTTATACTCTGGTTGACTTATATTAGAGTATATATGGTACATTTAATTGTATTTAGTAACAAGTATATATATATATATTTTTAAAAATAATCCAACAATCTGCCACCCAATGTACAGTATGTATGTATGTATGCATAGTTAATTTATATAGCGCCACCTGGGGACGCAGCGCTGTACAATAACAAAATGCAAGAAAGTCATGCAAGGGGAACAAATACATAAATAGTTCAGTACATAAATATATAAATTATATAAATAGAAGTACTAGAGCATTGCTACAAGAGAAAATGAGGTCCCTGCCCCGTAGAGTTTACAATCTAATTAGCCAATCGGTTACAATGTTTAATTGTGGACAGTGCAGGGGATAGCAGAGGAAGCTTTGTCACTTTTAGCAGCGATGCACTACACTCACAGTTTGCACCACACTCACAGTTAGCCAGCTGCTTCATCAGAACACACTAAGCAAATGTGTACAAATTAAACTGGATTCCAATTAGGAATAAGAGGAAGGAATTAGGATAACTTTGGTAATGGCAAAAGCTTCTTGTGGGCACTGGTGCTCAGCTATAATCCCAACCCCCTGCTTTGCTACAAACATGCAGAACGTGCACATGCCAGTAGAATTCTACTGAGAGTCTTTTTCCTGGGAAAGGATTGCTCTGTAAAATGAATTTCTACTGAAAACTTGCAAATTCCTGGATTTGCTGTTCTCATTTCAAAGGTATCTGTTAACTAAGTCAAATAACAGACAAGCAGGGAAGAGACGGAAACTATTAGCTGGGGGGGGGGGGGTTATATTATTTAAATGTAAAATACAAATAATTACACAAGAGAATTTTTTAGTACTTTAGGAGTTGATCTGGAGTTAAAATATTTTATGACTGGGATCTAGCTACAAAGGGCTTAATATGCAGCAATATGCAAACTTCATTATTTTAGCGAATGCTGTAAGTATATTACCAGCAGAGATAGGAGATACAAGGGAATTCGTAATAAAAAAAAAAATCAAATAATCATAGAGAAACAAGCCTGGGATAGATTTGCAGAGTTGATCCGTAGAAATGTGTCATAGAATCAAGTGCAATGGAAGCCTTTAAATGGCAATCGTATACTTTAGATAATGTGCATTTGGTGGGGCAGGACTAGAGTAAGGTCTGTGGGGACCACCTTCCAACCCTCAGCAATTTGAGCTGGTGCTATTAGGTATACTAGGGCGTAACTACCAGGGGAGCTGGGGGGCCGGGAGTTAGAGTCCTGCATTGGATCAGGTACCAGCGAACTACTCGCTTTGCAGGTCAGGTTCGGGTAACCTGCAGTTAATGCTGGAGTGACTGGAAAACAGAAAATCGTTATCGAAACATGACAGTGGAATGTATAGGGTTTTAAAAAGCAATATTTAGGGAGCCATGTACTCTGATTATTTACTTTATTTGGAAGATGTAGCTGCACTTAGAATTTTACTGCCAAATTCTGTTTCTAGTTGCGTTGCCACATTTAAAGGGGAACTGTGGTCCAAAAATGACTTTAGGTAAATTGATAGGAATTGCTCTCCTGAGAATTTTTGCAATGTATTTTCATTGTTTATTTTGCATAGTTTTGAAGATATTTACATTTTTGTGTGTGATATGGCAGCAGCATCACCAGGTCCCCTGCGCTTCCTGCTCTGAAACAGTCAGTCAATCTGCCATGTCTCCTCCTCCCCTTTGCAGCCCCCTGATCCCTCCCACTCATGGACCCCATGTTCCCTCCAGTTGCAAGCCCCCCTTGGCCCATTCTCTTACAGCCCCATGTGGCCCCGCCCACCTGCGGGTGTCGTGGGCCCGCCCACTCACAGGTGCATAAGCCACGCCCACTTGCAGGTGTACAAGCCCACTCACGGGTGCCGTGGGCCACTCAGACACCACCCCCTCCCCAGAAAACTCTGTGGAAGCAGCCTTTTCAGGCAGAGTGAGAACTCTGCCTGAAAAGACTGTTTTTGATTCCCTTACCTTCTCTGTCAGGTTTTCACACATGAGAGAGGAGGAGGGACTTCCTGTCTAAGGCTTCGCTCGCTGGCGGCACTGTGCAGGAGAAGCCTTAGGAATGTCACGTCAGCCTCCGACCCATTAACTTTCTGCTCAGTCATTTCTTTATATCTTGGGCTGTGGAGTACGTAGAGAGGTGGTTGATGGCTCGTTTTAAAGGTAGGAAACTGGCCTTTCATTTAAACTCAAGTTCCCCTTTAATTGATAGTGTTTTACAAATGTGGATAATGAAGACACCCTTGCTGAATAGGCCCATGATGTGACCATTGCTCTCACGAGTGTTACCCTATCAGGTTGTGTTTGTGCTGCTTGTTTTATTGTTGTTATAATCCACTTTGATATTGTGGCTGTTATTTGTTTGCATTCCTATTTTTCCATCTTGGAAATTTACAAACAATGCTTCTGTTTTTCTCAGGTCCTGAGTTTTTGAAGCTAGATTTAAATACTCTACCAACATCCAGAGAATGAATGGAGTCGGATCCATCTATAAATGAAGGGGTTGTAATGGGTGTAATGTGTTGGTTTACAATATATTAAAGCTAGACACTACTTTTGGAATTCATTTCTTATCTGGTATTATTTTGTCTTCCTGAGTTGTTAAATATGGAGGAGAGATTTTCAATCAGTTCAGATAATGTGATGGCAATCAAGAAAATGGTTTTGAGTGTCAACTTTCTCAGATTTATTTGTTCTATTGAATGGGCATTGTTGTAGGGATGTTAGTACTAGTAAGTACCAAGGTTTTTTTTCAATGGTCTGATGTGTCTGATCTAGAGCAATTTTTTTGTCTAGAACTGCTGAGATAGCCAACATTAGTGTATTTATTGCCGCCTTGGATAATCCTCTATTTTCCATTAATGAGGTCTCAACCTCCAAGCCATCAGAATCAACTTGCCTGTATCTGGGTGTTCCCTTTTTTTCCCCTGTGTCAGAAAGTTTGATATTTTGGGTAATTTTGGGGTAATTTGAGTGGCAGTTCTGCTGTTATAGTCAGCAGCCATAAGAACCATAGACCTCCTGGGACAATATGGAAGTACTGTTATCATGGGCAGCACGGTGGCACAGTGGTTAGCACTGATACTTTGCAGCACTGAAGTCCTGAGTTTGATTCCATCCTTGGACACATCTGCAAGGAGTTTGTTTGTTCTCCACACCTTGTGTGGGTTTCTTCCGGGCACTCCGGTTTCCCCCACAATCACAAAGACATACTGATAGGTTGTATGTGTCAAATAAATGTGCTTAGATTGTAAGTTCTACAGAGCAGGCTTGATGTGAATGTCAGCAAGTGCTATGGAAGTAAAGCGCTACAGAAGATGTTGGCGCTATAAAAATTCACAATAATAATAATAGTCTGACTCTGGTCTTCTTGAATTTTCTTCAACACTCGAAGGATCATTGAAATTGGAGGGAAGACATAAATTAGTAAATTCATCTGATAGAGAAAGCATTGGTCATCACCCTGGAACAGAATTTCTCCACTTTGTTGTTGAACCTGGATAACATCATGTCTATAACTGGTGTCCCCCATCTGGATACTATTAGTTTGAATGCTACCTTGTGTAGACATAAATTCCCCCCCGGATTAAGGGAATTTGTGCTCAGATAGTCTTGCTTGTAGGTTCTGGCATCCTGGTGTATGTATTGGCCAAATTTCGTTCAAGTATATCTGAGCCCATTTAAATTTTTCGTCTATCTGTGTACAAAGATTGAAGCTCCGAGAACCTCGTTTTTGTTGGTGTAGTACACCACAGACATGTTGTCCTCCTGTACTTGAAGAGCTTTGCCTTGGATCATTCTTTCAATGATAATAAAATTGTCCTGATTTCTTTGAGATTTTGGTGCTTCTTTTTCCATTGCTTGTTCCAGTTGCCCTGAGCTGTCTTGTTGTGACACATTGCTCCCCATCCTTTCGGACTGGTATGTAATGTTACTGCAACCCATTGAAGATGTGAAACTTGTACGGGAGTATAGTTTTTGGATAGTCCACCACTTGATTTGCCTTCTGATTTGAGTTTTGAAGGGTTATTAATTTGTTTAGGTTTTCCTGAGGATACAATTGTATTGATGTCATTCGGTGCATTGCCCATTGTACACACTTTGTTGTGGCTATTAATTTCCCCAATATATTCTTACATATCTTGGCGGTGGATACTAGATATGCTACTAAGTTCTTGGTCTCTTTGATGATATCCTCCTGTCGGTCTTTCAGGAGGTACAATTGATTCATCCTTGTATATATCATAACGCCTAAGAAAAGGATCTCTTGAGGTATTAAGAGCCTGTGTTTCCACTTCCTCCGTTTAAAGATTTGCCACGAGGGGTGAAACTAGAGATCCCATAGCACATTGTGGAACTTATCCCTATATTTGAAATAGGTGGTATTCCAGCATATGTTCAGTAGGGAACACACCTGTTCTGGGTTGAGATCAGTTCTGCTGGTAAGGGTGCAGTCTTGGCCTAGCCGTTTTCTCACTATTTCAACAGCCTCCTTGGTGGGTATACAGGTGAAGAGAGATGGTACATAATAGGACACCATAGTTTCTTCTGCACCAAGTGCTACATCTAGAATTTTGTTAGTGAAATCCTGGGAGTTCTGGATGTGATGCTTGGAACTTCCCACCAATGGCCCTAAGATTCAGTACTTCGCCACCTTGTATGTTACAGAATTGATGCTGCTGACTAGGTCTTAGTAGGGCCCCACTATCTTTGGAAGTCCATATATACATGGATGTGCCTCACCAGCGTAGAAGCAATAATACATTGCTTGATCAATGGCTTTATCCTTTTGAAGCTGTTCTAGTAAGTCCAATACCTTACATTAGTAGGTCCCTAACACCTGGCTGTGATATGTTAATTGGGACTTTCCAGGGTACTTAATTGCCAACAGATTATTGTACAAGTCATTCTGAATTGAGAAAGCCAGTCGGATGACTAGAGAAACATCTTCAAGAAATAAACTTCTTGAAGATCTAACTCAGATACTGTATGTACTGCAAGTGAATTAATGATCCTTAACCTCATCCTGGGTCCTTAGTGAGGTCTTGGAACCAGTGCTCCTTCTAAGCTCCTGCACGCGCACACAACTTTGCAGACGTGTCCACACAAGTTAAAGAGGTGCGCACTCATAAATCCATTATAAGCACTGTGGTTTGTAGCACACAAAATTTACATTTTATAAGCACACAGAAAATATTTATTTGCGCAAACAGCTGATTTGAAATTATTATGGATTTATATAGCACCAACATCTTCCGTAGCGCTTTTCAATTACATGTATACATTCACATCAGGCCCTGCCCCGAAGACTTCAACGCTGCAAGGCATCAGTGCAAGCCGCTAAACCACCGTGCTAGAGGGAACATTGCCTGGTACAATTGTCAGGAACACTGAGCCCTGTTCTAACAGCAGCTACATAACTAAATAGTAGTTTTACTATTTAGTTTTACTTAGTAGTAATAAGTAAAACTAATGCACAGGATTTTCCAGAGTTGAGTATTTTTACCCAGAGATTTGTACAAACCCACTGGATTTCGTACAGTCTGTGAGTTTTTGGTACAAAGTTTGACTTGGAATTTCAAACACCAAACGGCGTAAGTTCTTGGTTCGACAGTACATTTACCGTTTCTGGTTAAAATTTCAGCGGCAGTTTCAACTGTCACAATTTTCAGATCAAAAACCAGTAGCTTTGGCATGAAACCAGTTTGGGACATAACTACCCCATACCCCCTGTTTATCCCTTTATAAGATAAAAATGTTACCAAGCTTGAAACTGCCTGGAGAATAAAATTGTGTATTTGGATCCATAAGACTATCAATAGTTTTGTCCTGTGGTTGGTTAGTTAGTTTTCTCCCATGCTCTATTTTCAGAGAATCGCTGCCAAAATAAACGAAAGAAAAAAAAGACACATCTGGTAAAAAGATCTGTAGAGTTCGGGTGACAAACTGACAGTCTCTCTTGGGAAGGCGATACATCTGTCAAAACATTGCGTAGAATTCCCTTTGAACATTATCTGCCTGTTGCTATAAAATTAACATTTACTAATCAGCACTGATCTACACTACTTACAGAGCTGGGAATTTCTGCTGAAACCTGAAACTGACTGGTAAATAATTCAAACTTAGCAAGAGCTTAAGGCAAGTACACACGCACGTGCGTCCCGAGCAACGACCCCCGACACCGACAGCTGCACGCAGCGAACATCCGTTTTGGCTGAGAATCGTCCGTGTGTATGCATTCGGTCGGGTCATTCGTTGATCAGACTGGCGGATCAACGAACCTACATTTTTAGGCATTTACGTTTTGTCATTAAACATAAAAAAATGAAGGAACCCTTATCAGGTTAGAAATATCTCAGCTTGGTTGTGGTCATATCCGTGTGTACTTGATTAAAGGAGCCTATGAACTAGGAGCCTATAGACTAGCGTGTTTTTGCCGTGTTTTGCTATCTGCATGACATTTTATTTATAGTATAAATTGAAGCAAGTAGGCCCCACTGTGTGTGCTGTGATCTGTTGTGATTTTATAAAGCATGCAATCACCATCTTTGGCCCTTTTTGTCAAAACGGAAGCGCATAGGAAAGTGAACAGAAGCAGACACAATCAACGTGACATGCGATTTTTGTTTTACCCATAATTCTCTGCGAACTGCACACGTGTAAAAGTGGATACAAGCAGATGGCAAAAGCGCAAAGAAACAAAGCTTTTTGTTACGTGCGCTCAAGTGTGCCCTCGCCCTAAGGGGCATATCTATAGTCACAGCACAGAAGATACAGCACGCTATTTTCTGACTGAGGGTGTATCTAACGCTAAATGATAAATACACATATTGGTAGTTTTTGGTAGGAATTATAGTGTTACATGGCATAGTATGGCCTGAACAATTGCGCATCCAATCAAAATAAAATATTGTGCCAGTAATCAATGGTATATTGGGCCATATTTATAAAGGCGCGGTAACGATTTTAGTGATACCGCACCTTTAATGATTATGCGATCATTATCATAAATCTACAAATATTCGTAAAATAACAATTGTTCGCGTCTGTACATTTGTTTTTTTTAATATGGCCCATTGTCCTGTGTATGCCACCATAATGCATGTCTCACACTTAGCATCATGTCAGTGCATGTCTATGTGGATGGCCACACTGAATGCAATATCTATTTTTTGTGAATCGTGTGTGCTCCTGTTCCAGAATATTACCAGAATCCTAGCG
The DNA here is from genome assembly GCA_019447015.1 of Hymenochirus boettgeri. Lineage (NCBI taxonomy): Eukaryota > Metazoa > Chordata > Amphibia > Anura > Pipidae > Hymenochirus > Hymenochirus boettgeri. The sequence continues at coordinate 360,263,017 of CM033469.1, read as the reverse complement.
CAAATGGATGGTAATGGTTCAGTGTGGCCTCAACTTTAAGGCTCAGTATTGCAATTTGGCTGCAGAGTGAAATACCGCACAGTGTTGCCAATTTACAACCGTAGGGTAATGCCCATGGGCTCAGCAGTATGGATCAATATTTTATAACTGGACCCACAGTTTCATTACAGAGACTGCGGGTTTATAAATATGTTCCTAAGGTCCATTTCTACAAGACTGATGTCTAATTTTTTTCTACAAAAATAAGTTTCAACAGTGTAATGGTATTATATAGTATATACTGTCACATTGACATCTGATCAGATTACCTGGGTTGCCATCCTTTTTGCATGAATACTGCACATTTATAAATTGGACATGAGACCAACTCCAAGCACTAAGGGGCAAATTTATTAACCTGTTGTGTGCTAAAGCTCCGATACCGGGCGTTATCATTAAAGTTTGGCTTTATGGGCTTAAGCTGGGTACACACAGCACAGATTTCTGAAAGATGACGGACAGGATCTGCAAGATCCTGTCTGCCATCTTTCAAAGATCTGCATACACACAGTCCCGAGCGTTCTCCCTATGAACTTCATAAGGAGAACGCTCGGGACTGTGTGTTTCCATCGGCCGCGCTAGACTCCTCTATAGGGAAAATTTTCGGCCTTTCCCGAACGAGCGTACGGCCGACCGATTGTTCGGCGGCCGCGGGCTCGTTCGGGAAACGAGCGTACACACAGTAACGATAATATTATCGTTAATGTGTGTACCCAGCTTTACAGTAACAAGCAGTAGTATAATACCGTATTGTGGTATTGTATAGGCGATCATACAATTATTATAATGATTATGTATGAACGCCATCGTAATTGTACGATCATAAAAAGAAGCATTAAAGGCACAGTATCACTTTTTCGCCTAAGGACATTTTTTATAAAGGCTATTTCGCAAAACCGTGCATTTATGTCTGAGCCATATATACCTATAGGCATATATTCTATATGCCTATAGAATACCACAGCAATATTGCCTTATCCCAATGTATCGTATGGCCCTGGTCATAAATGTAAGACATTAATAGCCACTGACATAACTATAAGATAACCCACAGTAACCCTAAGGGCTGTTATTATGCTTTACTGTGCTTTTAATGAACGTTACTGCAGTAGTAAATGTATTATCGTTGGCCTAAAATTACAATTGCAGTCGTTCAATAACCTAGTAGTCTACAAATGCAGTAAAATACAAGTTTGCCCACGGTGAGTACTTACTGTGGAGGTGAGATGGCAGACAGACACAGGATCAGAGACACACACATCTTCTGTAGGCCACACATACATGTACACGCTTGTACCCCCTGGCCTTGCGAATAAAAGAAGGCATTTGTTTCAGATTTTAAAAAAATACTGGTGCAACCTAAAATAAATGCAGTGAGCAAACGTTTCAGTTTGCTTCATGGTGGGCATGCCCTTGTTCAGACCAGTATTTCTCTGGAGACCAAGGTTCCCTGAGTGGTTGTTTGGGGGTCCTCAAGATATATTGTCAAGAATGGAACACATCCACCCTTGTGATAGAGTGTCTTTTTTTTATATAAATATATTTATAGATGCGTTTATGGATCTGATATATCTGTATGAATTATGTATTACGACTAAGAAACAAAGACAAAAATAAAAATATTAAAAAAATACATGTAGGGGACATGGAAGTTGTTTCAAGTGTTCCCCAAAGATGAAGGTTAAGAAGTTTCTTGTGATATATAAATCTATATTGCCCTCTGGTGTTCAACCATTAAAACACAGAATCTGCAAGATTCTGTCTGTCATCTTTGACAGATGGGAGTACACACAGTCCCAATCGATGTCCCTATATAAAGTATATGTGAAGTATAGAGAGAACGTTTGTGACTGCCATACTCCCTATGAGCATAGCTGACTCCCTATACTTCAGTACAGGGGGCGAGTCTTTTCAGCCATACACACTTTAGCGATATAGGGCGATATACCCACACCCAACTTTACACTGTGGACGTAAAATACAGATAACGATAATTAATTGCCGATATCGATCCTATATAAATATGGCCCTATATGTTGTCAAATTATATTTTGTACACAATATATAGAACACCACTGTGTTAACTAAAAGTAAACTTTAGTAAATAAATTTACATTAGTACACATTCTGGCACAAAACAACAATGTTAAGTTCCTATATTGATGCAAAGTATTACCAGTTCAATAAATGGTAAATCCAACTGATGATAAGTCTGTGATAACCTGACTTCATCACCAAGGGGTGAGGTCCTAGCTGTTTAGGTCCTCACCCTAGTTAATATTCAGGTGTGCAGCAGTACCACCACTAGGGGGAGCTAACTGTCTTTGTTGCTGCTCCACTTTCAATAGAAGTCAATGGTGGTGTACGCCCATGATCGGAAGCACACAGCCATTGACTTCTATTAAAGGGGATTTCCGTGTCCTGATCAGTATTTTAAATCTTCCTAATGGCCCCCCACCCCTCGTGGGGGGGCCCGGACGGTAGTAGGGTCCGCCACCCACAAGCCCACATTTCCTGTAGTGACCAGTTGTTTTAAAACTGGATGAATGTTTGCTTCATACGCACAGTTAGCTGTTTAAAAGACTGGAACGCAAACTTTCAGTTTAGTTCCGGAAGTTTGGGCCCGGCCTTTTAAACAGCTGACCATGTGTATGAAGCAAACATATGTTTCCTTCATATGCGCGATCAGCCCCTGGCGGCAGCCCAGCTGGTGAATATAACTGATCTAACTGCATATACTTTCTTCTTGGAGTTCCCTGCTCTGTATAAAAGTACTTGTTGGCATAAAATCTTTATAATACATAAATACTCTGGATTATAATGGAGCAGCAGTGGAATATTTCCTTATAAAAATCACTCCGCTACATAGCTGTGAGAATTTCATAAGAATATAAACCACTATTGCTCCCATTAACTGGCTAATGCAGGAAAGGTGCATTAGTCAGTGTAGTGACAGTCTCCGTGATGGATAATTTCTTGCTGCTTGTGGTAGACTTTCTATAAACAAGGGTAAACGGGTTAGAGCTTTTTATTGATTTAGGTAAAATACAGTGAGGTAATTTATTAGTTACGGGTAGAGTTAACTGCCCTGGATAAAAGGACTCAGATTTATATCCTTAAGTGACATTATAAGGGGTGCATTACTCCTTGTGTATTACCCTGAATTCGATTAAAATGGATTGGATGGATTTCACTCAATCCTATGGGTTTGAATGGGCCACGTCATTGCTCCTATATTTTGGTGGAACATTACCAATAGCAGAAGTGATCATAGCGGTAGAATTATAATGATACCACCCAGTATCGGGCTATTAGTGTTATTTCACATAACACTGCACCAGGTAAAATAATCAATACTGATAATTACTGTTATCGATCCTTTATGCGTTTAGCTTTAAATACCTTCCCTGGTATATATATAGAGCAGACATTGGTCATTACTCATCTCTCTACTGCTGTCCTACATCTCCCATCATTCTCAGCAATGCATGAGAGACATATTGTAAGGAACAGCTGAAGTCCCTGCGTTTCAATGTCTCAAATTCCATTTGAGGTAGAAGGGAAGAGAAACTGAACCCTGCACATGCTCAGCATGATCCGATGAAAACAGATCCACTCGCATTCCTGCATTTATATATAGAAAATGATAGGTTACATCTCAGCTGCCAGTTGCAGAGAGAAAGGAATGCTGGGATTTTAAAAGGGGAACCTCACCCTGCTAACGCTAACGTTTTTTTTCTTTAACATTCTTTTAACATTTTTTCAGGCTGTTTGAGCAAGTGCAGTTATCCATTAACACAAGCTGCCTACCTAATTGCCCTTTGAAGGTAACAGGCCCCTATAGTGTATTATGGATATAGGGAAATATGCTGGGGTGGGCTTTATAAACCTCCAATTGTATTGACTTACTGCTTCCCCTTTCCTTACCTGTGTCATATGTTGCAATTTGGAATTTAAACTGATCTTTCATTTAAAGACAATGGTGAGAACTAATACAATGAGTCTCATAAAAACACAAGTTAGAAAGATTTGATTTCTCTTTATTAAAAACAAAACCTTAATAGCCACAATATTATTATTCCGAGTTGTAAAAAAATATGTTTCTACTGTGTCTTTGCTGTTTATTTGCTAAGAGTTACACCCAAGGGCCTTAAAGGTAATGGCCCCCGTAGCAGTATTATTACATCATGCTTACATCATAAATGTCATAAATAGAATTCTATCTGAATTGTATCACTTTTCCTCATGGCAGGTTGAGCAGCAAATATTTTCCATTATCCAGAATAATTTCCATTAAAACCAAAAGAAATAAGTTGTTTTTTTTACAGCTTGCAGAAAAATTTTAACTTTGTATATAATATAATGTTTAATCAGTTGATTCCATTTCCATACTGTTAAACATGGCTCTTCCCACCTAGATAACTGCTCACATTGAGTTGTGTTTCATGGGTCTTTGGCTGTGAACACACTGCCCAATGTTTAACCTCATCAGCTGCCCAGTGAATATTTCAATCAATTGGGTCAAAACTTTGCCACAAAAAAAGTATGAAAAATGGATCTGACATACAAGAATATAGGACTGAGGTCACACTTAAGCACTCAACCAGCACGCCGTAAACAGGCACGCAAGCGCACGCATTACCGGCAAGCTCTGCGATCTTGCAATGTTGTGCAAGCAGAGTAACGCATGCTAGCGCACAAGTATGGTCACATTAATTGGCCACACTATTGTCCGCTTTTAAAAATGCAATTAGATTGCGCTTAAATTAATTAATGTGGCCGAGCCCTAAATAAGGAAACTGCTCCTTCAATAAGGATACTGCTCCTTAAATAAAAATATCGGTCCATAAATAACCATACAAGTCCTTAAATAAGAATTCCCCTCCCTAAATAAGGATACAAGTCCTTAAATAATAATATCCCTCTTTAAAGGGAAAGTTCAGTGGAAAATATCATTATTTTTTAAAATTCTTAGTTTATATTATACATATATAGCATATATAGTTATTCTACTTTCCCTTCCATTTTGAAAACTCTGTTGAATTTATACCCCTTGCTATTCCCTGTTGTTGACATTAGAGAGCTGACATTTCAGGTTCTAATGGTCCTTCTTCTTCCCAGAATGCACACTACCTTGGAATGTTCCTAACAGTAATTTCTACTGATTGGCTGTTGGATGGGTCAAAGATGCTCAGATCTCTACTGAGCAGCTGAATCAACCCATGCGCTGGGTCAAGGGCAAGATCACAACTGTCTCTATTATGGGTCCTGCAATCAGGAAGTCAGTATTTCAGAAGCATTTATTTATACACAGACAAAATGCTGAATGGGCAGATTAAGGTCATTCGGATGGAAAAATGCTGCTCTTTTTTCTTAAAGGTATATGTATTTGCACTGAACTTTTCCCCTTAAATATAACTATTTCTCCTTTAATAACACTATAAATGCATTAAATAATGACACCTAAATAACCTAAATAGTGATCCTTAAATAGCGGTAAGAAGTGGTATTTTACAAGAGTTTTTGAAGGATACTCCTGCTTTTTAAATATAAATTAGTTGAGTTTGTGAATATCATACCAGGCTGGCCAATGCATATACAGCTTTTTACATACTATTTGCTTGAATTCACAAACTACCGTTCCTGAATGCAATAAAAAACATAGGGGTAGTTATTTATACTTTCTGTTTTGCGTGTATTTAAACTAAAAAAGTGCTTGGACCTTTCAGTTACCCTGCCTGAATTCAATATATAATATTGTTACAAATGTTGTTGCCCAAGTTCTTTAATACAGTTAAAGAAATATTTTCCCCATCCTAGATCTGTCCAATCTGAAGATACACTTCTTGCAATGTGTGTCTTCCCATTGTTTAGGCCCTGGGCTGTAAATGGGGCAATCGGAACTACAGAGATCCAGTTATTAAAGTTAAGCCCAAGGGTCCGTAGTCTTTTTGTAAGGGGGTAGGCCGAGAGGGTATTGTTGCCTTTAAATGGTGTTTAAAGGAAATAAGTGCAGCTCTGCTAATTATGTAAATACCATCCTCCAGTCATCTGATGATCTAGTAACCCTAGTCAAGGCTAAAGTTGTGTACTGGACGGTCAGCCCCAAAAATTGGATGGTGTATCTTGGTTTCCTATTCGTCCAGATCAGACGAAAGTACGATTATGTATGACGGAAAATCACTGCCTTTTGTGCGGCCCCCTATTTCCCCCTTTTGCTGCGACCAACATTGCTTTATCTTTGCTGACCGCTTGCTTGTGGCGAATAGACTGTCAGGATGAAAAATTTGATGGTGTGTATCCAGCCTTAGACAAGCTCTCATTGAGCCTAATTTAATGTAAAGTTGTGTACACACAGTACTGATAAATGGTTGATCCCATTGGTCCCTATACTTTATTATAAGGAGCCAATAGCGGGCGTTGGCCACCCAAACAATCTCCCTATGCAAAGTATAGGCAGAGAGCGTCAGGAATGTGTGTACCCAGCTTAAGTTTGCCTTGTGATCACCTGTCATGTGGCTTATGAGTCTCGCTGTGATAAAGTATGTAAGAAATCCAACAACCATTTTCAATTCAGTATTTGCCTTTGCTCACCACGTTGAGTAAAAGTGCTGCAGTGCAGAGAGTATGTTGAAGATCATGTCTGATCACACAAGACAAACGGAAGTGAAAAATATATTTTAAGGTAAGGATCCTTTAAAACAATCACACTAAAATAAAATTCTGCATTTCAATAAATAACTTCAAAAATTCTAGTACATTTCTAAAAAACAATATATAGTAAAATTTACGTTTGTGCTTCAAGTATCTAAACAGTCCTGAGAACCAGCTTCTGTACGAGACAGGATAAGTGATATAAGAAGAAAAGTTGCTCTATTATAAGGAGTTAAAACCTTCTTACCCACTTTATTACCCATAGAACTTGTCCCAGCACTCGGATTCATCAAGTATCAACAGAATTTGTAGCTCTCCAGGGAACATAAAGCAAAAAAAATGCAAAAAACTTCAAAGTGCTTTTTTTTAAATACAATAAAACAATGGGGTCAAAATGTCTTGCTCTTGTTTACACACACACACACCTGTAAACCATTGAATAACCTAAAATATTCCATAAACCATAGAGTAATTCATAAACCACAGAGTACCGGTAATCTATAAACCATAGAGTAATCCATAAACCATTGAGTAATTAATAAACCATAGAGTACCGGTAATCTCATTCATCCAGGTCATGGTATATCTGTTGTATTCAATTAGATCAACTGGACTTGAAGTTTAGTTCTTGATGTCCAGGGTACATAATTGCCACAGATTCTTGTACAAGTCATTCTGAATTGAGAAAGCCAGTCGGATGACTAGCGAAACGTCTTCAAGAACTAAACTTCAAGTCCAGTTGATCTAATTGAATACAACATATAAACCATAGAGTAATCATAAACCATTGAGTAATCTATAAACCCTAATCCATAAACTATACAGTAATTTATAATCCATAAAACAATAGAGTAATCTATAAACCATAATGCATAAACCATACAGTAATCTTATCTAAAGATTTTCTTGCAGAATTATTTTAGTTTTCCTCATATTTAACCAAATAACTGAGCTTGCTCACTTAAAATTCTCTACATTGTAACAGTCACTCCTCTACTCAGACTTTATTTTGCCAACAATATAGTTTTGTAGTTACTGTGCAAGCCCCACAGAGGGGAAAACAAGATCAATCTTTGGTTGTTTTTACTGAGCAGTTATCTGCTCACAACCCAACGGCTATTTTTACCAGTTTATTACATGCGTTTGCAACCAGATATTTAATGATAAGTACTATTACTTTCTGGTAAAGGTATCTGCCACCTATCTCTTCTACTCAATGAGCTTTTGCAGAGGAGGCAGCAGATGAAACAGCAGTCAATCATTGGCTGTGATGTCAGTTGTCACAGCTTTGATTGACTGCATGGAGGGAGGGGCCATCTTACTTTGCCAGAATGGGGACAAAAGTTATCCTTAATTATCTGTTTAGTAATGCAGGTAATAAGGTAAAATATAAAATATATCAGTTTAGGTTGGGGGCAAGTAACGGAATATGGACCATTTAGAATTAATAAGCTGGATGTTTCTGGTACTTATATAAAAAGTTCTTGTGAACATGGTTGGCCATGTTAATCAGGAAGGAATTCTTACCCCTTTTGGTGTAAACTGGATTTTTTTTTTTTTGTTTGCCTTCCACTGGATCAACTGTTAGGCAGCCATTAGGCAAATAGGTAAAAATTTGAACAAGGCATATTCTTTATTCAAATTCAGCTTCTGTAGAATTATATAAACTATGTGTTGATTAAAACAATGTCTCTATAAAGCAAACTTATTTTAATATATTAAATATATAAATACATAACTTACTGTGAATATTTGTCATTTTCACATATTTAGAATATTTGCCCCCACGCACATTTTTTTCTGTATGTTCTGTTGGAGCAGCGTCTGTTAATACAAACAGTACGTTTATGGCAGTCCCACAAACAATTCTGTCACAGGCTGTTAGCTGTTCCGGACAAACGGCGGAAGTTCTATGCCAGTGTGCAACTGCAGTTCACCAGGCACCTCTAGAGCAAAGGTTGGGTGAGCTGCTTCCTTGAATCTGTTCCTGAAGGTGTATAAGACTTGCCCCTTTGGGACATTGTAGAAGGAAAGTCTCCCAGTTCTGTAATCTAGAAGGATTCCAATGCGGTCTGGAGGTTTTGTCAAGCAAACTTCACTGAACACTTCATTGTGGAGAAACTTATATGAATAACTGAAAATAAAACATATCATGTTTAATTAAATAAATTCACTTTTAATGAACATTTTTACAATTTTTTGTAACCTTGCACACATATTAGGGGCGATGTATAGAGAGACGTTATTACTCTCGTTTGCCCTCCTAATTAAATGCACTGAGCCAGTAGCAGTTTTCTATACATTGTGATTAGAGATGGCTGAACTTTCAAAAGTTCGGTCCGTTTTCGAACTTTAGAACTATATGGAAAGTTCGAATACTGACCCATTAAAGTCAATGGGAGTCAAATAGTTCGAATAAAATCCAATTAAAATATCAATGGTAACTTAATGTAAATGGCTGTGGGACCTGGGAAATGGTCCGGGGAACACGTTCGAATATCCAGGAATTTCGAAAAATCTATTTTACTCTCACGCGCGCTACTTTTGAGCTCTCGCGTTCGAACATTTGATAACTATCCCATGAACGACTCGCGGATTCGAGAATTCAATATTTACTCGCGTATTGGTATAATAGACATTTTACTCACGGATTTGATATTCAATATTTACTCGCGTATAGGTATAATAGACATTTTACTCACGGATTTGATATTCAATATATACTCGCGTATAGGTATAATAGACATTTTACTCACGGATTAGATATTTACTCGTGTATTGGTAAAATAGACATTTTACTCGCATATTCAATAATTCGATATTTATTTGCATATAGGTATAATAGACATTTTACTCGCATATTCGCATGCCTCAAATGTTTGAACATTCGATAATTATCGAAAGTCCATAAAATATCGCAAAACCGGGTCCGGGATAGTTTGAGAAGTCCGAATCAGTTCGAACTCGAATAGTTCGGCTCGAACTCGGGTTTGAGTTTGAGTTTTTGTCCATCTCTAATTGCGATTGGGGTAAACCCATTCCTAATCTTTAATGCCAGATATTTGCTGGCATTAAAGATTCTGTCCTAAGGAGATGCTAGTGGCTAGCAGCTCTCCGTAGATCGCCCCAATAATGTAATTAATTAAAAACCAAGCCCCCTGCTTTTTTTGACTGTTCCGAATGCCCAGGTTGAATTGCTACAGCCCTTTGTCTTCAAACCATTGCTCTCTAATGATATATGGCCTTATATCCCCACTTGTATCTCCTTATATCCTCCTATTGGCTGCCTTGCAAGGGAGTTCTTAGGTACCTGGTCAATTCCTCCAGGGCTGCAGCAATACAGCTCAGTCATTAGGGCATATTTATAAAGGCTCGGTATCGCTCTTTTGCGATAAAGCACATTTATCGAGTATTCCACTATCCTAAATTTACAATAGGTATTGAGTTTTTGTGAGATATTGTGCTTTATAAATATAAGCCCTTCTACCTTTTAAAAATGATATAATAATGGTATTAGTAAATGGTACTAGTGTGTTCATTCTAATATAAATTAGAGAATTGTATTTCCTGAGGGAAGAGGTGGTTTAAAGGGTACACAGGGGAGTGTGCTTTATTAAATTGCCCAATAAACACCATTTGCCTATTTTTTTGATCTCTCTGCTATCTCTTTTGATATCCAATCTGAAAGCTGTCAATCAAGTATCTCATTATCACAAACTGTTCAGTTGTGTGCAGTTTTGCTGTAACTGGGATGGAGACAGTCCGTATATGTAGAATGGTTGGAAATTCCCTCTCCCAGCACTGCCTCATAGTGATTACTGTGTATGCTTGGCCTCACAGATATTTCTCCATAGAAATGACATTAAGTTTCCTGCTACAAAGTAGCGTTTTGTGTATTACATCGGGTGTCTGTGCCATTAATACAAAATGGCAAAGGCCCTGATAACACCACTTGATATTACTTCAGGAAGGGTATGTTTTGCTGATAACATCAAAAAGCTGATAACAACAAATAGTACAACTCCCCATCTTCCTAACTTTTTACATAATCTTTGAAAGCCCTTCAGAATTAGCCACAAAAAGAGGTTACATCTTTCTGAAGTATACCACCAACAATGCCTATATCTAAGGGAGCAGTTAGCTTCTGAAACGCGTCAGGTGTGTCTGTTTTTTTTACCTTTTTACTATGTTACAATAAAGATGAAAGTTTAACATTAATACTGCTGCCGACAGTGCTGCTTTGGAGTGTGAGTTTTGTTCCTTGTGGAAGTATATGCGGACCAAGCGAAGGGTCTGGGGTGACTCAGCACCCAGACAGGAACTTTGAGTCCTAACACTAAAGCGGCCACACCGGTACAACTGCTTCAATTCACCCACATTTTTCTAAGCGACAGGTTCAGGTTTGGGACCCCAAACCTCCACGCTATATAGAGTGAGTGGGGACAGTACATAAGTTATGTATGCCGTGGGTTAATTATATAATGACACCCCATTTATCTATATAAAAATAGTGGTGCATAGGTATATGGGAGTAAGTGAATCACACCCCCGCATCAATTTAGGTAGGTGTTATATATGTATTTGTTTGTACACAAACGAGCAGTACAGGCAACATTCCAAAATGGCTCCTGAAGAACACCCTCCTACTTTTCAAAGGTGATGACCTACCTAGGTGGGACAGTGCATGTTTACATGGATGGGAGAGGGGTGGTGCGCAGTAGCATGGGAGACAAAAGTGATTCTCCTTCATGAAAGACTTCCTCATTGAGCATCAAAATCCTTTGTGTTTGACCACATTCCCCCTTTAGCACATATGATTACCAGAATTTTTTTGCCTTTTTATACAGATTGCATTACCTTACTGCAGTGGAGCAGCACTGCATACACCATGATGTGCTGTCTTCTTCTAAGCCATAATGTTCTCTGGACGGCTGAAACGTTGCTCCAATACTATATCCATTGCATCTAGTTACTGTCATCTCCCAGTAATGGCAGCCACTTGCAGGCAGCACCTCCCCTAACACCAATGGGATTCTAGAAAAAAAAAACTTTATTCTATAAGTTTTGTTCCCAGTATTCCGTTATTGAAGGGGAATTATACTTGCAAAGAGAATGTTACCATTGGTCAGGTCCCAGACTGAGGAAGGGGGTATAGATAGTCCAGATAACCAAGTATAACTTATTAAGGTATTGCAGCATACCTAGGGTATACAAAAGGTAAACCACCAAGTGTTTAAGGTAATGATGGGCATTAAAAGGGAACGTGTAAGGAGGGCACGATTATTTCTCTTTAGAAGTAGCATGTAAACAGCCAAGAAGGGGCCCCGAATCAAATAGGGTCCCATTTAGTGAAGCGCACTATCCCATGTTTCAGTGCTTGTAAAACCTAAACTGGCTAAACCGGGTGGTAAATATATCTTATCCACTAGGCAGAAAGTTGACACTGACCCGGTTATTTCACTTTGCTCTGATATACTAATTACACTTCCATCTGTTGACAGCTCCAAAACAGGATGTGCAGTGTCTCTCATCAAATGGAACCTTGTGCCTGCAAAAGACCAGAGCCAAACAACAGAATTGTCATTTAACATATGAGTTCAATACATATCTAACCAATATAAATTAATCCTAAGAATAATAATTATGGAGTAAAATAAGAAACCCATCTCCCAGGTTTGTTGCCTTAAACATCACAAAAGTTAATATTGTTAAAATTACCTACTTACATGGCTTCTTGTGCTTTTTTTTGCAACAGTATTAAGTCCCTTGGTGAGCAATGGATTGTGGGCTGGTGGCCAGAGGAGAGTTGAGCCTCATGGGGCTATATTTATATTCACATTTTAGAGATAAAATCGCTAAATTAGAGACTTTAAAATCGGTATCGTAAATTTGCGGAGATTAACGATCGGTTTAATGATACCAATCGAAAATGTACAATAACAAAATCGTAGATTTACGATACCCATAGAATACCATTACGGTAGTTTACTACCACACGATGGGCCCTATTTATAAAAGATCGGTATCGTTATCGTAAAATACCGATCGGTATCGTAAAATAACGACGGGGTTTTTACCGATAACGACCGTTATTTACCGATAACGACCGTTATTTATCGATAACGACCGTTATTTACCGATACCGGTCGTTATCGGTAAATAACGACCGGTATTGGTAAATAACGACTGGTATTTACCGATAACGCCCGGTATTTAACGATAACGATACCGATCTTTTATAAATAGGGCCCGATGTTCTATGATCAAACGTTCGTTATTACTTATAATAAGTACATTTTTATGACCGCAATCGTAAATTAACTAACCCGCAGGTTTATAAATATGGCCCATGATATCACAGTTTAAGAATAAAGGTTAACTTTTTGAAAGATAACTTTTGGCAAGTCTGAGGTACCAATAATTTGGCTTTTATTTTCCTTCAATTTACCGCAAATATGCAGAGAAATAACATTTTGTGCTGCTACATTACCCAGATCATTTTTGCATTTACAATGGTGTTAAAATCAAATTTCACTCATAGAGCGCTATTTAGTATATTAAATGGCATGTGCACCTTTAAAACAAAAAACAGGTGACTAGTAGAGATGTTCGAAACTGTTGAGTTTAGTTTTCGAATTTAGAAAGTTTTCTACTTTCTATTTTCGAAAATCAGCTACTTTCGATTTTCAATAATTATCTACTTTCGATTTTCGATAATTATCTACTTTTGATTTTTGCTAATCATCTACTTTCGATTTTCGATAATTATATACTTTCGATTTTTGATAATTATCTACTTTCCATTTTCAATAATTATCTACTTTTTTCTGATTTTCGAAAATCAGCTACTTTCGATTTTACAATAATTATCTACTTTCCATTTTCGATAATTATCTACTTTCGATTTTTGATAATTATCTACTTTCCATTTTCGATAATTATCTACTTTCCATTTTCAATTATCTACTTTTTTTTTGATTTTCGAAAATCGGCTACTTTCAATTTTCGAAAATCATCTACTTTCGGTTTTACAATAATTATCTACTTTCGATTTTCAATAATTATCTACTTTCGATTTTTGATAATCATCTACTTTCGATTTTCGATAATTATCTACTTTCAATTTTCAATAATTATCTACTTTCGATTTTCGAAAATCGTCTACTTTCAATTTTCGAAAATCATCTACTTTCGATTTTTAATAATTATCTACTTTAGGTTTTTGATAATTATCTACTTTCGATTTTCGATAATTATCTATCTTCAATTTTCAATAATTATCTACTTTCGATTTTCGAAAATCGGCTAATTTCGATTTTCAATAATTATCTACTTTAGATTTTTGATAATTATCTACTTTCGATTTACGATAATTATCTACTTTCGGTTTTCAATAATTATCCACTTTTGATTATTGATAATCGTCTATCGATTTTCGATAATTATCTACTTTCGATTTTCAATAATTATCTACTTTCAATTTTCGAAAATCATCTACTTTCGATTTTCAATAATTATCTACTTTAGATTTTTGATAATTAACTACTTTCGATTTTCAGTAATTATTTACTTTTGATTTTTGATAATCATCTATCGATTTTCGATAATTATCTACTTTCAATTTTTGAGAATTATCTACTTTTGAGTTTCAATAATTATCTACTTTCGATTTTCGATAATTATCTACTTTCGATTTTTGATAATCATCAATCGATTTTCGATAATTATCTACTTCCGATTTTCGATAATTATCTACTATAGATTTTTGATAATTATCTACTTTCGATTTTCGATAATTATCTACTTTTGATTTTCGATAATTATCTACTCAGAGAGCTTTTTATAAGTGTGACCATGTGCAGAGCGACTGCAGGGGAAATGGCAGTCAATCATTGGTTGTGATGTCAGCAGTCACAGCCTTGATTAACTGCATGAAGGGAGGGACCAGCTTACTTTGTCAAAACGGAGGCAATAATTATCCTTAAATATCTGCTTAGTAATACATCTAATAAAGTGCTTAATATATAAATTTGGATTTGGGACAGGTAACTGACAAGTGACCATGTTTTTGTTTTATGGGTGTATATGCCCTTTAATTTAATCCACTACTGGCCCCACTGTAGTGCTAAAAAAATCCTTACCTTACACCTCTTTTCCTTGTGGTTCTCCTGCAGTGCTTGTTCAAAGTTGACAGTAGGAGCTGTCAGTGAGTCATCCAGTCCCTGCTGCTTCCTTAACCTCAGTAAGGAAATTGACATGTACAGGGGGGGCCCTTTCAACCCCCTCCCTCCCTCCCTCTAGATTCTTCTTTGCTGCCTGGTGCCATAGCTCTAAAAACTTTAAATATATTGTAGGACACCCTAGCTCACCCCAACCATCAGATTTGTTTGTTAAAAAAAAGCAGCGGAACTTTACTTACATTACTTTGTTCCCCCGGCATTATGCCTCTCAGCCAGTCACAGACGTGGCTGCTGGCCCGGCCCCCTGCTTGCAACTTCCGGGAACAGAGCCCTGGGGGAACAAAGTAATGTAAATAGATTTCTGCTTCTTTTTTTAAGAAAGAAACCTGGCGGTTGGGGGTGGGCTAGGGTGTCCTACAATATATTAAAAGTTTGCAGGTGGACATGCCCTTTAAAGAATACAAAATATACTGTACATTTTTCAATAAAAAAATGGGATCTAGTCACTAGTCCTACCTCCTATTGGGGTATGTTTATAAATCCGCTGTATTGGGAACGTCTGCTACCGTGGGTATATACCGCCGATAATAACACGGGCATAAAGCACCAATCAATATCAGTACTTTACACCCACATTGTTGTTTTAAGGCAATAAATGCATGACCATGGTTGTTAAAGACTGAGGCAGGGTATTAGTATTTTATATCACGGTTGTAAACCCCCCACTGTGCACATTTGCAAAGATAAAGATCTGTTAAAAGAGGGCTATGTGGTTGGGGATTTTGTCTTCTGCTTTCCTCGCTTCTAGCACATGCGCACCTCTTAATGCACATGCCCACCTCTTAAAGCACATGCGCACCTCTTTAAAGCACATGCAGGCTCTAGAGCGCAAGGGAAAGAGATCAGGCTGACAGAGCTAACTTGCCAGCCACAAACAAAGGAGACTTTGACAAGTGAGATCTCTGCAGAAAGAGCTGAACAGGAAGTAGTTCTAGTTATTGAAACCACGGGTAGATTATTACATAAAGAAATCACAGTAGAGTAATCCTAATGATTAAAATTTATCATATTTGCTTCCATCTTTTAAGATGCCCTAAGCAATGTAGGGCACTGTGTGAGCTTCCTACCTTTGGTTGAGATAAGTGCAGCTTCACTTTGCTCGCTTGTCCCAGAGGCACTAGCAGCTCTTACATAAAAGAAATAATTTTCATTTGGTTGAAGTGAAACCTTGAACTGCTGATTTTTGATTCCAGCAATGGACCTGAAGTTTAGAAGTTACAGTAATTCACAAGTTCAATAAAATTCTAAATAACGATACATTGTAAATTACACGTACACATCCCCAGACAGTATCCCTTTAGAGTAAAGTTTTATTGAGATTATATCATGTACAATGAGTGTAGAGGTTACCTGAGCCCCTCTCCCTCGGATGGATACTGTTTGCACCACTCTAATGTAAAAGACTCAGTGGATTCTGGGTGGGCTGTGCTCCATCGGATAATAGCCATGTCCCAGCACACAGTGCACTCCTCTGCCTTGATTACTGGAATAGATGGAGCTGAGAACAGAATAATATGTCACTCAACAATTTGGCAAATACTGCATGTCTGGCAATAGTGCACATCGCATTTTACTGACCACACAGTTCATGTCATTTATATAAGGTGAAAAATATATATTTTATATATTGTATAAGAGAAAATAGGATATAAGGTAGTAGTATAGTACAGTATAGTATAGTACAGTACAGTATAATATAGTACAGAATAGTATAGTACAGTATAGAATGGTATAGTATAGTACAATGTAGTATAGTATAGTACAGTGTAGTATAGTATAGTACAGTATAGAATAGTATAGTATAGAATAGTGTAGTATAGTATAGTACAGCATAATATAGTATAGTACAGCATAGTATAGTACAGCATAGTATAGAATAGTATAGTACAGTGTTGTATAGTATAGTACAGTATAGTATAGTACAGTGTAGTATAGTATTTGAGGTTGAATAAAGACATACGTCCATCCAATCCAACCCATCTAGCAATATCCTCATTTTCCTTTCCTGTTGATCCAGAGGAAGAGAAAAAAAAAACACCAAATTTATGAAGGGGAAAAAATTCCTTCCTGACTCCAAGTGGCAATCGGAAATTTCCCTGGATCAACTCTACTAAAGTATCAATACCAGTAACTTGCAACATTCCTTGTTTGCAGAAACATCCAGCTTTTTTTTTAAACTGACCAATGAACCTGCCATAACAACGTCCACTGGAAGACAGTTCCATAGCCTTACTGTTCTCACAGTGAAAAACCCTTTCCGAACTTGAAGCCTTGAAGCTTTTTTCTTCAAGTCTTAAAGGGTATGTCCACCTGAAAAATTAACATTGCCTAAAGTAAAAGAGCCCATTTAAATATGCATGATACCTTTTATGGATTTTGTCTGTGTGCCCTAGTTTGTCCGATGTATGTGCTGTAAGATCCGCTTGGCACATTGAATATTCATGTTGCTGCCTTCCCAATAGCAGGCAGTCCGACGTGCGCGCCATCCCGCACATGCGCAGATCCACCCATGCTGCGTCGGACTCGTCGACCCTGCCCGCCCGAGGGAAAAACGGAACATCCCGTTCTGGAATGGATTTGTAGGTCTCGGACACACACACACACACACACACACACACACACAACACACAACACACAACACACACACACACACACACACACACACACACACACACTCACTCACTCTGTATGGCCCATTAATGTATTTATACACAGTAATCATATCCCCACGCAAACGCCTTTTCTCCAGTGTACATAACTGTAATTTATCCAGTCTCTCTTCATATTCAAGCTCCCCCAATCCCCTTATTCATTCAGTTGCCCTTCTCTGAACCCTTTCCATTTCAAAGATGTCCTTTTTGTACACAGGATTCCAAAGTTGCACTGCATATTCCAAATGAGGCCTTACCAATGCTTTGTAAAGAGGGAGAATTACATTTTCCTCCCTTGAATCCATACCTCTCTTTATACAAGACAATACCATGCTGTATCTGGCTGTTGCCGCCTGGCACTGCTTGCTACCTTTAAGTTTGTTAGGCACCAAAACTCCAAGATCCCTTTCCAACAGGGATGCACTTAACACAGAGCCTTTTATAGTATAAGTAGCACAAGGATTTTTAAGTCCAAAATGCATCACCTTACATTTATCAACATTGAATCTCATCTGCCACTTAGCAGCCCAATGGGATAATCTATCTAGACCCCCTGCAACGATTGTACATCCTCTGAAGATTTTAATGGTCGCCAAAGTTTTGTGTCGTCAGCAAACACAGAAACATTGCTGACAATACCCACTTCCCGGTGGCAACTGGGGCACGTGCCTCAGTTGACAGATACAGTGCCTCCCTAAGTGCCCCCCTTCCAGGGTTGCCAAACTTCACGGACATTCAGCCTAAATGTTAAAAGGTGCCTTGACTTACATTATGCCCGTACACAGCAGCTACAACTCCTACCCCTCCCTTCTTATTTGCTGTTCACTGGTGACTCCTCCCCTCTGCTCAAATTTTCTCTTAATCAAATGTGTTCCCGGGTATTTGGAGGGGGCGGAGCTGCTGAGTCTGTAGCAATGGAGAGCTGTGCTGAGAGGTCAGTACTGTGTCTGGTTTGGGAGACACTGACCTGCTCAGTTAGTTTTTGTGCTGCCAGGGAGAAGGGAGGGTTAGCTGCTGTTCTTTATATGAGACCCCCACACATTGAATCCAGCCAGCTTACTTCAAATTCCTGCTCAGGATGTAACTTACTACTGTCTGATAGTCTGGGTAACACTTTGAAGGAAACTGAAATCAATGTATGGGGGTCTCAGGAATAATAATAAATATAATTAGTGTTGCCAGCAATTAGACTTAGAGTCATCACTCATCCCTTCTACTGACAAGTGTTAAAACCAGCCCTCCAGTTCATTAGCCAGCCCAGTGTTAGTCAGTCCTCTAGTTCATTAGCCAGCCCTCCAGTTCATTAGCCAGCCCAGTGTTAGTCAGTCCTCTAGTTCATTAGCCAGCCCTCCAGTTCATTAGCCAGCCCTCCAATCATAGCCAGCACAGAGTGTAGTCAGTCCTACAGTTCATTGCCATCCTCTAGTTCATTAGCCAGCCCTCCAGTTCATTAGCCAGCCCTCCAGTTCATTAGCCAGCCCTCCAACTCATTAGCCAGCCCAGTGTTAGTCAGTCCTCCAGTTCATTAGCCATCCCTCTCGTTCATTAGCCAGCCCTCCATTTAATTAGCCAGCCCAGTTTTAGTCAGTCCTCCAGTTCATTAGCACTGTTAGCCAACCGTCCAATTCATTAGCCAACCCAGTGTTAGTCCTCCAGTTCATTAGCCAGCCCAGTGTTAGTCAGTCCTCTCGTTCATTAGCCAGCCCTCCAGTTCATTAGCCAGCCCTCCAGTTTCGTTAGCCAGCCCTCCATTTCATTAGCCAGCCCAGTGTTAGTCAGTCCTCCAGTTCATTAGCAATGTTAGTCAACCGTCCAATTCATTAGCCAACCCAGTGTTAGTCAGTCCTCCAGTTCATTAGCAATGTTAGTCAGCCCTCCAGTTCATTAGCCAGTGTCAGGCAGTCCTCCAGTTCATTAACCAGTGTCAGGCAGTCCTCCAGTTCATTAACCAGTGTCAGTCAGTCTTCCATGTTGTCGTGTCTTAATTTGGCTCTTTTAGCAGCAAATCACTCCTACTTTAGCACACTTATAAAAAATAACAAAATAGCCAACCCAGTGTTAGTCCTCCAGTTCATTAGCCAGCCCAGTGTTAGTCAGTCCTCTCGTTCATTAGCCAGCCCTCCAGTTCATTAGCCAGCCCTCCAGTTCATTAGTCAGCCCAGTGTTAGTCAGTCCTCCAGTTCATTAGCCAGCCCTCCAGTTCGTTAGCCAGCCCTCCATTTCATTAGCCAGCCCAGTGTTAGTCAGTCCTACAGTTCATTAGCAATGTTAGTCAACCGTCCAATTCATTGGCCAACCCAGTGTTAGTCAGTCCTCCAGTTAGCAATGTTAGTCGGCCCTCCAGTTCATTAGCCAGTGTCAGGCAGTCCTCCAGTTCATTAACCAGTGTCAGTCAGTCTTCCATGTTGTCGTGTCTTAATTTGGCTCTTTTAGCAGCAAATCACTCCTACTTTAGCACACTTATAAAAAATAACAAAAATAACCCACGCCTATTTTCGCTATTTAACACTCTTGCAGCTCTTGTCTACGGACACTCTTCATCCCATTAACACTCCTCATGATTTTGCAGACTACTTTAGAAATAAAACAGATGATATTCGTACTCTAATGCCCTCACCCCAGGACAATTCTCGCCTTCTTTTGCCTGCCCCACCGCCTGCAGCTCTGCAATCTTTCGCCCATCGCCTATTCAGAAGTCTTTGACCTCCTTTTGTCCTCGCCGCTTACAATGTGTACCAGTGATCCCATGCCCTCCTTCTTACTTAGACACTGAGCTAAAATCCTTTCCCCCGCACTTGCTCACATTTTTAATTCCTCCCTGACCTCCCTGGGATTTTTCCTTCTGCCTTTAAAGGGCATGTTCACCCTTCTTAATTTTTTTTTATATGTTCTAAGGCTTCCTTCACCAGCCCCAACCGCATTATTATAATTGCCAGAAACTCCCCCGATCTTTACTTACCTTCCCTCTTTCCTCCGCCGCACTGCCCGGCCTTCTGCTTGCATGGAACGAATTACTAAATACATCTATGCTAATAACTTATTGGACCCATTGCAGTCCAGATTCCAACTGGGTCATTTAACTGAAATGGCCCCCTGCAAAGTCTCTAATGACCTACAAGCTGCCAAAGCAAAGGGACAGTTTTGGGTCCTCATTCTCCTTGACCTATTGTCTGCCTTTGATACTGTGGACCACTCTCTTCTAATGCAAATTTTTTATTCTCTGGGCATCCGAAATCATGCTGCAGCATGGTTGTATTCTTATCTCAATAACAGATCTTTCTCTGTCTCTTTTGCTAATAAGAGTTCCTCTCCTGTTTCGCTTAGTGTGGGGGTCCCTCAGGGCTCGGTTTTTGGACCCTTGCTGTTCTCCCTCTGCACTATCTCTCTGGGAGAAATAATCAGTTCTTTAAGTGTTACTTATATGCTGATGATACCCAAATTTACTTGTCTACCCCCTGCATTAACCCCTGAAGTTCAATCCCAAATCTCTAAATGTCTTCTCTCTATCTACTGGATGGCACACTGCCGCCTTAAACAAACCGAATTAATCATTTTCCCCCTAAACTGGGACCTAGTCCACCCTTCTCCATCTCTATTGACAATATGGTCATTAACCCAGTTGAATCTGCACGCTGCCTTGGAGTTATCTTTGACTCATCTCTTTCCTTCCATCATCACATTAACTATGTCATTAGGATGTGTAGTTTTCTCCTTCGCAATATTGCCAAGATCCGCCCTTTTCTCTCCTTCTCCACTACTAAAATGCTCATGCATGCCCTTATAATCTCCCATCTTGACTACTATAACATTCTACTACTTGGAGTCTTAAACTCGGCAGCTCGGATCATCTCGCTCTCCTCCAAAAGAGAACCCGCAACCCAGATACTTCAGTCCATAGGGTGGCTTCCCATCAAACAAAGAATCATATTCAATACCCCACTTTTAACCTTTAAATCCCTTCACTCTACTGCACCTCCCTACTTCTCTCTTGGTCCCTTATGTACCCTCCATTCCACCAAGGAAATCTTCTCCATAAACCCCCAACAAACACTACTGCCTCCCACCTTAAAGCATTCTCTCTTGCTGCTCCCTACCATTGGTACTCTCTCCCTCTTTCGCTTCGCCTGGTGACATCCATTAATACTTTTGAATCTAGATTGTTATCCTACCTTTCTTAGCATCAGCAGAACAAATTATTGTTAGTACTTTTAAGCACTTTGTACCCATCCCCCCCACGTGTATCTGTATGTTGTCCTTTCCGCTTTGATTGTAAGCTCTTTGGGGCAGGGATCTCATTCTTAACATGTCAAGGCTTGTTGCACTTATATTAATTTATACATAATTTATATATATGCTTTCTTAACCGATGTATGAAATTGTATTTAATTTTTATCTATCTGTATAATGGCTTGGACTTATCCCCTTGTTTGTATACTCTGTATTTTATAATGTACAGCGCTGCATACCCAAGTGGTGCTTTATAAATACAATTATACATACATACAATGATTGTCTGGGTCTGTCATTGTGAAGAGACTGTCGCTGTAAGTTCTGTAACCATAAATGAACTGGCATAGTAGACATGGTAAAAGTAAAAACCACAGGAGCTGTGTGGCCTACACACACTACCCAGCCTTCCCACATGTACCATATGCTTTTCCTGCATTCATCATGATGAAGGGACAAACAATATTGCATAATATAATATATTCTGGCCTGGGTTTCTGTGCTGCTAATGGCACAGTGGTAAATGCTCGAAGAGGTTTATTTTTAGGTAAAGTATAAATTACTGGATCAATTTCCCCTCTCACAGTGGGAACACACAGTTTGTACTGTACAGATTCCTCAGTGAAAATGTGGGTGAGTGGGAGAGATCCGATAAGTGATTTCTCCCATGCTGCCTGTGCATGCATCATCAGTGGACTCTGTTTCTTCACTGCGGGAAGGTGGAACAAGCCACTGGAACGCCCCAGAAGATAAGGGCTAGAAAACACAAACAGGCGTCAATCCTCTAGAAATGGGTGAGAACCTGTGCACTTATTTATTTGTTTCAATGACAGGTCACCATATACAAGGCTAAAAAGCCTCTGATAAGGTCTGTTATTATAAAGGTTGTTATTGTCCTTATTAGAATTCAATACAAGATACCCAACTGGAAACACAAACTTTGCTATAACCAGGAAAGCAAAAAATATTTTATTTGGATAATGTTATCATCCTGACTGTTCTTTAGTCTTTAGATTATTGTTACTGTGACTTTGTAATGTCATGCTACATGGTTCCATTTTTACTGCAGGTTTGCAATATCGAGTTTATCAGCAGAATTTGGCACCTCGAGGTGGGATCAGGATCAAGCAGAGACTTTAGTACCGCACTTTGTTATTTAAAAAATAAATTGTTTCCTATCACTAAAGGATTGGGCAGCCCTTCCAATGGAATGATCATTACTGCAAGCCAAAAAGACAACGCCATGCTCTAGAAATACCCATCACTGCATGCCAGAATATCTGGTAAACATCAGTATCACATGTACACTACAAGTAAATGACACTCTGTTGGTCAGTTCCTGATTTTAAATGTTAGATAATCACATCTTAGCATAGGCTAGAACTAACTCAGATACATTAAAAGCATCTACATAGCAATTTTTCTACTGATGATTAGTCAACTTTTAAAAGGGAACTAAACCCAAATATTAACTTTTGGGGTAAAATGGCAGCAATCAAGCACCCAGGAGCCTTGAATGGCGTGTCCACCATTTAACAAAATGGTCAATTATCATTTACTCCAACAGTTGACGGACGGTCATG
The DNA here is from genome assembly GCA_019447015.1 of Hymenochirus boettgeri. Classification (NCBI taxonomy): domain Eukaryota; kingdom Metazoa; phylum Chordata; class Amphibia; order Anura; family Pipidae; genus Hymenochirus; species Hymenochirus boettgeri. The sequence continues at coordinate 360,239,623 of CM033469.1, read as the reverse complement.
GCCGCCACAAGGATCCATACTATAATTCGTCCCCACCGAACCAAAAAAACTGAAATGTGGATCAGTCGGCCCGAATTTTTGTATGGTGTGTATCTTGCTTAAAAAACCATCCCAAGGACATTGTTGATTCCATGTTTATGAAAGACAGCTGGCTGCTGAGCCTGACGTAAAAATAATGACTATATATGTCTGGGAGAGTGGCTTTGAATATACAATGTTTTATTAAATAAGAGAAACCAGTTAACATTAAGATATAATAGGAAGGTCATACACAAAACTTTAGAAGATATTTTTCTAATCCAAGTAAGCCCAGCCAAAAAGGCTTAAACACAAAATCCTAAATCTTACTGAACTACCAAACCTTTCCAAATGCACACCAATGTATCTACACCTTTCCATATTACATAAATTACATTCTTTACACCGTACTTCTAAATGGTGCAGGTCTGCACTTTTCACATTGAAAATAAACTATGTAAATAATGTAAACCACCAGCAGAGGCATATCTGCCAGTTATGTCATCATCGACAGCAAATTCACACACAGGCTTTTAAGCAGTAGAGCATCCAAAGGACCTAGTTAGAGCCTGAGTCCGTACTTCCTGTGCTAATCACTGACGTCATGAAGGAGCGTCAGGACCTGTAGCTTGTTGGAACGCAAAATTACGTCTCAAAAGGTTGAAACACTGAAGTATCGTACACCAGCCTCCAAACACATTCCACAAAATAGCCTAAGCCCCAAAAGAGGAAAAAGGTAGAAAACAGACATCTATGTACCGTACTAATAAAACATAAAAAGTCTCTCTATAGACAAACTAGTTCCATGCTAGATATGGTGTCCTTAGATTGATCATTATATGTCCACATCAGAGGTTTTTGTACAAGGACACTCCAGACTGTCATACAATTTTCAGTGTCTTGAACATTACATGTCTTAAAAATAAAAGCACAAAGCCAAATGTAATCTGATACTGACACAATTCCAGTAGTCCAGTATAATTTCAAACCAATTATCTAATATATTTAGAAATATACTGTTCCTCCATAAGTCCAACAATATGGATATACAGTTATACAGATGTCTCCTCTACACAGTTTATTGACCTTTTTGAAAAAGTTATAACTTTTACTGGCTAACTAAAATGATTGAAACTGTTAAGCTGGGTACACACAGTAACGATAAAGCCCCGATACCGTTGGATCCGACGGTATTGGGGCTTTATCGTTATGTGTGTACGCTCGTTTCCCGAACGAGCGCGCGGCCGCCGAACGATCGGGTCGGCGGAACGCTCGTTCGGGAAAGGCCGAAAATTTCCATCGCCCGCGCTAGACTCCCTATAGAGGAGTCTAGCGCGGCCGATGGAAACACACAGTCCCGAGCGTTCTCCTTATGAAGTTCATAGGGAGAACGCTCGGGACTGTGTGTATGCAGATCTTTGAAAGATGGCAGACAGGATCTTGCAGATCCTGTCTGTCATCTTTCAGAAATCTGTACTGTGTGTACCTAGCTTAAGTGTTGTGGCCAGCCACTTGTCTAAATGGTAGCCTCCTGCCATTCAGACTAGCGAATGGCAAGACTGCAAGTATTATATAACTCAGGAAAGCAGGGACTGGGAAACCCTGTTTATTTGAGCTGTTGGGTAGAGTTGTAATGTGGGTTCGAATAGAACCCAGTTTCAAATTGAATCTGAGGGTTTCGAAGTCCCGACGAAACTTTCAAAACATCCGAACTCAATTTGAAAATCAAAAGTAGACGATTTTCAAAATTCAAAAATCGAAAGTAGACGATTTTCGAAATGTGAAAGTAGATGATTTTTTAAAAAATAGACGATTTTCGAAAATCGAAAGTAGACATTTTTCGAAAAATCGACACTCGAATTTTTAGAACTTTCCGAAAAATTTGAGACCGGAACGAAACTCAACAGTTTTGAACATCTCTACTGTTGGGTAATAGGAAGTAGTTTTAGCAGCACTAGCAAGAGGTCTGTCATATTGTCTATTTTCACTGCCCAAAGCTGAAAGCTGTGATGTTTAACCAGGTATACAGTTATCCTGCAGATACCACTGTACCAAATCAAGAGACTTCTCCAGGGCAACAACTAAACTATACCCCAAGTCTGCCAGTTCTAATGCCCTATCCCAGCCACTAAACCAGCAACATGGGACCAGCTGTCTGACACCCAAGTGATAATTTACCAGATATTGCAAAATACCAGGCACCAAACCAACTGGTTTCATCAGAACTGACCAAATGCGATGACCGACCAGAGAATTATTTGGTCTGGAAATTTCTTAATGCCACAGAGACTTTATGACTTTCACCAGGTGAAAAGGTAGACTCTCTGGTTATGTGGCTTGGAACTGATTTTGCAGAACATGCACGTCGCATCAAGTCGGCAAATACATAGTAAAATAGTAATTGAGGTTGAATAAAGACATGCGTCTATTAAGTCCTACGTTTTCACTCTCCTTTTTAACCCTACCTAACAGTTGGTCCAGAGGAAGGCAAATAAACCCAGCTTAAAAAAAAAAGGGGGGGGTTCCTTCCTGAGTCCAAATGGCAATCATAAAGTATCCCTGGATCAACCAGAACTGCAGTATACTATTAATACCAGTCATTCTCAATATTATATAGTATCCCTGTACCAACCAGAACTATAGTATATGTATTAATACCAGTAATTCTCAATATTATATAGTATCCCTGTACCAACCAGAACTACAGTATATGTATTAATACCAGTAATTCTTAATATTATATAGTATATCTGTACCAACCAGAACTACAATATATTTATTAATACCAATAATTCTCAATATTATATAGTATCCCTGTACCAACCAGAACTACAGTATATGTATTAGTACCAGTAATTCTCAATATTATATAGTATCCCTGTACCAACCAGAACAACAATATATGTATTAATACCAATAATTCTCAATATTATATAGTATCCCCGTACCAATATACCATTGGAAACAAGTGGTAAAAATCCATTTGCACCCAGGCATGTGTGCACACAATTGATATCAGCAGAATATAAACCTGCAGAAAACAGTTGTCACATCTACACTCTTACCTTGGAATATCTTATATTGCAATAATAGTTTAAAAAATGAAAAACCAACAATTTATTGCAACTGGGTTCATTTCAATCATATTATGTATTTTAATTTCTTAAAGGGCATGTCCACCCCCCAAACTAAAATTTACCAACTACTGGCCCCACTGTAAAAAATAAAAAAATCCTTACCTTACATCCCTGTTCCTTGTGGTTCTCCTGTTCTGCCTCTTCAAAGTGCAGGAAACTGCTGGGTAGGAGCTGTCAGTGCCTCTTCCTGTGCCTGTAGCTTGGCTAGCCTCATCAAGGTATGAGGCATGCTCAGTAGAGCCCTTTCCCCCTCTCCCTCCCTCCTTCCGGATCCCTCTGTGGCTGGCAGTAGTGTAGCTTTAAAAGCTTGAGCCACAATGCAGGGGATACCCTCCCACCCCCAACCGCTCTATTTATTACTTCAAAATCGCTCTCCTTCTTTACTTACACCACCTCGTTCCAGCGCCGTTTTCATTACTGGCAGCCGCGGCTGTGATTGGCTGCCTCTCAGCCAATCACAGCCGCGGCTGCCGGTCCGGCCCCCTGCTTGGACCAGAACAGTGGATCGAGTAGGTGTAAGTAAAGAAGGAGAGCGATTTTGAAGTTATAAATATAGCGGTTGGGGGTGGGAGGGTATTCACTACATTGCCTAAAAAGTTTTTAGAAGGGGTGGACATGCCCTTTAATAACAAGATATGTAGCCATTATAACTTACTCTCTATGATCTTGCAGTATTTTTATGCAGAAGCACGACTTCTGGTGCACCTACCTGTCCTGAATGGTGCCTTATCACTGGGTAAGCTGCAGCCGGTGTAATTTACAGCCATAACCCAGACACTGTAGCATTTATCTGGTTCCAGGTCTTCCAAGATGCAGAAACTTTCTTTTACAGTTACTCTGTATTCCTCCAGCAGAACTGAAACAAGTCGATCACAATAAAGATATAAACACACATTACTTTGACCACATTACAATTATAATCTAAATTACACAACGCTATATACACAGGAATCACCAACACACTGCTCATAGCCAACATTGGTTAAAATTATACAATCACAATTCTAATTAATAATTTCCAGCTTATTGTCCAGGTTGTTTGTACATACTGCAAGGATTTGAATTATTATTGATACTATTTTATCTGTTATTACATAACAATGCAAATTCTATTAAGAAATATGGTAGATTACAATCTTAGTTAAGTTCTAGTAGCAAACAGGAAATTGTGGAACTTGTCTGTTTGGGCTGTAATTGTTATTACTATAAATGAAACCCAAATGTCCACATTGCCATTCCTTTCTGCATATTCATATAGCAAGGAGATCAGCATTAATACTAAGCTTATTTATATTTTACTCGGGCCGTTTCTAGCCATTTTGGTGCCCTAGCGTGATCAAAACGCAATCCAGTCGCACTTAAAAGTGCAGTTGTGTGGCCTATCCCTCCAAGAGTATTGACATTACCATTTTTAGTGCCAGCACTTCCCCAGAATATTGCTATTAACCCTTCAGTGCCAGCAGAGTATTACATTTAACCCTTCAGTGCCAGCACACTTTCCTTCTAGTAATTTCAGTGCCAGCACTGACCCAGAGTATTGCCATTAAAACCTTAGTGCTAGCACTTTATTAGAGTACTGCTATTAATATTTTCTGTACCACCACAGTATTACTTTTAACCCTTTCCAGGGGCGTGTTTAGGAATCCCCTCTTTCTGCCTGCTCAGTGCAGTCCGCTGTTCTACATCTCCTGGTGCCCATAGACTTATATAGTTTGGTACATAGATTGTTACATTGTATACAGCATGTACCTGCTTTCCACGTCTCCTCCATTGAATTGTTCCCTCCTCACCTACTCTAAGTTCTAATTGGAGAGTTGGGTGGAAGGAAGAAGGAGGCAGGGATAGGGATCTCGTGGCTGCTAGTCACAGGGTCACTGTTATAAAGTCTGCAGCAGCTTTTACCTGGCATTTTAGATCTGTTCTCCTCAGTACTATTAGCTGAGCTCATCCTCCCCCCTCCTTGCTTCACCTTCAGTTCATTTGTAACATTTGTTGCTAAATAGAGTGTATGGAGTTCAGGCTCTTTACTAAATACAATGTGGTAAATTACAGCAGAACAAGCAGAGCAGATCTCAAACTGAAAGGAAAAGCTGACAGGGAGAACACTGGGTGCCTTGGTTTAATATAGGCGCCCTAGCACTTTGTCTAGGTGGCTTATGCCTAAAAATGGCTCTAATTTTACTCTTTATGTAAAAGTGTAGAAGCCAATTATAGAATAATGATACAAACACATATTTTACGTATTTAATAATCTTAAGGACTAATATATTAGTCATATGTGTATAACTAGATGAAGCGACCAGTGGACTAATTACCAAGATGTGTATAACTATATCAGACATCCCACCCTGCCGAACCTGGCTTCCGGGCAGAGTGGGGAGAAGGAGGCAGGGGAGGGGCCAGTTATGCCCCCTAACCACGCCTCTAACGTGACGTAAATTAGGTCGCGTTAGAGGCGTGGCTAGGGCCGTAACTGGCCCGTGTGACGTAATTTACGTCACATAGGAGGCATGGCCAGAAGAAAGAAGGCGTTCCAGAGGCGGACTCTCAGGTAGGTTCGAGTCACGGGAGTTTGTGGTGGTCTCGCGGGTGTGCGGGAGACCACCCCAAAATCAGGGAGACTCCCGCGACTCCCGGGAGGGGTGGGATACCTGCTATATGAAGTGCCCAGTTTACTAGTTACCAAGATGTGAATAACTAGATAAAGTGACCACTGGACTAGTTACCAAGATGTGTATTACTATATGAAGTGACACTGGACTAGTTACCAAGATGTGTATTACTATATGAAGTGACCCTGACTAGTTACCAGATGTTATACTATAAAGACACTGGACTAGTTACCAAAATTGTATTACTATATGAATTGACACTGGACTAGTTACCAAGATGTGTTTACTATATAAAGTGACACTGGACTAGTTACCAAGATTGTATTACTATATAAAGTGACACTGGACTAGTTACCAATGTGTATTACTATATGAAGTGACACTGGACTAGTTACCAAGATATGTATTACTATATAAGTGACACTGGACTAGTTACCAAGATATGTTTAACTATATAAAGTGACACTGGACTAGTTACCAAGATGTGTATTACTATATGAAGTGACCTGGACTAGTTACCAAGATGTGTATTACTATATGAAGTGACACTGGACTAGTTACCAAGATGTGTATTACTATATGAAGTGACACTGGACTAGTTACCAAGATGTGTATTACTATATGAAGTGACACTGGACTAGTTACCAAGATGTGTATTACTATATAAAGTGACACTGGACTAGTTACCAAGATATGTATTACTATATGAAGTGACACTGGACTAGTTACCAAGAATGTATTACTATATAATGACACTGGACTAGTTCCAAGATATGTATTACTATATGAAGTGACACTGGACTAGTTACCAAGATGTGTATTACTATATAAAGTGACACTGGACTAGTTACCAAGATATGTATTACTATATGAAGTGACACTGGACTAGTTACCAAGATGTGTATTACTATATGAAGTGACACTGGACTAGTTACCAAGATATGTATTACTATATGAAGTGACACTGGACTAGTTACCAAGATGTGGACTAATGGACTAAAAATGGACTAGAACTCGAACCCGAGATCGAGCCGAACGGACTTGGACTTCTCGAACTATCCCGGACCCGGATTTTCGATATTTTCCAGACTTTCGACTTTTGTCTATTATACCTATACGTAAGTAAATATCGAATCCGCAAGTAAAATGTCTATTATACCTATACGCAAATAAATATCGAATTCTTGAATTCGCAAGTAAAATGTCTATTATACTTATACGCAAGTAAATATCAAATTCTCGAATCCGCAAGTAAAATGTCTATTATACCTATATGCGAGTTAATATCAAATTCTCGAATCCGCGAGTAAAATGTCTATTATACCTATATGCGAGTAAATAGCGAATTCTCGAATCCGCGAGTAAAATGTCTATTATATCTATACGCAAGTAAATATCAAATTATCGAATCCACGAGTAAAATGTCTATTATACCTATACACGAGTAAATAGCAAATTCTCGAATCCGTGAGTAAAATGTCCATTATACCAATACGCGAATAAATATCAAATTCTTGAATGTGCAAGTAAAATGTCTATTATACCAATCCGCGAGTAAATATCGAATTCTCGAATCTGCGAGTCCTTCATGGGATAATTATTGAATGTTCGAACACGAGAGCTCAAAAGTAGCGCGTGTGAGAGTAAAATCCTGGATATTCGAGCATGTTCCCTAGACCATTTCCCAGGTCTCACAGCCATTTACATTAAGTTACCATTGATATTTTAATTGTATTTCATTCGAACTTTTTGAACTATTTGACTCCTATTGACTTTAATGGGTCCGTTTTCGAACTTTCCATATAGTTCGGCCATCTCTACACTGGACTAGTTACCAAGATGTGTATAACTTGATAAAGTGACCACTGGACTAGTTACCAAGATATGTATTACTATATGAAATGCCCAGTGAACTAGTTGTCAAGATGTGTATTACTGTATGAAGTGACACTGGATTGTTACCAAGATGTGTATAACTAGATGAAGTGACCAGTGGACTAGTTACCAAGATGTGTATAACTAAAGTGACCAGTGAATGATTGAATACTTGTGTGATTGCATATTAAAGGAATAGTTCACACAAAAATTGAACTATTCCTTTAAAGCAGTGATTGAAGACCGGGAGGTAAAGGACCTATTCCCCTTCCTTCCGTTCTTCAATCACTTCACCAAGATCCAGGAACAAAGGTTAGTTTAATTACCTTACGCAGGATCCACCACGGCTCCATTGATAACTGCTGACTGCTTCCTGGTTTAGTTTACTATAGCGCGCAATATCGCGCATGCGCGCTATAGTGCAACTAAACCAGGAATAGGTCCTTTACCTCCCGGTCTTCAATCACAGCTTTAAAGGAATAGTTCAATTTTTGTGTGAACTATTCCTTTAAACAACGTCTAAACATGCTACGTGTTTATAATAGAAAACATGTAAAGTAATGGAGCTGTGACACTGGACATAAGATATTGGTAAAGATGTGAGTGGAGGACATAAGTAAAATTATGTACATCAGATAATAACACCATGTCTAGTGTTGTCTGATATTGTCTAGTTAAAGGGAATATTCACCCTTAAAACAAAAAGCTGGTCAATTGTCAGTTACCTGCCCCCAACACCAAATTATATATTTTGCATTTTATTATCTGCATTAATAACCAGATATTTAAGTATAATTATTGCCTCCATTCTCCATTCTGGCAGAGTAAGCTGGCCCCTCCCTCCATGCTGTCAATCAAGGCTGTGATTACTGACATCACAACCAATGATTGACTGCTGTTTTAACTGCTGCCTCCTCTGCAGATGCTCAAGCTTATAAAAAGCTCATTGAGCAGAGGGATGAGGCAGATACCTTTGCCAGAAAGGAATAGAACGTATTAAACATCTGGCTACAAATACATGTAATAAACTGGTAAAAATAGCAGTTGGGGTTGCAGGCAGATAACGGACAAGTCTCCAATTTTTTTTTACGGGTGGACGTGCTCTTTAATGAAACACGTGGATGGTTCAGGGAGGGAGAAGAAAGTCTAAGTGAGCAAGTCCATGTGCTAATGTTAGCTAAGCCACCCACGTCGACATTTAGGTAGTAAGTTTTAGCAGGTGCTGTAGATCTGTTATGATTTATTGCACTGACATCTACAGTTACAAGGTAACATATTTATCAGTCAGCTAGAATCAGTTCACAGGGTTTTATTTGGCTTCACTAACACTGAACTTGTTATTTAGAAAGAACTACAATTATGATGTCAAACCTGCAGCCCTCTACCTACATCATGAAAATTACAATGTCCTGCATTCCATTGGTTTTGAATGCAAAGCCTACCTATTAACACTGATGTGTTTTTGTAATCAATGCTGAGCGACATTTAGGTCTTTATCTACCCTCTCTTCATTTTCCCTGCAGCGGCTACACATGGATTTGCGAATTTTACACTTTTTGTATTGGTTTTAATGTATACTGAGTAAATGTTTTATCTTCCCCTATGATCGGATTCTCACTGTTTCTCATTAAATGTTGATTGCACAAGATAGGGGGATACTTACATTTTTCTCTGTCCTGTTTAAAACATGGACTGTATCTGAATCCATATACTACAGTATTTTTAGCAGGAAAGTCATGTAACTGATATCATTAGATAGCATCCCACCAGGATAATGTAGGTAAAGAGAAGCTTAAAGGGAATGTCTATCCCCAAAATCACATTTCATATTCAGCTAAAACACCCCACAAAACCTAGAAATCATTACAGGCTTTTGCAGCGCCCACAGGAGAAATAAGCTGCAGTCATTGGGCATGATGTCCTTGTCATGGCCATGATTCCAGCGTGTACCCAAAAGAGCTGTGAGATGCAGAAAAGTGGATCAGGCAGTTCCATTTAGAATAGGTATTCAGCAAAAATTGTTTTTTGGGGTGGACATTCCCTTTAAGGGTTTCAATTCTTATGGTCAAATGTTAAGGAATCTGTAGTAAAGAATCTGTAAGTTACAGACTATACAGCAAGGGGTCTTTATAATAATGCTTTAAAACCTTTATAATGATGCTATGAGCCCCTAACCCCTTGTTTACATTATATTAATAATGTGCTGTTTTTTAGAATGATGAGTGTCCTAACTGCAATGTCACCCTCACCATTTTCATCATGGTTTTGTTCTGGCTCCTCCATACAGTACACCTGGAAGAATTCAATGACGTCATCCTGGTCCGTGGTCCAGTAGACTGCAATGGATGTGCTTGTGGCAGAGTTGGGTTCTTGTGATTTGACATTCGGGGTTTGAGGCACTGCAACATGAAAGGGAAATATAATGTATTTACTGCACACATTTCTGTGACAAGCAGTCACTTTCCAGCATGTGGGAGATTCTGGAGAAAAATAAATCCCTATGTCTGTCCCTATGGGGATTCACTGAAATCCCTAGTTTCATTTACTGTAATAACTTGCTCCACATCAAACTGGGTCCCTTTCCTTCAGTCAACTTGTACGCAGAGATGGAACAGAGCTGCAGCCTTGCTTATAAGATTTTGTTGGTAAATATAATGGAAATTGCTCAAAAAATGACCTTCTGATACTTTAGATTTGCTTCCTGTGTGTCATCCTCCTGTTTGTTCCTATGACCTAGACACTGAACACAATACAGTTCCTACCTAGTAACATTCCGTTTTTCCGTTTTTTGTGGCATCTAGTCCTTCCTAGATGCCACACAGAGATGGATTAAGATCATATGGGGCCCAAGGCAGGGCCATTATTTAGGGCCCCCTTTTTTGCTACATATATTGTGTAGACTGTAATTTTGTTACTGCTTCTGAAGCTGGGCCCCCAGAAGTTTCCTGGGCCCTAGGCAGGTGCCTAGGGTTGCCTTGTGGATAATCCTGCTCTGATGCCACATGGTAAAGAGAAGCAGAAAGAGGCTGTCAATGCACTCAATGCCCCAAGCAATACTAGGTCATTTTTCAAGCCAAACAATCACCAAGCTGATGTTTTGGTAAAATTGACATGGTGACGGAAAGCATTTACTAGCTGGTAATCCTAAATCCATGCTAGGGATTTTCAAAACTGTGCCAAATTCTGTTTCCCTATTCGTATTAATAGAAGGAAATCCATGTGCTAACGGGGTACACGTTTTACACATTTATATACATGAACAATTCAATGACCCCTTATAATTGTCTGTTTTGTACTCCCAGCTGAATTACCAATGGATATGATTGGTCACATGACAGTCAGGAGCTAGGGTTGCTTTATTTTTGAATGTCTAATTAAATCCAGGCCACTTTAATGCCCCTACACACATGCAATTGCAAAGCTGACACATGATGGTGTACAGACTATTATTTAATGTATGGGTAATTGGTCAGTGAAACAGCTGTTTATGCATGGTTAATTATACGCTGGGTCTGTTCATTAACAAGGCCTGACCGAGCACCCAAACACTTACCAATAGTTGGCTAGGGTTTGGCTGTTTGTGCACCATTTTGTGGCACTGTTCGGCCCTGCGATCACACATGTGTACAATTTCCTTTAAAACTCCTCTGGTCCTGAATCCTACCTTGGACCGGCGAGCCTGGGAGGATTTATACAGAGGAGTTACAGTAGGTACTTCACGCGAGACAACCTGCAATTTTCAACCCTCATCCCAAGTACATCATGTCTGGAAGTACTTGTTTAACCTTCCCATTTCCCTTTTAAGGATAGGTGCACTGTAAAATCAAGTTATGTTGATTTGGAAGCTGCAGCTTTAAAAATACTGTTGCCATAATTTTTTTTTACCTATGTCCCTCCAGAGCCTAGCTTTGTACCTTGGAAGTTGCTGACATCTTGCAGAGATTTCCTCTGCTTTCTCCTGCTTGAGCCTCAAACAGTAATGCCTGTGAGTTCCGTGCACACGCACATGCACAGAACTCAGAGGCATTACTGTTTGAGGCTCAAGCAGGAGAGTGCACGGAACTCACAGGCATTACTGTTTGAGGCTCAAACAGGAGTGTGCACGGAACTCACAGGGCATTACTGTTTGATGTCAAGCAGGGGAGGTGCATGGAACTACAGTTCATTACTATTTGAGGCTCAGCAGGAGAGTGCATGGAACCCACTGGCATTACTGTTAAGAATCAAGCGGAAGAGAGCACGGAACTCACAGGCATACTTGTTGAGGCTCAAAGAGAGAGTGTGCACGGAACTCACAGACATTACTGTTGAGGCTCAAGCAGGAGAGTGCACGGAACTCACAGGCATTACTGTTTGAGGCTCAAGCAGGAGAGTGCATGGAACTTACAGTCATTACTATTTGAGGCTCAAACAGGAGTGTGCACGGAACTCACAGGCATTACTGTTTGAGGCTCAAGCAGGAGAGTGCACGGAACTCACAGGCATTACTGTTTGAGGCTCAAGCAGGAGAGTGCATGGAACTTACAGTCATTAGTATTTGAGGCTCAAGCAGGAGAGTGCATGGAACTCACTGGCATTACTGTTTAAGAATCAAGCGGAAGAGAGCACGGAACTCACAGGCATTACTGTTTGAGGCTCAAGCAGGAGAATGCACGGAACTCACAGGCATTACTGTTTGAGGCTCAAACAGGAGTGTGCACGGAACTCACAGGCATTACTGTTTGAGGCTCAAGCAGGAGAGTGCACGGAACTTACAGTCATTACTATTTGAGGTTTAAGCAGGAGAGTGCATGGAACTCACTGGCATTACTGTTTAAGAATCAAACGGAAGAGAGCACGGAACTCACAGGCATTACTGTTTGAGGCTCAAGCAGGAGAGAGCATGGAACTTACAGTCATTACTATTTGAGGCTTAAGCAGGAGAGTGCATGGAACTCACGGCATTACTGTTTAAGAATCAAGCGGAGAGAGCACGGAACTCACAGGCATTACTGTTTGAGGCTCAAGCAGGAGAGTGCACGGAACTCACAGACATTACTGTTTGAGCTCAAGCAGGAGAGTGCACGGAACTCACAGGCATTACTGTTTGAGGCTCAAGCAGGAGAGTGCATGGAACTACAGTCATTACTAGAGGCTCAAACAGGAGTGTGCACGGAACTCACAGGCATTACTGTTTGAGGCTCAAGCAGGAGAGTGCACGGAACTCACAGGCATTACTGTTTGAGGCTCAAGCAGGAGAGTGCATGGAACTTACAAGTCATTAGTATTTGAGGCTCAAGCAGGAGAGTGCATGGAACTCACTGCATTACGTTTAGAATCAAGCGGAAGAGAGCACGGAACTCACAGGCATTACTGTTTGAGGCTCAAGCAGGAGAATGCACGGAACTCACAGGCATTACTGTTTGAGGCTCAAACAGGAGTGTGCACGGAACTCACAGGCATTACTGTTTGAGGCTCAAGCAGGAGAGTGCACGGAACTTACAGTCATTCTATTTGAGGCTTAAGCAGGAGAGGTGCATGACTCACTGGCATACTGTAGAATCAAACGGAAGAGAGCACGGAACTCACAGGCATTACGTTTGAGGCTCAAGTAGGAGAGAGCATGGAACTTACAGTCATACTATTTGAGGTAAGCAGGAGAGTGCATGGAACTCAATGGCATTACTGTTTAAGAATCAAGCGGAAGAGAGCACGGAACTCACGGCATTACTGTTTGAGGCTCAAGCGGAGAGTGCACGGAACTCACAGGCATTTCTGTTTGAGGCTCAAGCAGGAGAATGCACGGACACTCACAGGATTACTGTTTGAGGCTCAAACGGGGGGATGCACGGAACTCACAGGCATTACTGTTTGAGGCTCAAGCAGGAGAGGAGACGGAACTCACAGGCATTACTGTTTGAGGCTCAAACAGGAGGTGTGCACGGAACTCACAGGATTACTGTTTGAGGCTCAAGCAGGAGAGTGCACGGAACTCACAGGCATTACTGTTTGAGGCTCAAGCAGGAGAGTGCATGGAACTTACAGTCATTACTATTTGAGGCTCAAGCAGGAGAGTGCATGGAACTCACTGGCATTACTGTTTAAGAATCAAGCGGAAGAGAGCACGGAACTCACAGGCATTACTGTTTTGAGGCTCAAGCAGGAGAGTGCACGGAACTCACAGGCATTACGTTGAGGCTCAAGCAGGAGAATGCACGGAACTACAGGCATACTGTTTGAGGCTCAAACAGGAGTGTGACGGAACTACAGGCATACTGTTTGAGGCTCAAGCAGGAGAGTGCACGGAACTTACAGTCATTACTATTTGAGGCTTAAGCAGGAGAGTGCATGGAACTCACTGGCATTACTGTTTAAGAATCAAACGGAAGAGAGCACGGAACTCACAGGCATTACTGTTTGAGGCTCAAGCAGGAGAATGCACGGAACTCACAGGCATTACTGTTTGAGGCTCAAACAGGAGTGTGCACGGAACTCACAGGCATTAATGTTTGAGGCTCAAGCAGGAGAGTGCACGGAACTCACAGGCATTACTGTTTGAGGCTCAAGCAGGAGAGTGCAGGAACTACAGTCATTATTTGAGGCTCAAGCAGAGAGTGCATGGAACTCACTGGCATTACTGTTTAAGAATCAAGCGGAAGAGAGCACGGAACTCACAGGCATTACTGTTTGAGGCTCAAGCAGGAGAGTGCACGGAACTCACAGGCATTACTGTTTGAGGTAAGCAGGAGAATGCACGGAACCACAGGCATTACTGTTTGAGGCTCAAGCAGGAGAATGCACGGAACTCACAGGCATTACTGTTTGAGGCTCAAGCAGGAGAGTGCACGGAACTCACAGGCATTACTGTTTGAGGCTCAAGCAGGAGAGTGCACGGAACTTACAGTCATTACTATTTGAGGCTTAAGCAGGAGAGTGCATGGAACTCACTGGCATTACTGTTTAAGAATCAAGCGGAAGAGAGCACGGAACTCCACAGGCATTATGTTTGAGGCTCAAGCAGGGAGAGTGACGGAACTCACAGGCATTACTGTTTGAGGCTCAAGCAGGAGAGAATGCACGGAACTCACAGGCATTACTGTTTGAGGCTCAAACAGGAGTGTGACGGAACTCACAAGGCATTACTGTTTGAGGCTCAAGCAGGAGAGAGCACGGAACTCACAGGCATTACTGTTTGAGGCTCAAACAGGAGTGTGCACGGAACTCACAGCATCACTGTTTGAGCTCAAGCAGGAGAGTGCACGGAACTCACAGGCATTACTGTTTGAGGTCAAGCAGGAGAGTGCATGGAACTCACGGCATTACTGTTTGAGGCTCAAGCAGGAGAGTGCACGGAACTCACAGGCATCTATTTGAGGCTCAAACAGGAGTGTGCACGGAACTCACAGGCATTACGTTTGAGGCTCAGCAGGAGAGTGCACGGAACTCAACAGGCATTACTGTTTGAGGCTCAAGCAGGAGAGTGCATGGAACTTACAGTCATTACTATTTGAGGCTCAAGCAGGAGAGTGCATGGAACTCACTGGCATTACTGTTTAAGAATCAAGCGGAAGAGAGCACGGAACTCACAGGCATTACTGTTTGAGGCTCAAGCAGGAGAGTGCACGGAACTCACAGGCATTACTGTTTGAGGCTCAAGCAGGAGAATGCACGGAACTCACAGGCATTACTGTTTGAGGCTCAAGCAGGAGTGTGCACGGAACTCACAGGCATTACTGTTTGAGGCTCAAGCAGGAGAGTGCATGGAACTTACAGTCATTACTATTTGAGGCTTAAGCAGGAGAGTGCATGGAACTCACTGGCATTACTGTTTAAGAATCAAGAGGGGAAAGAGAGCACGGAAAACTCACAGGCATTACTGTTGAGGCTCAAGCAGGAGAGTGCACGGAACTCACAGGCATTACTGTTTGAGGCTCAAGCAGGAGAATGCACGGAACTCACAGGCATTACTGTTTGAGGCTCAAGCAGGAGAGTGCACGGAACTCACAGGCATTACTGTTTGAGGCTCCAAGCAGGAGAATGCACGGAACCACAGGCATACTGTTTGAGGCTCAAGCAGGAGAGTGCACGGAACTCACAGGCATTACTGTTTGAGGCTCAAGCAGGAGAGTGCACGGAACTCACAGGCATTACTGTTTGAGGCCTAAAAAAGGAGTGTGCACGGAACTCACAGGCATTACTGTTTGAGGCTCAAGCAGGAGAATGCACGGAACTCACAGGCATTACTGTTTGAGGCTCAAGCAGGAGCGTGCACGGAAACTCACAGGCATTAATGTTTGAGGCTCAAGCAGGAGGAGTGCATGGAACTACAGTCATTATATTTGAGGCTCAAGCAGGAGAGTGCATGGAACTCACTGGCATTACTGTTTAAGAATCAAGGGGAAGAGAGCACGGAACTCACAGGCATTACTGTTTGAGGCTCAAGCAGGAGAGTGCACGGACTCACAGGCATTACTGTTTGAGGCTCAAAAAGGAGTGGGCACGGAACTCACAGGCATTACTGTTTGAGGCTCAAGCAGGAGAGTGCACGGAACTTACAGTCATTACTATTGAGTTAAGCAGGAGAGTGCATGGAACTCACTGGCATTACTGTTTGAGTAAGAATCAAACGGAGAGAGCACGGAACTCACAGGCATACTGTTTGAGGCTCAAGCAGGAGAGAGCATGGAACTTACAGTCATAGTACATTGAGGCTTCAAGCAGGAGAGTGCATGGAACTCACGGCATTACTGTTTAGAATCAAGCGGAGAGAGCACGGAACTCACAGGCATTACTGTTTGAGGCTCAAGCAGGAGAGTGCACGGAACTCACAGACATTACTGTTTGAGGCTCAAGCAGGAGAGTGCACGGAACTCACAGGCATTACTGTTTGAGGCTCAAGCAGGAGAGTGCATGGAACTTACAGTCATTACTAGAGGCTCAACAGGAGTGTGCACGGAACTCACAGGCATTACTGTTTGAGGCTCAAGCAGGAGAGTGCACGGAACTCACAGGCATTACTGTTTGAGGCTCAAGCAGGAGAGTGCATGGAACTTACAAGTCATTAGTATTTGAGGCTCAAGCAGGAGAGTGCATGGAACTCACTGGCATTACTGTTTAGAATCAAGCGGAAGAGAGCACGGAACTCACAGGCATTACTGTTTGAGGCTCAAGCAGGAGAATGCACGGAACTCACAGGCATTACTGTTTGAGGCTAAACAGAGAGTGCACGGAACTCACAGGCATTACTGTTTGAGGCTCAAGCAGAGAGTGCACGGAACTTACAGTCATTACTATTTGAGGCTTAAGCAGGAGAGGGCATGAACTCACTGGCATTACTGTTTAAGAATCAACGGAAGAGAGCACGGAACTCACAGGCATTACGTTTGAGGCTCAAGAGGAGAGAGCATGGAACTACAGTCATTACTATTTGAGGTAAGCAGGAGAGTGCATGGAACTCACATGGCATTACTGTTTAAGAATCAAGCGGAAGAGAGCACGGAACTCACGGCATTACTGTTTGAGGCTCAAGCGAGAGTGCAGGAACTCACAGGCATTACTGTTTGAGGCTCAAGCAGGAGATGCACGGAATCACAGGTACTGTTTGAGGCTCAACGGGGATGCAGGAACTCACAGGCATACTGTTTGAGCTCAAGCAGGAGAGAGAGACGGAACTCACAGGCATTACTGTTTGAGGCTCAAACAGGAGGGTGCACGGAACTCACAGGCATTACTGTTTGAGGCTCAAGCAGGAGAGTGCACGGAACTCACAGGCATTACTGTTTGAGGCTCAAGCAGGAGAGTGCATGGAACTTACAGTCATTACTATTTGAGGCTCAAGCAGGAGAGTGCATGGAACTCACTGGCATTACTGTTTAAGAATCAAGCGGAAGAGAGCACGGAACTCACAGGCATTACTGTTTGAGGCTCAAGCAGGAGTGTGCACGGAACTCACAGGCATTACTGTTTGAGGCTCAAGCAGGAGAATGCACGGAACTACAGGCATTACTGTTGAGGCTCAAACAGGAGTGTGACACGGAAACTCACAGGCATACTGTTTGAGGCTCAAGCAGGAGAGTGCACGGAATTACAGTCATTACTATTTGAGGCTTAAGCAGGAGAGTGCATGGAACTCACTGGCATTACTGTTTAAGAATCAACGGAGAGAGCACGGAACTCACAGGCATTACTGTTTGAGGCTCAAGCAGGAGAATGCACGAACTCACAGGCATTACTGTTTGAGGCTCAAACAGGAGTGTGCACGGAACTCACAGGCATTAATGTTTGAGGCTCAAGCAGGAGAGTGCACGGAACCACAGGCATTACTGTTTGAGGCTCAAGCAGGAGAGTGCAGGAACTACAGTCATTACTATTTGAGGCTCAAGCAGGAGAGTGCATGGAACTCACTGGCATTACTGTTTAAGAATCAAGCGGAAGAGAGCACGGAACTCACAGGCATTACTGTTTGAGGCTCAAGCAGGAGAGTGCACGGAACTCACAGGCATTACTGTTTGAGGCTCAAGCAGGAGAATGCACGGAACCACAGGCATTACTGTTTGAGGCTCAAGCAGGAGAATGCACGGAACTCACAGGCATTACTGTTGAGGCTCAAGCAGGAGAGTGCACGGAACTCACAGGCATTACTGTTTGAGGCTCAAGCAGGAGAGTGACGGAACTTACAGTCTTACTATTTGAGGCTAAGCAGGAGAGTGCATGGAACTACTGGCATTACTGTTTAAGAATCAAGCGGAAGAGAGCACGGAACTCACAGGCATTATGTTTGAGGCTCAAGCAGGAGAGTGACGGAACTCACAGGCATTACTGTTTGAGGCTCAAGCAGGAGAATGCACGGAACTCAAGGCATTACTGTTTGAGGCTCAAACAGGAGTGTGCACGGAACTCACAGGCATTACTGTTTGAGGCTCAAGCAGGAGAGAGCACGGAACTCACAGGCATTACTGTTTGAGGCTCAAACAGGAGTGTGCACGGAACTCACAGGCATTACTGTTTGAGGCTCAAGCAGGAGAGTGCACGGAACTCACAGGCATTACTGTTTGAGGCTCAAGCAGGAGAGTGCATGGAACTCACGGCATTACTGTTTGAGGCTCAAGCAGGAGAGTGCACGGAACTCACAGGCATCTATTTGAGGCTCAAACAGGAGTGTGCACGGAACTCACAGGCATTACGTTTGAGGCTCAGCAGGAGAGTGCACGGAACTCAAAGGCATTACTGTTTGAGGTCAAGCAGGAGAGTGCATGGAACTTACAGTCATTACTATTTGAGGCTCAAGCAGGAGAGTGCATGGAACTCACTGGCATACTGTTTAAGAATCAAGCGGAAGAGAGCACGGAACTCACAGGCATTACTGTTTGAGGCTCAAGCAGGAGAGTGCACGGAACTCACAGGCATTACTGTTTGAGGCTCAAGCAGGAGAATGCACGGAACTCACAGGCATTACTGTTTGAGGCTCAAGCAGGAGAATGCACGGAACTCACAGGCATTACTGTTTGAGGCTCAAGCAGGAGAGTGCATGGAACTTACAGTCATTACTATTTGAGGCTTAAGAGGAGAGTGCATGGAACTCACTGGCATTACTGTTTAAGAATCAAGGGGAAGAGAGCACGGAAACTCACAGGCATTACTGTTTGAGGCTCAAGCAGGAGAGTGCACGGAACTCACAGGCATTACTGTTGAGGCTCAAGCAGGAGAATGCACGGAACTCACAGGCATTACTGTTTGAGGCTCAAGCAGGAGAGTGCACGGAACTCACAGGCATTACTGTTTGAGGCTCAAGCAGGAGAATGCACGGAACCACAGGCATACTGTTTGAGGCTCAAGCAGGAGAGTGCACGGAACTCACAGGCATTACTGTTTGAGGCTCAAGCAGGGAGTGCACGGAACTCACAGGCATTACTGTTTGAGGCCTAAACAGGAGTGTGCACGGAACTCACAGGCATTACTGTTTGAGGCTCAAGCAGGAGAGTGCACAGAACTCACAGGCATTACTGTTTGAGGCTCAAGCAGAGAGTGCATGGAACTACAGTCATACTATTTGAGGCTCAAGCAGGAGAGTGCATGGAACTCACTGGCATTACTGTTTAAGAATCAAGCGGAATAGAGCACGGAACTCACAGGCATTACTGTTTGAGGCTCAAGCAGGAGAGAGCACGGAACTCACAGGCATTACTGTTTGAGGCTCAAGCAGGAGAATGCACGGAACTCACAGGCATTACTGTTTGAGGCTCAAACAGGAGTGTGCACGGAACTCACAGGCATTACTGTTTGAGGCTAGCAGCGAGGGTGCACGGAACTCACAGGCATTAATAATGTTTGAGGCTCAAGCAGGAGAGTGCATGGAACTCACTGGCATTACTGTTTAAGAATCAAGCGGAAGAGAGCACGGAACTCACAGGCATTACTGTTTGAGGCTCAAGCAGGAAAGTGCACGGAAATCACAGGCATTACTGTTTGAGGCTCAAGCAGGAGAGTGCACGGAACTCACACGCATTACTGTTTGAGGCTCAAGCAGGAGAAAACAGAGGAAATCTCAGAGGGGCGGAGCTTAACATTCAGCAAACCAGTAACAAGATGTCAGCAACTTCCAAGGCACAAAGCTAGGCTCTGGAGGGACATAGGGGAAAAAAATATGGCAACAGTATGTTTAAAGCTGCAGCTTCCAAATGAACATAACTTGATTTTACAGTGCACTTATCCTTTAAAATACCTTATAAATGTAAAACTAAATTTGTTTGCTGAAAATCATAATATAAAAAGTATTACCTTGTATTTGCTTCTGGTCCACCTGAGATGAATTCCCTGCATGGTGTTCAAATAGTGAGAAGGCACTGGGCATCTTTTCTAGGGACAATGTGCTCTCCAGGGCTGTTAGAAGCCTACACAACAATATTTGGGAAGTAAATAACACTTAGAACACTAAGCACAGGCTACCCCTTAATAAATATAAATACCGTCACGGCAGTGACACAAATTGTGCATTTGGCAAACTTTGCTGCTTCCCCATTTTTTTTACATTGTTCAATGTTTTACTGAAGAATTTGTAGAAACATTTCATGTTTCATGAAACAAATACATCAAATGCATGCAGAGTTAATATTGACCCTGTAATATCAGCTTCTGGGCCAAATTCCGACAGACAGCGATGGATTCCTGCCTTTATAGTGTTTGGAGTTAATCACACTATGTGGGCCTTTGCTTGTCCACCTGATTTCTGACTATTGAAAACAGATTAATATCTGGGAAATTTGCAGGCCACGGGTTCAACATTTCAGTGTTATGATCCCTTAGCCACTTCATTATCACTTCTGTCTTTCGACATGAAAAGTAACCCCAGGCATGGATTGTCTCAAGATGCTTCACTGTTGACCCAACACGGGACTCACTGTCCTTTTCTCCTTCAGGCAATTGATTTTCCAGATGTTCCAAACAGTCTGAAGGAGGAATCATCAGAGAAATTTTAACCACTGTCCAGTCCTTGTATCTCAATCTCAATCTGTCTTCTTTGCTGCCCTTCTTACCACAAGAGCTTTGTTCAAAAGTCCAACAGATGTACTCACACCTACCTGCTTCCAGAATTGAAAAAGTTCTGCACTAAGGACAACACAATTCTGTAGCTGACCCCTCAGTAGGAGATAATCCTAGCACTTGCTGGATACCCTTAGACATCCTGAAGCCTTCTTGACTGCAACTGAACCTCCCATTTTTTTGTTCTTTGAGGTGCAATATTCTTAACAGCACTTTCCCTAAATGTGAATTTGCATTTTGATGGCGTTTCTTAGAAGGTGCTTAGAAGACGGTGATTTCAAGCACATCTGTCCCTCAGTCTACCCTAATAATTCAATTAGAATAATAGAGATATTTCATTTGTACTCATTCCCATCTTCGCCTGTGCTGTGACTGAAATAAAGTTAGCTGATCATTTAGTGCCATTGGTCTGAAATACAATGAAAATGGTTTTTGTGACAAAGTTAGCTTTCTATGCAAATAAAACTCTTTGCAATGAATTAATGAGCCTCTGAGCTATTATTAAAATCTAATCTAAAAACATTGCGAATTTTCTCCACAAAAAAACTGAATCAGCAAATTTACCAAAACACATTTTTGCCACTGCCAAATCTTTTGGCCATGACTGCAACAACCCGCAATGATGTGGTTGTACAATCTATGGATTGTAAAACCAGATTGGATGACAAAAACTGCAACTTTCCCGTTGCAAATTTTCACGTAAGTTATCATATGATCACTGGCCAATCGCCCATACATGGGCAGACGATCCCACAATACTCAAATTGTACGACTGGGATCGTAGCATGAATGGAACACCATAAGTCGAGCAGTCATCGACATTGAGGTGCATCCTTCCTTTAAAAGATCAAAAAAACTTTCATATGCTTGTATTAAAGGAGAACTAAAGTTAGAACATGTAAATGTTAGAGAAGGTTATGATTTTGAGGCACGCAAATAAAAACAGGAGTAATCACTTCTATCTTCCACTTAATTCTACTTTTCATTTTGAAAAGTTATAATTTTCAGGTTAGTGGCTCTTTCAAAACACATTCCAGAAACTGCACATAGGGCTAGGGGAGTAGACTTGTCATTGTCTATATGGCAGGATCTTTTTATAAAACTTTACTTCTCCTTTATAACTTTCTGTATTAAATATTAGTTGGTCAGTGTATAAAATCACTATAGAATGTATACACATTACAAGTCGGCATTAAAAGTAAATGGTGAAATCAAGCACAGCCTGATTAAGTCTATGTTAATAATATGCAAAGGAGTCTAATCAAGGAACATCATTTTACTTGTCTATTTAGTGTTGCTGGCAGGTGCGAAATACTTGGATGCTGCAGTAGTTATAGGACTTGTTGCGCATTACAGCCAGATATTGAATGGAAGCCAATTAGAGTTACTAATGCTGCCTACCAATGTGTGTAATCATAAACACCTGTAGCTCGTTCAGAGGATCATTATATTTAATCTCTGTGCTGATACCTAGAAATAAGGACAGGTGGGTTACAATAAACTGTACAATATACATTCCACTAACGAAAATTAATTCTATTTCACTTTTACTTCAACCAAAATGAAAAGTTAAAATTGTTTACCGAGTACCTGGATATACTCAGTAAGATCTCACCCGCAGGGAGTAACGCCTCTCAATATTAAAATAAAATCTATAAACGAATACATCATTTCAAGTGGTTCCTTTATAGAGAGAGTTATAATTTAGATCAAATCTTCCAGCAAATTCCACAGTGTATTAAGTTCTCACCCAGTAGGTACAGGAATGTTTATTGTCAGGGGAAAAAAAAAACTCTCTTACATGCTAAGCCAGTGTTTCTGAACCAAGGATCTGGTGACACCTAGATTTCCCTGAGAGGTTGCTGGGGGTTCCTCAGAGGATAGTGACATGAACTGTATGGGTCCACCCTTGTGAAGAATTTAAGTGCATTTTTACAAACAAATATAGATCTATGTATTGGTCTATATATTATATTAGTATGGATTATGCATTTTGATGAAATGATGATAAAGACATAAATAAAAAAAACTCATTTTATTATGTAGGGTTCTCTGAGACATGGACATCGTTTTTTAGGGTGCATGGATAAAAAGGTTGCTAAGCATATGAAGCTAAAGAGGAAGTGACTGACTGACTGATCATCTCTTTTGAAAGCTTTTTCTGCGTTTAAACTGCTGAATCTCTATGTATGAATAAACTAAAGTGTACAGTATTTTTAAATTATTAGTTTTGGGGATATATGTCAGGTGTCCTAAAGTATGGCCCAACCTGCATCAAAATTAACTTTAAAAAATATGTGGATTATTTATTATATACACAGGAACTCTCTCCTTCCTATTTTACCACAGTAATGCTGTAACTTGTAACTGAATGTTGCTGGACCAGCACTTCAAATATTTGCACTTTGCATTACTTGCATTACCCTTGTATGTAACATGTATGTTTTCCTCAAGAATATTAATGCAACTGTAAAGCTCCACGAAAGATATTGGCACTATATAAATCAACCATAATAATATTTTTCAGACCACAAATTGACTTTTCATTGTATGGTTCATAACACAGTAATTCTATATGTGTAACTGCTCTGCAGCTTCTGACTGGAGGCAATGTCAACCAATCAGAATGCTGCCAGCATAAGCAAATAGCAGTGTATTCTAAAAATGGTATACTCAATTTGTTGCATACACTGAGGAAAGAGGGACCATTTGCAAAGGGCCCCTTAAGTTTCTGTCTTAAAAAAAGAATTACAGACTTGTATAATTAAGGATTCCAATGCTTTTGTATAATTTATTCTATCCTGAAATCAAATTCCATGGTTTTTTTTTTACGCTCCAAAAAATGTGCTTAAATATGTAGTCTCATTGAGTAGACTCCAAGCATATGTTAAGAACTTTCAGCAACATGCACACAAGCCAATTCTACTCACAAAGCTTAAACCTGGCTCTGTACCTGGTATTGATCTCATCGTGTAACTAGAGGGAGAAAAAGGACATCTGTGAGATGTAAAAAAATAAATTATCAACTCATATTAACACTGCTGAAGCAAATAAAACACGTGGCTATTTACAGTAACTTTATCAGAAGATATAATGATGTCCCTTTACATGTTGGACATAAAACTGAAAACAATATTTGAAAAAATTAAATGATATTTAATGTAATGTTTCTTTAAAAGCCACAACCAATGTAAACATATACAATACAAGGCATTATTTGTCCTTTAGTACTGCTGATTTATTGTAAATTAAAATTGAAGTACATATTTCAAATAAAAAGGCACAAAATACATCTTTAGAAATTCATGTTTATATTAACCTTACATGACACGTGCTCTTTAAAAAACTGTTTTACATGTTTCATATTTGTCATTTTTTTGCCAATATATCAACTGAATCCAAACTGACATTTGTGTATATACACATAGAGTATGTGAAATTACCAAAAATACATAGTGGCCCAGTGTAGTTACCTTAAGTAACTTATTTTGGCTTTAAATTAAAAATCCTTTCATTGTGAAATGATTTCAAGGTAAAAGATCACTTTGTATCCATCATGTTCAATAAAAGACATTGACTAGTAAAAGGGATAACTAGTTATGGTAAAGAAATTGAAAGCCTGCATGCAACTTTTTACTTACACTCAGAAACAGGACAGGGTCCTTCTCTTCTATTTCTTTCTCTGCTCTCTCTAATATTTCTCTTGCTGAATCCACATTCTGCTGGAAGCTAACCATCTGGTCATAGAGATACTCCATCTTCATTTTCTTCAGTTCCTCAAACTTATGGCTCTTATCTGTACGTTGACCAACGACTTTCTGGTTCATCTTCTCCTGCTGGCCTTCCAAAATCTTCTCGTTTTGTGTATAATTCCTCTTGTGTGAAATAAAATGGGTCATTGGTTACAGAATCAGTCAATAACCCACACCTCTCAAACATTGCCTCAATAGAAGGTATTACTTCTAAATAACTTTTGGCTTGGGTCACTTGCCCTTGCTACAAGGTTGTGCAGCTCTAGGACAAAGATACATCATAACTACAGTAATTATACCTATCCATAAATATAAGAGATTATTAAATAATACAGGTTCAAGTAGCACTTTTAGATTCACTTTTGTATGTTGATGTGCCGCTGGATTGGAAAAAAGACAATGTAATACCAATATTCAAAAAAGGTAGTCGTTCCCAACCTGGTAACTATAGACCTGTAAGCCTAACATCAGTGGTAGGGAAAGTGCTGGAAACTTTGTTACAGGATTATATTCTTGACTTTGTCTCCAGAACTGATCTTATTAGTAATAGTGGTAGTCAGTATGGATTTATGAGAGATAGATATTGCCAGACAAATTAACTTGGTTTTTTTAGTGTTTTAAGTGAGTAAGAATTTAGATTCTGGCATAGCATTAGATGTAGTATACTTGGATTTTGCTAAAGCTTTTGATATTGTGCCACACAGGTGACTAATGTAAAAACTGAAGACTGTTGGCCTAGAAGAAAACATTTGTACATGTATAGATAATTGGTTATTGGATCACAAACAGATAGTGGTGGTCAATGGAGCTACATCTATGTGGGCTAAAGTTCTAAGTGGAGTTCCTCAGGGTTCTATACTGGGGCCACTTATTTTAATCTGTTTATAAATGACTTAGTAGGGGGCATGGAGAGCAAAAGGTATTAATACATATACTGTAGTTCTGGTTGGTACAGGGATACTATATAATATTGAGAATTACTGGTATTAATACATATACTGTAGTTCTGGTTGGTACAGGTATACTATATAATGTTGAGAAATACTGGTATTAATACATATACTGTAGTTCTGGTTGGTACAGGGATACCATATAATATTGAGAATTGCTGGTATTAATACATGTACTGTAGTTCTGGTTGGTACAGGGATACTATATAATATTGAAAATTACTGGTATTAATGCATATACTGTAGTTCTGGTTGCTACAGAGATACTATATAATATTGAGAATTACTGGTATTAATACATACACTGTAGTTCTGGTTGGTACAGGAATACAATATAATATTGAGAACTACAGGTATTAATACATGTACTGTAGTTCTGGTTGGTACAGGGATACCATATAATATTGAGAATTGCTGGTATTAATACATGTACTGTAGTTCTGGTTGCTACAGGGATACTATATAATATTGAGAATTACAGGTATTAATACATGTACTGTAGTTCTGGTTGGTACAGGGATATCATATTATATTGAGAAATACTGGTATTAATACATATACTGTAGTTCTGGTTGGTACAGGGATACTATATAATATTGAGAATTACTGGTATTAATACATACACTGTAGTTCTGGTTGGTACAGGAATACAATATAATATTGAGAACTACAGGTATTAATACATGTACTGTAGTTCTGGTTGGTACAGGGATACCATATAATATTGAGAATTGCTGGTATTAATACATGTACTGTAGTTCTGGTTGCTACAGGGATACTATATAATATTGAGAATTACAGGTATTAATACATGTACTGTAGTTCTGGTTGGTACAGGGATATCATATTATATTGAGAAATACTGGTATTAATACATATACTGTAGTTCTGGTTGGTACAGGGATACTATATAATATTGAGAATTACTGGTATTAATACATATACTGTAGTTCTGGTTGGTACAGGTATACTATATAATGTTGAGAAATACTGTTATTAATACATATACTGTAGTTTTGGTTGGTACAGGGATACTATATAATATTGAGAATTACTGGTATTAATACATATACTGTAGTTCTGATTGGTACAGGGATACTATATAATATTGAGAATTACTGGTATTAATACATATACTGTAGTTCTGATTGGTACAGGGATACTATATAATATTGAGAATTACTGGTATTAATACATATACTGTAGTTCTGGTTGGTACAGGGATACTATATAATATTGAGAATTACTGGTTTTAATACATATACTGTAGTTCTGGTTGGTACAGGGATACTATATAATATTGAAAATTACTGGTATTAATACATATAATGTAGTTCTGGTTGGTACAGGGATACTATATAATATTGAGAATTACTGGTATTAATACATATACTGTAGTTCTGGTTGGTACAGGGATACTGTATAATATTGAGAATTACTGGTATTAATACATATACCGTAGTTCTGGTTGATCCAGGGATACTTTCCGATTGCCATTTGGATTAAGGAAAGAATCCCCTCCCCACCCTTTTTAGCTGTTTTTTTTTTTTGCCTTCCTCTGGATCCCTACTGTTAGGTAGGGTTAAAAAGGAGGGTGAAAAGGTTGGACTTGATGGACTTATGTCTTTATTCAGCCTCAATTACAATGTATGTTACTATTTATGTTGAGAATTAAAAATGTATATATCATTTAAATGAATAAATTCGTCTTACATAATTACCTCAACATCATTAAACATGGATTCCACTCTGCTGACAAAATCTTCAGTTTTCATTGAACTTTCTTTTAATTTCTCTAAAAGATCCTCCAAATTAATCTATTAAAAAATATAAATACAATGTTCTTATATGGGGAAATAAAAAAGGAAACATTTGATTTGCTGTGTATTCAAACTTATGACAAATATTTTCTTCTACTTTTTAAGGTCAAATCACACCACAAACTGGTCAACATTCACTTTCAATATTGTGCTCCCCCTGATATCAAAAGATGTCAATTAAAGTGGTAGAGAACACTAACCAGGGTTTCAAACTGTATTTGGAATTCTGTGACATGTTATTGTTTTTACAGTCACCCAAGCATTGAGAAGACTGTTAAATTTCTGCTTACTTATATCATACAAACAGGGTGGACTTTGTACCAAAAGACATTTACCACATCAAACATCGCCCTGGCAATATCCGTATTCTTTAAGTTATGTTAGCCTGTTAGGGCAATGTCTACCGTATCTTCTACATCTAAAGCCCTTAAACCAAATTGCAGATTAAACTATTTCCTGTCCCGATTCTCCATTATTGCATAGTATGGAAGACTATTAAAATACAATAAGATAAAGTAGTATATAACAGAATCACCCAATCATTTTGCTCCTCCCTCTCCCTCCCATTTTGGTCTCCCTCCCCCTACCATTAAACCCTTTTGATATGTGGTAGGGCTTGCTCCTCCAGCCCCAACCGCATTAATTTTATTTGCAGAAACTCCCCCGATCTCTACTTACCTTCCCTCTTTCCTCCGGCGTTCTGAACTGCCGGCAGCCGTTTCCATGTTTGGCTGCCTCTCAGCCAATCACAGACGCAGCGGCCGGTCCCGCCCCCTGCTTGCAGTTCTGGTGGAGGATAGAGGGAAGGTAAGTAACTGTCGGGGGAGTTTCTTCACATAAGATTAATGCGGTTGGGGCTGGGGAAGCAAGCTCTACCACATATCAAAAGTTTTTTTAAAGGGACACTAAGCTCCCCTAAAGCCAGAAAAATAACTAGTTGCCTTCCGTTTGTATTATTCACAGGGAGGTGAGAACGCTTATTCTCACCTCCCTGTGAATAATATTATGCTCGGGGGACCTGGAACTTAACTT
The DNA here is from genome assembly GCA_019447015.1 of Hymenochirus boettgeri. Classification (NCBI taxonomy): domain Eukaryota; kingdom Metazoa; phylum Chordata; class Amphibia; order Anura; family Pipidae; genus Hymenochirus; species Hymenochirus boettgeri. The sequence goes on along the minus strand of CM033469.1, from coordinate 360,210,909 downwards.
ACAGCCGATTCATTTGCAGCCGCTCCTTCACTGACAGCTGTTCTCTCCCGATAGAAAAGATAGGGCTATCGGGAGAGAACAGCTGTTCAGTGAAGGAGCGGCGGTAACGTAAGTTCCAGGTCCCCCGAGTGTACTATTATTCACAGCAAGGTAAGAATAAGTGTTCTCACCTCCCTGTGAATAATACAAACCAATGGCAAATAGTTATTTTTCTGGCTTTAGTGTTCCTTTAAAGGGTAGACATGCCCTTTAATGTGGGAGAAAGTTCTAGCTAAGTACAATCCTATAAATTACACGTTTTATTGATAATTAACTTACTGTCATATCATTTGCTGCATCATCTAAGGAGGTGACATTATGGTCCTTATGGTCTCCCAAAATTTTTTCCATGGAAGAAAAGGGACTTTTGCAAGTGTAGCAATAAGTGTCACTTTGAGGCTTCATTGCATTTGTTTCAGAAAGATCTGCAGGTGGTTTTAATGGTTCTATCACTTCAAATCCTAAATCTTCCAGTTCTTGTTTGGCCTCTTGTTCCAAATCTGCAGGTAAATCATATCCATCATCCCTCCCAAGTTCCCCAAGCAGACGGTTTTCACATATTTCATTTTCACATGGTTGCAAATCATCTTGGGTAATTATAACGTAGTCTAACGATTCAGCTGTTTCGTCTGCGTTTTCAAAACAAAAGGAATCCTCTTCTTCTGGGATGACCCCTAGAGAGGTTTGAAAACCAAGATTAGTTCCTTCCTCTATATCCTCGGTGTTTTCGCCATTAACTGCTTCATGTTGAGACTCTTCCTGTTCCGGTTTTGCTTTATTAAAATCAACATTTTCCTGAAATTTATAATCTTTTTCCTGAGCAACCACTTTCCTTTCTAACTGTTCTTTGTGATTCAATTCTGAACCTTCCTCTTGTTTTTCCTTTAGCTTTTCTATAACACCTGACTTTGGTTTACTTATTTCCTCATCATGTATGGAACCCCTTGAGATATGTTCCTTTTTTTTGCTTACATCTAGTCCTATTTTGTTAATATCATCAAACACAGGGGGTATTTTATTTTCCTCTTCAGTTCTAGAATCTTCTTCTGTTTGAGCTTCAAGGATTTCTGGGACATAATTGAAATTAATCTCTGGACTGGCTCTAGTTTTTGAAATATATGGCAAGTATATGTCTTGCATCTCCAACTCTTCATCTCTACCATCTGAGATTGTTTCATGTATTTGGTCGCGTAATGTTTTTTCCTTTATCTTCTCTTGTCCACTCTCCATACACTTATTATGTTTTGGTTCTTCTGTGTTGTGTGCTAGAACCTGATAAGCATGTATCTTATCATCCACTGGCTCATTTGTCTCTAATGACTGCACAGCATTATTCTCCTTATTCCCAGGCAATTTCTCAATATCTTTGACATGATTAGAATCCGCAATTGGTGTAAATTTATAATCAGGGTGCAAGTCATCTAATTCGTAAAAAATCTCTTTTACCTCATTGTTGCGATTAATATAAGGCTTGGTACTGTTTGATGGAATTTCATCTTTTAAGTTATATTTTTCAAAATAGATACCAGTTCCATCATCATCAGAAATTCTGCTATGAAACGTCCCCACAGATGTGGTACTTTCTACATCAGATTGATCATTATCCTCTTTTGTCCTTGTTCCTTTTGCTTCTTCATAAAGATCTTTGTATAAAAATGCTAAGGCTGGAGGCTCTTCTAGGAGCTCTGGATTTATCGGATAAGATGTTGGGAAAAGCAGTGATTTTTCCAGCACACCCTCCTCTTCATCAAACAGGGACATGTCTTTTGTCTTTACTGGTGGGGTTGTATCTTTTTCAATGCCATTAGTTATCTGGGCAGAAAAATCTTCTCTCTGTGAACTTTCCAAGCCAACATCTTTAACACTGCCATAAAATGATTCGTCTAAATATCCATGCATGTAAAGGTCATCTACTGTTGTCTCGCTGATATAATACGGACCGCATTGTGTTACATTAGCATGGCCTTCTTGAAGTATGAGATCTGATTTTGCAAAACTTGTCTCATTGGGTACTTTGTCATCAATTAAAGTAAACTTTTCAAAGTAATCAACTTCATGTGCTGCTTTATCTGGAGGATTCATAAAACTTACCATCTCCAAGTCTGTTTTTGTCAAGCTCTTACCCTTGTCTTCTTCTATTAAGACATCAATATTGCTTGTTATTTCATCCCCCACACAAACTTGTTTCGGTATAAGCATAGGGTTTTCATCCAGATATTCAAGCTTGTCTTCCATTTGACAACTGGCTTCTTGATCAACAGAAGATATAAGTTCTGGAGCATGAATATTTAATATTTCAGAACCATCAGAGACAATACTGAAAACATGTGACTGGGTATCATGGGGTTCATCTGAGTTGATTTCAAGAACAGATTGTACTAAAGAATTTTCATCTTCAGAGAAAAGAAGACTCTCTTCATTTTCAGAAACACTGTTTGTTAGTGTGTTAGTTATTTCATGTTTTTTGTATTTCATATTAGTTTTGTCTGATGCATTGTGGGTGTGGTGTGGTGTAATAAATTCTGCATGTTCTGTTGAAGTTTCTGAATGTTTAGATACCGTTCCCGTCAATACACAATTACTTTCTTCAGGCGATAGAAATTCTATCTCTGGTTTGTTATTTTCTTCTTCCTTTGAGGTTTGTATACTGTTAACATTTGTGTCCTTGTTCACAGGATTTTGTATATCTGATTGTTCCGGTAATGAATCCGCTGCATCTTCCAGAAGCGTGTGCATTTCTGAAGCCCTCTTTTTCAAAAAAGTTCTTGATCCCCCATTACCATATCTTAAATGAGGACTTTTTATTGTATTCACAGTATCTGTAATATAAAGTAGTAATAGTAAGATTATAATAATATAAGGGTACAGCACTGCCAACTATAAAACTGTGCTAAGATTACATCTTCTCACCTAACCCTATATACTGTAGGAACATTTGATAATTTTCCATGAGAATTTACACAGACTGCTAATAACCTTAGAGGCTATTTCACTATGTGACCATTAATGCACTTTGCCTTTTAGTGATAAATGTATTTATTTTTAGTGTTCAATAAATTTTTATTGATAAATTTTTTATCTTAAATTATATGCATATTTGTTTACATTCACAAATATTTGCTTTTGTATTTAACAATAATAAAACAAATAAAGTTTAAAATTAAACGAGATTTTACATAACTTTTAAATTAAAACAAGAGTAAAAAAAAAAAAGTTGACATGCACTGCGTTGCTTCTTTGCTCTTATTCTCTGGTTTTCTTTTATCTCCATACATCACATTAATTTAAATAATATAGTATATAGTTTTGTCTTTTATGGTTTGATTTATGGAATATTCACTGATATTCCAAGGTGTCCAAGTCTTGATAAATAAATGAAGTGTATCTTGGAGCACATGGAATATTCTTTTATGTAAGAGTGTAAGAAAGCAATCAAACTAGCTAAAATTAATAATGAAGTTAGGATAGCTGAAGAAAGCATCACTAAGCCTAAACATTTTTTTAAGTATATTAATAGTAAGAAGATGAGGACTGAGAATGTGGCACCATTAATTAATGGGGATAAGTTAGTTACGGAGGATGGCGATAAAGCAAATGTCTTGAATAATTTTTTTCCCTCTGTATACAATATAGAAGATCCAAGTACAGATATCATAGAGTATAGTAGCAATAAAGGTATACAAGATTCAAGTTCACTTTGGTTAACCGAGGATATGGTACAGAAAGAACTAAATAAGGTTAATATTAGTAAATCTCCTGGACCGGATAAAATACATCCTCGGGTACTTAAGGAGCTAAGTTCAGTTTTATCTAGGCCATTGTTTCTTATTTTTGCTGATTCCCTCATGTCCGGTGGTGTGCCTCTGGATTGGAAAAAGGCTGATGTTATTCCAATATTCAAAAAGGGTAGTCGTTCACAGCCGGGTAATTACAGGCCTGTAAGTTTAACTTCAGTGGTGGGGAAGATACTGGAAAGTTTAATAAGGGAACATGTTCTAGAGTATGTTTCAAGGACTGACATTATAAGTAGTAACCAGCATGGATTTAGGAGGAATAGATCTTGTCAAACCAAACTACTTGCTGGCTTTTTGAGGAGTAAGTAGAAATTTAGACTCTGGTATAGCAGGAGATGTAGTTACTTGGATTTTGCAAGCTTTTGATACAGTCCCCCATAGGCGACTAATGAATAAGCTAAGGTCTGTTGGTCTGGGGAGTCACATTTGTACATGGATAAAAATTGGTTAAAGAATGGATGCAGAGAGTAGTTGTTAAGGGGCTTCATCATTATGGACTAAATGCTAAGTGGGGTGCCACAGGGTTCTGTGTTGGGGCCGCTTCTATTTAATCTTTTATTAATGATTTGGAAGTGGTATTGTCAGCAAGGTTTTCTGTGTTTGCTGACGACACAAAACTTTGTCACCATTAAAAACTTCAGAGATGTGCAATCGTTGCAAGGGATCTAGATAGATTATCACATTGGGTGCTAAGTGGCAGATGAAATTCAATGTTGATAAATGTAAGGTGATGCATTTTGGACTTAAAAATACTTGTGCTACTTATACTTAAATGGCTCTGTGTTAAGTGAATCCCTGTTGGAAAGGGATCTTGGAGTTTTGGTGGATAACAAACTTAAAGGTAGCAAGCAGTGCCAGGCGGCAACAGCCAGAGCCAGCATGGTATTGTCTTGTAAAAGCGAGGTATGGATTCAAGGGAGGAAAATGTAATTCTCCCTCTTTACAAAGCATTGGAAGGCCTCATTTGGAAATGCAGTGCAATTTTGGAATCCTTGTACAAAAGGACATCTTTGAAATGGAAAATTTATGTAGCTGGAGAAAAGGCGCTTGCGTGGGGATATGATTACTGTGTATAAATACATTAACGGGCCATACAATAAACTATCTGGGGCATGTTCACCAATAGAACATGTCAAAGGACACAGGACATCCCTTAGACTTGAAGAAAAAGGTTTAGGCTTCAAGCTCGGAAGGGTTTTTCACTGTGAAACGGTAAAGCTATGGAACTGTCTTCCATGTGAGTTGTAATGGCAGGTTCATTGGTCAGTTTAAAAAAAAAGCTGGCTGAGTTTCTGCAAACAAGAAATGTTGTCAAGTTACTGGTATTGATTCATAAAGTAGAGTTGATCCAGGGAAATTTCCGATTGCCACTTGGAGTCAGAAGGAATTTTTTCCCCTTCATAAATTTGGTGGGGTTTTTTTTGCCTTCCTCTGGATCAACAGTTAGACAGGAAATGAGGATATTGCTAGATGGGTTGGACGGATGGACGTATGTCTTTATTCAACCTCAAATACTATACTATACTATACTATACTATCATTATATTGTTGGTTCTGCTTATTTATCTTTGTTAATTCTAATGATTGTTTTCTCCATTGTGCTCCGATGTGTATTTTGGTTGCAGTATATATATTGTATTAGTTTATTGCTTGTCTATTAAGTTCTGGTATATAATGTCCCAGTGAGAAGGTTCAATTTGTCTACAGAATATTTTATATATTTTAAAAACATCTTTCCCCAATTTTTTGGACTAGTCTACATTTCCACCATATATGAAAACACTTTGGGGTTATTGCTGGAAAAATCTTTGCTAGTAATGCAGGTACTTTATATGTTCTGTACATAACTTTTAGGAGGTTTCCCTTAGTGCTACGTTTAGGCTCCCTCTATTTAGATTTTCATATGTTTCACTCCTTGCTCTGAGGTGATCCCTACCTCCAGGTCAGCCTCCACGCACGCTTGGAAGTTATATTTATCTGTCTGCTTATCTTCATATTGCCAAGATAGATTATGATAGTTTATTCCTGGTGGATGTTTGTTTGAGACAGAATTCTCGAAATTTGTGAGGGCAGGTTTAGTTCCTCTGGTTTTCATTATTTTTGTTTATATATGCTGTAATTTGTATGTATTGAAAGTAGCGTCTAGGTGGTATTGCAAATTTACTCTTTAGTTGGTTAATGTCTATTCCTGAGCCGTTATTGTAAAAGTGTATCAGTTTATAGATGCCTGTGTCTGTCCACCATGTGTACCCTTATCATGGTATGCTGCTATAAAGGCTGGGTCCTGTGAATAGTGGGCATTAGTGATGGTGTTGAGATCCAGTTGTATTTATTTTTGGTTCTATGCCATAGTTTCAGTGTGTTTTGTGTACACGGGCTATGTGGGCGTATTAATTCTAGGGGAATGTGGACCGTGCTATTGAATCTAGTGTTAAGGATTTGCTAGATCGGATTCCAATTCAACCATCTTGGGATATTTATTGCTTTGTGCCATATAACCAAGTTGAGCTGCTAAATATATTTGTACGATTTGGGACCCCCATACCTCCCTGTGATTTTGGCTTGTAAAATAGTTTTGGCTATTCTAGTTTTCTGTTTTGCCAAATGAATTTTATAATTTGATTTTGTTATGAGTTTAATCATGCTTTTGTAATCTTTATAGGTAGGCATCTAAATTGGTAAAGTAGGCGGGGTAGAATATTTCTTTTGACGGTGTTGATCCTTCCTATCCAGATATTTGTTATTTGTTCCATTTTAATAATCTGATTATATTTGGCGAGTATGGGTGGGATGTTGTGTTGGTATGTGTTTCGTATGTAGGTGTTATCTGGACTCCCAAATATTTCAATCCCTCATCTTTCCATTTCCAGATTAAAATTGAGGGTTATTAACTTTTTTTGTTGTGCAGTTAAGTTTATTCCCATAATTTCTGCTTTGTCCTGATTGATTTTCAGGCCCGTGGTTGTTGAGATTTTTTGTATGAGACTGAATAAATTTGGAAGTGCTATAAATGGGGATGCAAGGGTTAAAGCTGTATCTGCGAACATGCTGATTTTATATTCTTTATCTGCAATTGTGATGCCTTTTATGGTGTTATTGGTGCGAATGGCTTGTGCTATTGGTTCCATTGCTAGAACAAATAGCAATGGTGAAGGGGACACCCTTGCCGGGTGCCCCTTTCTATATTTATTGATTTGGGTTCTGTTAGATGTTAGTTTCAGTATGGCCTTTGGGTTATTGTAGTAGGCTTCTTATATATTCAGAGAAGCCTACTATTAGGGTTCAGAGAACCTCAGGGCAACTAAATTAATAAGGGGTTGGGGAGCTTGCATATGAAAGAAGACTGAAAAAGTTACAATTATGTACGCTGGAAAAGGGCTTGCGTGGGGATATGATTACTGTGTATAAAATACATTAACGGACCAACAATAAACTATCGGAGGCATTGTTCACCAATAGAGCATGTTAGAGGACACGAGGACATCCCTTAAGACTTGAAAAAAAGGTTTAGGCTTCAGCTCGGAAAGGGTTTTTCACTGTGAGAACAGTAAAGCTATGGAACTGTCTTCCAGTGGACATTTTTATGGCAGGTTCATTGGTCATTTAAAAAAAAAAGCTGGATGAGTTTCTGCAAACAAGGAATGTACAAGTTACTGGTATTGATACATAAAGTAGAGTTGATGCAGGGAAAATTTCCGATTGCCACTTGGAATCAGGAAGGAATTTTTTCCCCCTTCATAAATTTGGTGGTTTTTTTTGCCTTCCTGTGGATCAACAGTTAGGCAGAAATGAGGATATTGCTAGATGGGTTGACGGATGGACGTATGTCTTTATTCAACCTCAAATACTATACTATACTACTATATTTAGAAATGTTTTGTGGAAATGAAAGCCAATAGTTTTCTTCATATATTGCCATGTTCAGACTGTCGAAAGCTTTTTCTATATCTAGCGTCATTATGCAGCTTTGTGTGTTTTTTAATTTAAATAGGCTATTATATTGTTATTCTCCTATATTGTCTGATGCCTGTCTTCCCTGGATGAAGCCTACTTGATCGTTATGTATTAAGAGTGGCATATATGGGTTCAGTCTTGTTGCTAAATATTTTGTTTAAAAAATTTTTTATCCTGGTTAATGAGGGATATCGGTCTATAATTTGTGGTTCTGTAGTTGGTTTACCTGGTTTTGGTAGCAGTGGGATGTGTGCTATGTTCATTTATGGTGGCATATGTTCTCCTTTCTCAAAAAACAGTTAACATGTTTGTTAGATGGGGTGTTAATTGGGTTTTGAATTTTTTAAAGTATATTCCTGAAAATCCATCTAATGTATTATTTTTTATTATTAAATTGAGCCTTATGTTTCACTAATCCTTTATTTTCATTTGGATACTTTTTTAACCAGTCAAAATTATCACCAAAAATATCTATACCAGCTGTTTATTATTACACTGACCTGTACAGTCCAGATTGATGTCAACGTGCGTATACTCAGTCTAATTCTCACCGTGGGTTTAAAAGAAACATGGTGGCTCCATACACTGTTAATCTTACTATTAATTTCATAAATCTTGAGTCAGAGACATAGACATCCCCTGACTCACTAACAGCAGATAGCATCCATTACTGCACATATATTATCACCAATACTGGTGGAAAAGTTAAAACATGAATATAAGCAAAGATCAATGTAATAATAATATACACATACATCACTAAAGTGCAAATTCTTACTAAAAGCATTTTCCGCGGTCACATCCATACTAGCTGTTTTTTTCTCTCATTACTGAAGCAATCCTTTAAAAATACAGCCCTAATATTTTTTTAGTACCCCACCCTTTGATTTTCAATAGATCAATAAAATATACAATTTTAAAGTAATTAAAGTAATTATACTGTATAAACATCATTGGACCATAATAATTTTCCAGTCTAATTAAGAAAAATTGAACCGATATTTGATCGTTTACCACACATGATACGATTATTGTACAATATCTGATTGTACAATTGCCATCTTCATGTGTGTCCACCTGAACTTCTCTGGCTAACTTCCTCCATCGGTCCTGGTGTGTGCAGATCAGCACCCTCTTCCTTCAGCTGCTGAGCATGGGCAGGACTTCCGGTGACACCCCTTCCTTTATGCAGATCGATGACAAAATGATAGTAAGTAGCTCATCAAATATTAACTTATGAGAGTTTAAGGCAGCAATCCAAAAGTTATAGGGCATGTCCACCCCCACACGAAAGTCTATACTTACCTTCCCAGCCCCCAAATCTCAGACTGCAATATAGATATTTCTGAAGAGCAATATTCGATCTTTCTTTCAAAGTTTACATCTCCTCACACAAGCTTTACACATGCTCAGAGTAGGTGGCTTAGTCAGTAACAGCCAGTCAGCGGCCATGATTAACTGTTGCTACCAAAGAAGACAAAGGATTTGGAGATGGGGACAGAAGATTAGGCTTCTGGAATGTCTGCCAGGTCAGGTCTTAGGGTTGGGGGGGGGCGTTATAGATTTTTTTATGGTGGATAGACATGCCCTTTATTATATATATTTAGTTCTCCTTTAAAGTAAATTCTCTTTGCAAGAACTAGTACGTAACACTAGTGAATTTTAGGGTGTTTGGGTCAGTCTAGTACTGGGTAACTCTTTTTCTCCTGCATAGGGAACCTTGCATGATGCCCTGTTGAACAATCCAGGAAATCGTTGCTGATCAATGAGAGGCAGGTCCTGCAAATTTTTCCACAATGCTTTTGTCAACAGTCGACTGATGCATTAAATTGCATGCCCTAATACCATAGGGCAGATCTATATCAGACAGATTTCTGCATGCTTCCATATTATCCTGTGTGCACAGTTCTGCAGAGCTGTGTGTTTGCATGATATAGAGGAAACAGTTCCTGCTCTGCAAGAGCTGTGATGACTTCTGACTTCTTATTTTAGAATGCAGCCATGAAAAATAACAATGCGGCCATGATATATGATCGTTGTCAGTATTTTACCGCTAATCCTTAAAGGACATGTTTCACCCACACACAACTTATCACCCACAAACCTAGTATTTGCAATCTTACATTTCTCCACGTCGCTCCTGAGTCCATATATCTTACATTGAACTCTTCCGCTGCCTTTCTGCTCTCTTCTGCCTCATTATAACTTTGTGAGCTCACGCAGCAATGAAGCAACGAGGAGCAGTGCTGCCATTACAAGTCATTTGCTGTGATATCACTTTCAGGCCTGGACTAGAGGAGTTCAAGGTGAACTGGGCTTTGGAAGGTGGTTAATCTGGTTACAAATGTTTGTGTAAGGTGAAAACATGCCCCTTTAAACTAACAAAACACAGTAGTAATGTAGACATTTTTGGAAATTAGAATCACCATGGAACTCTATTTTAAAATGGTAGGTGCCCTATACATTAGACATACTGGGAGGATTTGCAAAAAAATTGTAGTGCTCATCCTACATGTAATATAAGGCGCGCCACATACTGCCTCCCTACAAAACATGTTCAGTTTCTTGTTACATAGTAGCGCAATATTCCAGGGGCGTAACTACCAAAGGAGCAGCCCAGGAGCCACCATTTTACTTTCCCATATCAAATACAAACTCCACCACAGAAAAACGCTGTAATGAAGCAAGGAGGGGGCCCCATCATAGATTTGCTTGGGGGCCCAGTGATTCCTAGTTTAGGCCCCTGTACCTAATGTTTTTATTATGGCATTGAGTGCTCACCACTGGGTCGTTACAGACCCAGTACTATAAGGTAGGTTAAATAAAAGCCTGCATATTTCCTTTACAATGACCCTAGATCACATCTCTGACTGGAGCCTGTGAGAAATTACATTGGGGGTAAAGGTTCAAACTTCCTGCTCCAGTAGGTGAGTGACATCACATGATCTTCTGCCCCGCCCCTCTGCCCCGGGGGAGAAGCATGCTTAGTTAAGACTTAGGCTGAGGCCACATATGACGCACAAAAAATCGCTATGCGTTTCTGTCCACTTTTGCCATCCGCTTGTGTCTGCTTTTACATGCATTTGCGTTTACATAAAAAAACGCATGTCATAGTTATTGTGTCCGCGCTTCTGTCCGCTTTTTTAATGCACAATAAAAAAAAAAACTCTATAGACTTGTATTATTACTACATCTCCTCACACTGCTGTCTATTATTACTATCATCTTATCACAAGCCTACCAGTCTATTTATTATCATCTCCTCACACTGCTACCTGTCTATTATTACTATAATCTGATCATACCTCTACCTGTCTATTATTACTATCAACCCATCACATATATGGATGATAAAGTGGAGGCAATATGGGTGGAATTAGGCAACAGGAAAGGGGGTAATGTCATTGTTGGTGTCTGCTATAAGCCGCCAAATGCTAGCAGAGAGGAGGTGAGTCAACTTCATAGGCAGTTGGCAAGGGCTGCAAGTTTGGGGAGTGTGCTCATTATGGGGGACTTCAATTACCCTGACATTGATTGGTGTAGTGTGCTCATTATGGGGGACTTCAATTACCCTGACATTGATTGGTGTGGTGGAACTGCCATCACAGAAAGAGCGGACTAGACCCTGTGGAAGTAAATCATAGGGCGTGAAAATTAATCAGGAAAACTTTTTTGTATGGGGTTGTGTAGAACTGTGCAGTGACAAACGAGATGGGAACTGAGAATGTTTTAATACTCCCCTATGATCGATGTCATGCAGGACGGGGGGGTGTGCTCATGTAGAATGGTAAGATGTGACACAAGATCGGATAAATGGGTAGACGTTAAACCATTTTTTCATGCGGGTCCTGGTTGATAAAAACGGAGTGGTGACTTGGGAAGAATCGGAATCCATATACTACCAGTCTTTTTCAGGCAGGAAAGTCAGTAAACTGATAATCATTAGATCGCATCCCCCCCGAAATGTAGGTAAAAGCGAAGCTTAAAGGGAATGGCTATCCCAATCACATTTCAATTCACTAAAACACCCCACAAAACCGAGAAATCATTTACAGGCTTTTGCAGCGCCCACAGGAGAAATAGATGCATCATTGGGCAGATTCCTTGTGCTGGCCATGCTCCAGCGGTACCCAAAAGAGCTGTGAGATCAGAACGTGGATCAGGCAGTTTCCATTTCGAATAGGTATTCAGCAAAATTGTTTTTTGGGGTGACATTAACCTTTAAGGGTTTCAATTTATGGTCAAATTAAGGTAACTTGTATAAAAATCTGTAAGTAGCAGATGATCACAGTCAAGGGTCTTTATAAAATGCTTTTAAAAACCTTATAATGAGCTATGACGCCCCTAACCCTGTTACATTATAATTAAGAATGTCGTTTTTTTAGAATGATGAGTGTCCTAACTGCAATGCACCCCACCATTTTCATTCATGGTTTTGTTTCTGGCTCTCCATACAGTAACCCTGAAGAATTTCAATGACGTCATCCTGGTCCGTGGGTCGTAGATGCAATGGATTGTGCTTTGGCAGAAGTGGGTTCTGTGATTTGACATTCGGGGGGTTTGATGCACTGCAACATAAAGGGGAAAATATAATGTATTTACTGCACACTTCTGTGACAAGCATCACTTTCCAGCTGTGGGAGAGCTGGAGAAAATAATCCCTATGTCTGTCCTATGGGGATTCACTGAATCCCTTGTTCATTTACTGTAATACTTTGCTCACATCAACTGGGTCCCTTCCTTCAGTCAACTTGTACGCAAGAGGAAAGAGCTGGCAGCTTGCTTATAAGATTTGTTTGGTAAATAGATGAATTGCTCAAAAAATGACCTTCTGATACTTAGATGGGCTGTCCTGTGTGTCATCCTCCGGTTGGTGCTATGACCTAGACACTGACACAATACAGTCCTACTAGTAACATTCCTTGTTTTCCGTTTTTTTGTGGCAGCTAGTCCTCTCCTAGATGCCACACAGAGATGGCTTAAGATCATGGCCCAAGCGGGCCTTATTGGGCCCCCTTTTTTGCGACATATATTGTGTGATCGTAATTTTGTTACTCTGCTTCTGAGCTGGCCCCCAAAGTTTCCTGGTCCCGGCATGGCCTGGTTGCCTTGTGGAATCCTGCTCTGATTGCCACATGGAAAGAGAAGCAGAAAGAGGCTGTCAATGCACTCATGGCCCCAAGCATACTAGGTCATTTTCAAGCCAAACAATCACCACATGCTGAGTTTTGGGTGGAAAATTGACATGGGACGAAGCATTTACTAAGCTGGAATCACCTAATCCATGCTAGGGATTTTCAAAACGTGCCAAATTCTGTTTCCCCCTATTCGTCATAATAGAAGGAATCCATGTGCTTAACGGGTACACGTTTTAGACCACTTATATACATGAACCTTCATAACCCCTTATAATTGTCTGTTTTGTACTCCCCCAGCTGAATTACCAATGGATATGATTGGTCCACTGAATCAGGAGCTAGGGTTTGCTTTATTTTTGAATGTCCTAATTAAATCCGGGCCACTTAAGCCCTACAACACATGCAATTGCAAGCTGACACATGGATGGTTACAGACTATTATTTAATTAGGGAATTGGTCAGTGAAACAGCTGTTTATGCATGGTTAATTATACGCTGGTCTGTTCATTAACAGCCTGACCGAGCACCCAAACACTTACCAATAGTTGGCTAGGGTTTGGCTGTTTGTGCACCACCATTTTGTGGCACTGTTCGGGCCCTGCGATCACACATGTGTACAATTCCCTTTAAAACTCCTCTGTCCTGAATCCTACCTGGACCGCCGAGCCTGGAGGATTTATACAGAGGAGTTACAGTAGGTACTTCACGCAGACAACCTGCAATTTTCAACCCTCATCCCAAGTACATCATGTCTGGAAGGCTGTTAACCTTCCCTTTCCCTTTTAAGGATAGGTGCACGTAAAATCAAGTTATGTTGAATTTGGAAGCGTCAGCTTTAAAATACTGTTGCCATATTTTTTTTTACCTATGTCCCTCCAGAGCCAGCTTTGTACTTGGAAGTTGCTGAACTCTGCAAGATTTCCTCGCTTTCTCCTGCTTGAGCCTCAAACAGTAATGCCTGTGATTCCGTGCCACACGCACATGCACAGACTCAGAGGCATTACTGTTTGAGGCTCAAGCAGGAGAGTGCACGGAACTCACACAGGCATTACTGTTTGAGGCTCAAACAGAGAGTGTGCACGGAACTCAAGGCATACTGTTAGAGGCTCAACAGGAGAGTGCACGGAACTCACAGGCATTACTGTTTGAGGCTCAAGCAGGAGAGTGCATGGAACTTACGTCATTACTATTTGAGGCTCAAGCAGGAAGTGCATGGACTCACGCATTACTTTTAATCAAGCGGAAAGGACGAACTCAAGCATTACTGTTTGAGGGCTCAAAGAGATGTGCACGGACTCTCACAGACTTACTGTTTGAGGCTCAAGACATAGTTGCACGGAACTCACAGGCATTACTGTTTGAGGCTCAAGCAGGAGAGTGCAAATGGAATTACCAGTCATTACTATTTATGCCTCAAACAGGATGTTGCACGGAACTCACAGGCATTACTGTTTGAGCTCAAGCAGGAGAGTGCACGAACTCACAGGCATTACTGTTTGAGGCCAAGCAGGAGTGCATGGAACTTACAGTCATTATTATTTGAGGCTCAAGCAGGAGAGTGCATGGAACTCACTGCATTACTGTTAAGAATCAACGAGAGAGCACGGAACTACCCAGGCATTACTGTTTGGCTCAGGCAGGAGAATGCACGGAACTCACAGGCATTACTGTTTGAGGCTCAACAGGAGTGTGCACGGAACTCACAGGCATTACGTTGAGGCTCAAGCAGGAGAGTGCACGAACTTACAGTCATACTATTTGAGGTTTAACAGGAGAGAGTGCATGGCACTCACTGGCATTACATGTTTAGAATCAAACGGAAGAGAGCACGAACTCACAGGCATTACTGTTTGAGGCTCACGGAGAGAGCATGGAACTTACAGTCAATTACTATTTGAGGCTATCAGGAGATGCATGGAACTCACTGGCATTACTGTTTAAGATCAGCGGAAGAGAGCACGGAACTCACAGCATTACTGTTTGAGGCTCAGCATGACGAGTTGCAGCGGAACTCACAGAACATTACTGTTTTGAGGCTCAAGCAGGAGAGTGCACGGAACTCACAGGCATTCTGTTTGAGGCTCAAGCAGAGAGTGCATGGAACTTACAGTCATTACTATTTTGAGGCTCAAACAGGAGGTGGTGGCACGAACTCACAGGCATTACTGTTTGAGGCTCAGCAGGAGAGTGCACGGAACTCACAGGCTTACTGTTTGAGCTCAAGCAGGAGAGTGCAGGGAACTTACAGTCATTAGTATTGAGGCTCAAGCAGGAGAGTGCATGAACTCACTGGCATTACTGTTTAAGAATCAAGCGGAAGAGAGCACGGAACTCACAGGCATTACTGTTTGAGGCTCAAGCAGGAGAATGCACGAACTCACAGGCATTCCTGTTTGAGGCTCAACAAGTGTGCACGGAACTCACAAGGCATTACTTGTTTGAGGCTCAAGCAGGAGAGTGCAACGGAACTTACAGTCATTACTATTTGAGGCTAAGCAAGAGTGCATGGAACTCACTGGCATTACTGTTTAAGAATCAAACGGAAGAGAGCACGGAACTCACAGGCATTACTGTTTGAGGCTCAAGTAGGAGAGACATGGAACTTACACAGTCATTACTATTTGAGGCTTAAGCCCGAGAGTGCATGGAACCAATGGCATTACTTTTTGAAGAATCAAGCGAAGAGAGCACGGAACTCACAGGCATTACTGTTTTGAGGCTCAAGCAGGAGAGTGCAAGGAACTCACAGCATTACTGTTTGAGGCTCAAGCAGGAGAATGCACGGAACTCCACAGGCATTACTGTTTGAGCTCAAACGGGAGTGTCCACGGAACTCACAGGCATTCCTGTTTGAGCTCAGCAGGAAGAGCACGGAACTCACAGTCATTACTGTTTTGAGGCTCAAACAGGAGTGTGCACGTAACTCACAGGCATTACTGTTTGAGGTCCAAGCAGTAGAGTGCACGAACTCACGGATTACTGTTTGAGGCTCAAGCAGGAGAGTGCATGGAACTTACAGTCATTACTATTTGAGGCTCAAGCAGAAGAGTGCATGGAACCTAACTGGCATTACTGTTTAAGAATCAAGCAGAAGAAGAGCACGGAACTCACAGGCATTACTGTTTTGGCTCACAGGAGAGTGCACGGACTCACAGGCATTACTGTTTTGAGGCTCAAGCAGGAGAATTGCACTGAACTCACGGCATACGTGTTTGAGCTCAAACAGGAGTGTGCACGGAACTCACAGGCATTACTGTTTGAGCTCCAGCAGTAGAGTGCACGGAACTTACAAGTCATTACTATTTGAGGCTTAAGCAGAGAGTGCATGGAACTCACTGGCATTACTGTTTAGAATCAAACGGAAGAGACACGGAACTCCGGCATTACTGTTTGAGGCTCAAGCAGGGATGCACGGAACTCACAGGCTTTACTGTTTTGAGGCCTCAAACAAGGAAGTGGGGCACGGACTCACAGGCATTAATTTTGAGGCTCAAGCAGAGAGTCACGGAACTCACAGGCATTACTGTTTTGAGGCTCAAGCAGGAGAGTGCATGGAACCGTACAGTCATTACTATTTGAGGCTCAAGCAGGAGAGTGCATGGAACTCACTGGCATACTGTTTAGAATCAAGCGGAAAGAGCACGGAACTCACAGGCATTACTGTTTGAGGCTCACACGGAGAGTGCACGGAACTCACAGGCATTACTGTTTGAGGCTCAAGCAGGAGAATGCACGAACTCACAGGCATTTACTGTTTGACTCAGAGAGAAATGCACGACTCACAGGCATTACTGTTTGAGGCTCAAGCAGGCGATGCACGGAACTCACAGGCATTACTGTTGTGAGGCTCAAGCAGGAGAGTGCACGGAACTTACAGTCATTACTATTGGAGGCTGTAAGCAGGAGAGTGCATGGAACTCACTGGCATTACTGTTTAAGAATCAAGCGGAGAGAGCACGGAACGCACAGCATTACTGTTTGAGGCTCAAGCAGGAGAGTGCACGAACTCACAGGCATTAACTGTTTAGGCTCAAGCAGGAGAATGCACGGAACCACAGCATTACTGTTTGAGGCTCAAACAGGAGTGTGCACGGAACTCACAGGCATTACTGTTTGAGGCTCAACAGGAGAGAGCACGGAACTCACAGACATTACTGTTAGGCTCAACAGGAGTGGGGCACGGAACTCACAGCATCACTGTTTGAGGCTCAAGCAGGAGAGTGCACGGAACCACAGGCATTACTGGTTTGAGGCTCAAGCGAGAGTGCATGGAACTCACAGGCATTACTGTTTGAGGCTCAAGCAGGAGAGTCACGGAACTCACAGGCATATACTATTTGAGGCTCAAACAGGAGTGTCACGGAACTCACAGGCATTACTGTTGAGGCTCAAGCAGGAGAAGTGCACGGAACTACAGAGCATTACTGTTTGAGGCTCAGCAGGAGAGTGCATGGAACTTACAGTCATTACTATTGAGGCTCAAGCAGGAGATGGCATGGAACCACTGCATTACTGTTGAGATCAAGCGGAAGAGAAGCACGGAACTCACAGGCATTACTGTTGAGGCTCAGAGAGAGAGTGCACGAACTCACAGGCATTACTGTTTGATGCTCAAGCAGGAGAATGCACGGAACTCACGGCATTACTGTTTGAGGCTCAAGCAGAGAATGCACGAACTCACCGCATAACTGTTTTGAGGCCTCAAGCAGGAGAGTGCATGGAACTTACAGTCATTACTTTTGAGGCTTAAGCAGTGAGCAGTGCATGGGAACTCACTGGCCTTACTTTTTAAGAATCAAGCGGAAGAGAGAACGGACTCACAGGCATTACTGTTTGAGCTCAAGCAGGAGGAGTGCAACGGAACCACAGCATTACTGTTTGAGTCTCAGCAAGAATGCACGAACTCACAGGCATTACTGTTGAGGCTCAAGCAGGAGAGTGCACGGAACTCACAGGCATTACTGTTTGAGGCTCAAGCAGGAGAATGCACGGACTCACAGGCATTACTGTTTGAGGCTCAAGCAGAGAGAAGTGCACGAACTCAACGGCATTACTGTTTGAGGCTCAGCAGGAGAGTGCACGGAACTCACAGCGATTACTGTTTGGGCTTCAAACAGGAGTGTGCACGGAACTCACGGCATAACGTTTGGAGGCCAAGCAGGAGAGTGCACAGAACTCACCGTCATTACTTGTTTGACTCAAGCAGGAGAGTGCATGGAACTTAACAGTCATTACTATTTGAGGCTCAAGCAGGAGAGTGCATGGAACTCACTGGCAGTTACTGTTTAAGAACAAGCGAATAGAGCACGGACTCACAGGCATTACTGTTTGAGGCTCAAGCAGGAGAGAGCACGGAACTCACAGGCATTACTGTTTGAGGCTCAAGCAGAGAATGCACGAACTCACAGCATTACTGTTTGAGGCTCAAACAGGAGTGTGCACGGAACTCACAGGCTTTACTGTTTGAGCTCAAGCAGGAGGGTGCACGGAACTCACAGGCATTACTGTTTGAGGCTCAAGCAGGAGAGTGCATGGAACTACAGTCATTACTATTGAGGCTCAACAGGAGAGTGATGGAACTCACTGGCATTACTGTTTAAGATATCAAGCATCGGAAGAGAGCACGACCTCACAGCATTCTGTTTGAGGCTCAAGCAGGAACGTTCACGGAATCACAGGCATTACTGTTTAGGCTCAAGCAGGATAGTGCACGAACTCACACGCATTACTGTTTGAGGCTCAAGCAGGAGGAAACAGAGGAAATCTCAGAGGGGCGAGCTTAACATTCACAAACCAGTAAACAAGATGTTCAGCACTTCCAGGCACAAAGCTAGGCTCTGGAGGACATAGGGGAAAAAAATATTGGCACATAATGTTTAAAGCTGCAGCTTCCAATGAACATAACTTGATTTTACAGTGCACTTATCCTTTAAAATACCTTATAAATGTAAACCTAAATTTGTTGCTGAAATCATAATATAAAAAGTATTACCTTGTATTTGCTTCTGGTCCACCTGAATGAATCCCTGCATGGTGTTCAAATAGTGAGAAGGCATCTGGGCATCTTTTCTAGGGACAATGTCTCTCCCCAGGGCTGTTAGAAGCCTACCACAACAATTTGGGAGAAATAACACTTGAAACAAGCACAGGCTACCCTTATAATATAAATAACCGTCACGCAGTGACCACAATGTGCATTTGGCAACTTTGCTGCTTCCCCATTTTTTATACATTTTTCAATGTTTACTGAAGAATTTGTAGAAACTTTCATTTTTCATGAAAACAATACATCAATGCATGCAGAGTTAATATGACCCTGTAATATCAGCTTCTGGGGCCAATTCCGACAGACAGCGATGGATTCCTGCCTTTATAGTGTTTGGAGTTAATCACACTATGTGGGCTTTGCTTGTCCACCTGATTTCTGACTATGAAAACAGATTAATATCTGGGAAATTTGCAGGCCACGGGTTCAACATTTCAGTGTTATGATCCCTTAGCCACTCATTATCACTTCTGTCTTTCGACTGAAAAGTAACCCAGGCATGGATGTCTCAAGATGCTTCACTGTTGACCCACACGGCGACTCACTGTCCTTTTCTCTTCAGGCAATTGATTTTCCAGATGTTCCAAACAGTCTTGAAGGAGGAATCATCAGAGAAATTTAAACCACTGTCCTCCTTGTTCTTCAATCTCAATCTGTCTTCTTTGCTGCCCTCTTCACCACAAGACTTGGTTCAAAGTCCAACAGATGTACTCACAATCCTACCTGCTTCCGAATTGAAAAAGTTCTGCACTAAGGACACCACAATTCTGTAGCTGACCCCAGTAGAATAATCCTAGCCTTTGCTGGATACCCTATACATCCTGAAGCCTTCTGTGACTGCAACTGAACTCCCTCCATTTTTTTGTTCTTGAGGTGCAATATTCTTAACAGCACTTTCCCTAAATGTGAATTGCATTTTGATGGCGTTTCTTAGAAGGTGCTTAGAAGACGGTGATTTCAAGCACATCTGTCCCTCATCAGTCACCCTAATATTCAATTAGAATATAGAGATATTCATTTGTACTCATTCCCATCTTCGCCTGTGCTGTGACTGAAATAAAGTTAGACTGATCATTTTAGTGCCATTGGTCTGAATACATGAAAATGGTTTTGTGACAAAGTTAGCTTTCTATGCAAATAAAACTCTTGCAATGAATTAATGAGCCTCTGATCTATTAGTAAAATCTAATCTAAACATTGCGAATTTTTCTCCACAAAAAACGAATCAGCAAATTTACCAAAACACATTTTTGCCACTGCCAAATCTTTTGGCCATGACTGCAACACCCGCAATGATGTGGTTTGTACAATCTATGGATTGTAAAACCAGATTGGATGACAAAAACTGCAACTTTCCGTTGCAAATTTCACGTAAGTTTCATATGATCACTGGCCAATCGCCCATACTGGGCAGACGATCCCACAATACTCAATTGTACGACTGGATCGTAGCATGAATGGAACACCATAAGTCGAGCAGTCATCGACATTGAGGTCATCCTTCCTTTAAAAGATCAAAAAAACTTTCATATGCTTGTATTAAAGGAGAACTAAAGTTAGAACATGTAAATGTAGAAGGTTATGATTTTGAGGCACCGCAAATAAAAACAGGAGTATCACTTCTATCTTCCACTTAATTCTACTTTTCATTTTGAAAAGTTATAATTTTCAGGTTAGTGGCTCTTTCAAAACACATTCCAGAAACTGCACATAGGGCTAGGGGAGTAGACTTGTCATTGTCTATATGGCAGGATCTTTTTATAAAACTTTACTTCTCCTTTATAACTTTCTGTATTAATATTAGTTGGTCAGTGTATAAAATCACTATAGAATGTACACATTCCAAGTCGGCATTAAAAGTAAATGGTGAATCAAGCACAGCCTGATTATCTATGTTAATAATATGCAAAGAGTCTAATCAAGGAACATCATTTACTTGTCTATTTGTGTTGCTGGCAGGTGCGAAATACTTGGATGCTGCAGTAGTTATAGGACTTGTTGCGCATTACAAGCCAGATATTGAATGGAAGCCATAGAGTTACTAATGCTGCCTACCAATGTGTGTAATCATAAACACCTGTAGCTCGTTCAGAGGATCATTATATTTAATCTCTGTGCTGATACCTAGAAATAAGGACAGGTGGGTTCAATAAACTGTACAATATACATTCCACTAACGAAAATTAATTCTATTTCACTTTTACTTCAACCAAAATGAAAGTTAAAATTGTTTACCGAGTACCTGGATATACTCAGTAAGATCTCACCCGCAGGGAGTAACGCCTCTCAATTAAAAATAAAATCTATAAACGAATACATCATTTCAAGTGTTCTTTAAGAGAGAGTTATAATTTAGATCAAATCTTCCAGCAATTCCACAGTGTATTAAGTTCTCACCCAGTAGTACAGGAATGTTTTTATTGCAGGGGAAAAAAAACTCTCTCTTACATGCTAAGCCAGTGTTTCTGAACCAGGATCTGGTGAACCTAGATTTCCCTGAGAGGTTCTGGGGTTCCTCAAGGATAGTGACATGAACTGTATGGTCCACCCTTGTGAAGAATTTAAGTGCATTTTTACAAACAAATATAGATCTATGTATTGGTCTAATATTATATAGTATGGATTATGCATTTTGATGAAATGATGATAAAGACATAAATAAAAAAAACTCATTTTATTATGTAGGGTTCTCTGAGACATGACATCGTTTTTTAGGGTGCATGGATAAAAAGGTTGCTAAGCATATGAAGCTAAGAGGAAGTGACTGACTGACTGATCATCTCTTTTGAAAGCTTTTCGCGTTTAAACTGCTGAATCTCTATGTATGAATAAACTAAGTGTACAGTATTTTTAAATTATTAGTTTTGGGGATATATGTCAGGTGTCCTAAAGTATGGCCCAACCTGCTCAAATTAACTTAAAAAATATGTGGATTATTTTTATATACACAGGAACTCTCTCCTTCCTATTTTACCACAGTAAGCGCTGTAACTTGTAACTGAATGTTGCTGGACCAGCACTTCAAATATTGCACTTTGCATTACTTGCATTACCCTTGTATGTAACATGTATGTTTTCCTCAAGAATATTAATGCAACTGTAAAGCTCCACGAAAATATTGGCACTATATAAATCAACCATATAATATTTTTCAGACACCAATTGACTTTTCATTGTATGGTTCATAAACACAGTAATTCTATATGTGTAACCTGCTCTGCAGCTTCTGAACTGGAGGCAATGTCAACCAATCAGAATGCTGCCAGCATAAGCAATAGCAGGGTATTCTAAAATGGTATACTCAATTGTTGCATACACTGAGGAAAGAGGGACCATTTGCAAAGGGCCCCTTAAGTTTCTGTCTTAAAAAAAGAATTACAGACTTGTAAATTAAGGATTCCAATGCTTTTGTATATAATTTATTCATCCTGAAATCAAATTCCATGGTTTTTTTTTTACGCTCCAAAAATGTGCTAAATATGTAGTCTCATTGAGTAGACTCCAAGCATATGTTAAGAACTTTCAGCAACATGCACACAGCCAATTCTACTACCCAAAGCTTAAACCTGGCTCTGTACCTGGTATTGATCTCATCGTGTAACTAGAGGGAGAAAAAGGACATCGTGAGATGTAAAAAATAAATTATCAACTCATATAACACTGCTGAAGCAAATAAAACACGTGGCATTTACAGTAACTTTATCGAAGATATAATATGATCCCCTTTACATGTTGGACATAAACTGAAAACAATATTTGAAAAAATTAAATGATATTTAATGTAATGTTCTTTAAAAGCCACAACCAATGTAACATATACAATACAAGGATTATTTGTCCTTTAGTACTGCTGATTTATTGTAAATTAAAATTGAAGTACATATTTCAAATAAAAAGGCACAAAATACATCTTTAGAAATTCATGTATATTAACCTTACATGACACGTGCTCTTTAAAAAACTGTTTTACATGTTTCATATTTGTCATTTTTTTGCCAATATATCAACTGAATCCAACTGACATTTGTGTATATACACATAAGTATGTGAAATTACCAAAAATACATAGTGGCCCAGTGTAGTTACCTAGTAACTTATTTTGGCTTTAAATTAAAATCCTTTCATTGTGAAATGATTTCAAGGTAAAAGATCACTTTGTTCCATCATTTTCAATAAAAGACATTGACTAGTAAAGGGATAACTAGTTATGGTAAAGAAATTGAAAGCCTGCATGCAACTTTTACTTACACTCAGAAACAGGAAAGGGTCCTTCTCTTCTATTTCTTTCTCTGCTCTCTCTATATTTCTCTTGCTGAATCACATTCTGCTGGAAGCTAACCATGGTCATAGAGATACTCCACTTCATTTTCTTCAGTTCCTCAAACTTAGGCTCTACTGTACGTTACCAACGACTTCTGGTTCTTACTTCTCCTGCTGGCCTTCCAAAATCTTTCGTTTGTGGATAATTCCTCTGTGTGAAAATAAATGGGTCATGTTACAGAATCAGTCAATAACCCACACCTCTCAAACATGCTCAATAGAAGGTATTACTTCTAAATAACTTTGGCTTGGGTCACTGCCCTTGCTACAGGTTGTGCTCTCTAGGACAAAGATACATCATAACTACAGTAATTATACCTATCCATAAATATAGAGATTATTAAATAATACAGGTTCAAG
The DNA here is from genome assembly GCA_019447015.1 of Hymenochirus boettgeri. NCBI lineage: Eukaryota > Metazoa > Chordata > Amphibia > Anura > Pipidae > Hymenochirus > Hymenochirus boettgeri. Next base: position 360,187,258 of record CM033469.1, on the reverse strand, counting down.
TAGCACTTTTAGATTCACTTTTGTATGGTTGATGTGCCGCTGGATTGGAAAAAGACAATGTATACCAATATTCAAAAAAGGTAGTCGTTCCCAACCTGGTAACTATAGACCTGTGCCTAACATCAGTGGTGGGAAAGTGCTGGAAACTTTGTTACAGGATTATATTCTTGACTTTGTCTCCAGAACTGATCTTATTAGTAATAGTGGTAGTCAGTATGGATTTATGAGAGATAGTTTGCCAGACAAATTAACTTGGTTTTTTTAGTGTTTAAGTGAGTAAATTTAGATTCTGGCATAGCATTAGATGTAGTATACTTGGATTTTGCTAAGCTTTTGATATTGTGCACACAGGTGACTAATGTAAAAACTGAAGACTGTTGGCCTAGAAGAAAACATTTGTACATGTATAGATAATTGGTTATTGGATCACAAACAGATAGTGGTGGTCAATGGAGCTACTCTATGTGGGCTAAAGTTCTAAGTGGAGTTCCTCAGGGTTCTATACTGGGGCCACTTATTTAATCTGTTTATAAATGACTTAGTAGGGGGCATGGAGAGCAAAAGTTATTAATACATATACTGTATTCTGGTTGGTACAGGGATACTATATAATATTGAGAATTACTGGTATTATACATATACTGTAGTTCTGGTTGGTACAGGTATACTATATAATGTTGAGAAATACTGGTATTAATACATATACTGTAGTTCTGGTTGGTACAGGGATACCATATATATTGAGAATTGCTGGTATTAATACAGTACTTAGTTTCTGGTTGGTACAGGGATACTATATAATATTGAAAATTACTGGTATTAATGCATATACTGTAGTTCTGGTTGCTACAGAGATACTATATAATATTGAGAATTACTGGTATTAATACATACACGTAGTTCTGGTTGGTACAAATACAATAATATTGAGAACTACAGGTATTAATACATGTACTGTAGTTCTGGTTGGTACAGGGATACCATATAATATTGAGAATTGCTGTATTAATACATGTACTGTAGTTCTGGTTGCTACAGGGATACTATATATATTGAGAATTACAGGTATTAACATGTACTGTAGTTCTGGTTGGTAACGGATATCATATTATATTGAGAAATTGGTATTAATACATCTACGTAGTTCGGTTGGTACAGGGATACTATATAATATTGAGAATTACTGGTATTAATACATATACTGTAGTTCTGGTTGGTACAGGTATACTATATAATGTTGAGAATACTGGTATTAATACATATACTTAGTTCTGGTTGGTACAGGATACTATATAATATTGAGAATTACTGGTATTAATACAATATCTGTAGTTCTGGTTGGTACAGGTACTATATAATGTTGAGAAATACTGTTATAATACATATACTGTAGTTTTGGTTGGTACAGGGATACTATATAATATTGAGAATTACTGGTATTAATACATATACTGTAGTTTGATTGGTACAGGGATCTATATAATATTGAAATTACTGGTATTAATACTATACTGTAGTTTGATTGGTACAGGGATACTATATAATATTGAGAATTACTGGTATTAATACATATACGTGTTCTGGTTGGTACAGGGATACTATATATATTGAAAATTACTGGTATTAATACATATACTGTAGTTCTGGTTGGACAGGGATACTATATAATTGAGAATTACTGGTATAATACATATACTGTAGTTCTGGTTGGTACAGGGATACTATATAATATTGAGAATTACTGGTTTTAATACATATACTGTAGTTCTGGTTGGTACAGGGATACATTATATTGAAAATTACTGGTATTAATACATATAATTAGTTCTGGTTGGTACAGGATACTATAATATTGAGAATTACTGGTATTAATACATATACGTAGTTCGGTTGGTACAGGGTATACGGTATAATTTGAGAATTACTGGTATTAATACATATACCGTAGTTCTGGTTGATCCAGGGTACTTTCCATTGCCATTTGGATTAAGGAAAGATCCCCTCCCACCCTTTTTAGCTGTTTTTTTTTTTGCCTTCCTCTGGATCCCTACTGTTGGTAGGGTTAAAGGAGGTTGAAAAGGTTGGACTTGATGGACTTATGTCTTTATTCAGCCTCAATTACAATGTATGTTACTATTTATGTTGAGAATTAAAAATGTATATATCATTTAAATGATAAATTCGTCTTACATAATTACCTCAACATATTAACATGGATTCCACTCTGCTGACAAAATCTTCTCAGTTTTTCATTGAACTTTCTTTTAATTTCTCTAAAGACCTCCAAATTAATCTATTAAAAAATATAAATCAAGTTCTTATATGGGGAAATAAAAAGGAACATTTGATTTGCTGTGTATTCAAACTTATGACAAATATTTTCTTCTACTTTTTAAGGTCAAATCACACCACAACTGGTCAACATTCACTTTCAATATTGTGCTCCCCCTGATATCAAAAGATGTCAATTAAAGTGGTAGAGACACTAACCAGGGTTTCAAACTGTATTTGGAATTCTGTGACATGTTATTGTTTTTACAGTCACCCAAGCATTGAGAAACTGTTAAATTTCTGCTTACTTATATCATACCAACAGGGTGGACTTTGTACCAAAAGACATTACCACATCAAACATCGCCCTGGCAATATCCGTATTCTTTAAGTTATGTTAGCCTGTGGGCAATGTCTACCGTATCTTCACATCTAAAGCCCTTAAACCAAATTGCAGATTAAACTATTTCCTGTCCCGATCTCCATTATTGCATAGTATGGAAGACTTTAAAATACAATAAGATAAAGTAGTATATAACAGAATCACCCAATCATTTTGCTCCTCCCTCTCCCTCCCATTTTGGTCTCCCTCCCCTACCATTAAACCCTTTTGATATGTGGTGGGCTTGCTCCTCCAGCCCCAACCGCATTAATTTTATTTGCAGAAACTCCCCGATCTCTACTTACCTTCCCTCTTTCCTCCGGCGTTCTGAACTGCCGGCAGCCGTTTCCATGTTTGGCTGCCTCTCAGCCAATCACAGACGCAGCGGCCCGGTCCCGCCCCCTGCTTGCAGTTCTGGTGGAGGATAGAGGGAAGGTAAGTAACTGTCGGGGAGTTTCTTCACATAAGATTATGCGGTTGGGGCTGGGGAAGCAAGCTCTACCACATTCAAAAGTTTTTTAAAGGGACACTAAGCTCCCCTAAAGCCAGAAAAAATAACTAGTTGCCTTCCGTTTGTATTATTCACAGGGAGGTGAACGCTTATTCTCACCTCCCTGTGAATAATATTATCTCGGGGACCTGAACTTTACAGCCGATTCATTTGCAGCCGCTCCTTCACTGACAGCTGTTCTCTCCCGATAGAAAAAGATAGGCTATCGGAGAGAACAGCTGTTCAGTGAAGGAGCGGCGGTAACGTAGTTCGCAGTCCCCCGAGTGTACTATTATTCACAGCAAGGTAAGAATAAGTGTTTCACCTCCCTGTGAATAATACAAACCAATGGCAATAGTTTATTTTTCTGGCTTTAGTGTTCCTTTAAGGGTAGACATGCCCTTTAATGGGGAGAAAGTTCTAGCTAAGTACAATCCTATAAATTACACGTTTTATTGATATTAACTTACTGTCATATCATTTGCTGCATCATCTAAGGAGGTGACATTATGGTCCTTATGGTCTCCCAAAATTTTTTCCATGGAAGAAAAGGGACTTTTGCAAGTGTAGCAATAAGTGTCACTTTGAGCTTCTTGCATTTGTTTCAGAAAGATCTGCAGGTGGTTTAATGTTCTATCACTTCAATCCTAAATCTTCCAGTTCTTGTTTGGTGCCTCTTGTTCCAAATCTGCAGGTAAATCATATCCATCATCCTCCCAAGTTCCCCAAGCAGACGGTTTTCACATATTTCATTTTCACATGGTTGCAAATCATCTTGGGTAATTATAACGTAGTCTAACGATTCAGCTGTTTCGTCTGCGTTTTCAAAACAAAAGGAATCCTCTTCTTCTGGATGACCCCTAGAGAGGTTTGAAAACCAAGATTAGTTCCTTCCTCTATATCCTCGGTGTTTTCGCCATTAACTGCTTCATGTTGAGACTCTTCCTTTTCCGGTTTTGCTTTATTAAAATCAACATTTTCCTGAAATTTAATCTTTTTCCTGAGCACCACTTTCCTTTCTAACTGTTCTTTGTGATTCAATTCTGAACCTTCCTCTTGTTTTTCCTTTAGCTTTTCTATAACACCTGACTTTGGTTTACTTATTTCCTCATCATGTATGGAACCCTTGAGATATGTTCCTTTTTTTTGCTTACATCTAGTCCTATTTTGTTAATATCATCAAACACAGGGGGTATTTTATTTTCCCTTCAGTTCTAGAATCTTCTTCTGTTTGAGCTTCAAGGATTTCTGGGACATAATTGAAATTAATCTCTGGACTGGCTCTAGTTTTGAAATATATGGCAAGTATATGTCTTGCATCTCCAACTCTTCATCTCTACCATCGAGATTGTTTCATGTATTTGGTCGCGTAATGTTTTTCCTTTATCTTCTCTTGTCCACTCTCCATACACTTATTATGTTTTGGTTCTTCTGTGTTGTGTGCTAGAACCTGATAAGCATGTATCTTATCATCCACTGGCTCATTTGTCTCTAATGACTGCACAGCATTATTCTCCTTATTCCCAGGCAATTTCTCAATATCTTTGACATGATTAGAATCCGCAATGGTGTAAATTTATAATCAGGTGCAAGTCATCTAATTCGTAAAAATCTCTTTTACCTCATGTTGCGATTAATATAAGGCTTGGTACTGTTTGATGGAATTTCATCTTTTAAGTTATATTTTTCAAAAAGATACCAGTTCCATCATCATCAGAAATTCTGCTATGAAACGTCCCACAGATGTGGTACTTTCACATCAGATTGATCATTATCCTCTTTTGTCCTTGTTCCTTTTGCTTCTTCATAAAGATCTTTGTATAAAAATGCTAAGGCTGGAGGCTCTTCTAGGAGCTCTGGATTTATCGGATAAGATGTTGGAAAAGCAGTGATTTTTCCAGCACACACCCTCCCTTCATCAACAGGGCATGTCTTTTGTCTTTACTGGTGGGGTTGTTATCTTTTCAATGCCATTAGTTTATCTGGGCAGAAAAATCTTCTCTCTGTGAACTTTCCAAGCCAACATCTTTAACACTGCCATAAAATGATTCGTCTAAATATCCATGCATGTAAAGGTCATCTACTGTGTCTCGCTGATATAATACGGACCGCATTGTGTTACATTAGCATGGCCTTCTTGAAGTATGAGATCTGATTTTGCAAAACTGTCTCATTGGGTACTTTGTCATCAATTAAAGTAAACTTTTCAAAGTAATCAACTTCATGGGCTGCTTTATCTGGAGGATTCATAAAACTTACCATCTCCAAGTCTGTTTTTGTCAAGCTCTTACCCTTGTCTTCTTCTATTAAACATCAATATTGCTTGTTATTTCATCCCCCACACAAACTTGTTTCGGTATAAGCAGAGGTTTTCATCCAGATATTCAAGCTTGTCTTCCATTTGACACTGCTTCTTGATCAACAGAAGATAATAGTTCTGGAGCATGAATATTTAATATTTCAGAAACCATCAGAGACAATACTGAAAACTGTGACTGGGTATCATGGGGTTCATCTGAGTTGATTTCAGAACAGATTGTACTAAAGAATTCATCTTCAGAGAAAGAAGACTCTCTTCATTTTCAAAACACTGTTGTTAGTGTGTTAGTTATTTCATGTTTTTTGTATTTCATATTAGTTTGTCTGATCATTTGTGGTGTGGTGTGGTGTAATAAATTCTGCATGTTCTGTTGAAGTTTCTGAATGTTTAGATACCGTCCCGTCAATACACAATTACTTTCTTCAGGCGATAGAAATTCTATCTCTGGTTTGTTATTTTTCTTTCCTTTGAGTTTGTATACTGTTAACATTTGTGTCCTTGTTCACAGATTTTGTATATCTGATTGTTCCGGTAATGAATCCGCTGCATCTTCCAGAAGCGTGTGCATTTCTGAAGCCCTCTTTTTCAAAAAGTTCTTGATCCCCCATTACCATATCTTAATGAGGCTTTTTATTGTATTCACAGAATCTGTAATATAAAGTGTAATAGTAAGATTATAATAATATAAGGGTACACAGCACTGCCAACTATAAAAACTGTGCTAAGATTACATCTTCTCACCTAACCCTATATACTGTAGGAACATTTGATAATTTTCCATGAGAATTTACAACCTGCTAATAACCTTAGAGCTATTTCACTATGTGACCTTATGCACCTTTGCCTTTTAGTGATAAATTATTTATTTTTGTGTTCAAATAATTTTTATTGATAAATTTTTATCTTAAATATATGCATATTTGTTTACATTCACAAATATTTGCTTTTTATTTAACAATAATAAACAAATAAAGTTTAAAATAAACGAGATTTTACATAACTTTTAAATTAAAACAAGAGTAAAAAAAAAAAAGTTGACATGCACTGCGTTGCTTCTTTGCTCTTTTCTCTGGTTTTCTTTTATCTCCATACATCACATTAATTTAAATTATATGTTATAGTTTTGTCTTTTAGGTTTGATTTATGGAATATTCACTGATATTCCAAGGTGTCAAGTCTTGATAAATAAATGAAGTGTATCTTGGACACATGGAATATTCTTTTATGTAGAGTGTAAGAAAGCAATCAAACTAGCTAAAATATAATGAGTTAGGATAAGCTGAAGAAAGCATCACTAAGCCTAAACATTTTTTAAGTATATTAATAGTAAGAAGATGAGGACTGAGAATGTGGCACCATAATTAATGGGGATAAGTTTTACGGAGGATGGCGTAAAGCAAATGTCTTGAATAATTTTTTTCCCTCTGTATACAATTAGAAGATCCAAGTACAGATATCATAGAGTATAGTAGCAATAAAGGTATACAAGATTCAAGTTCACTTTGGTTACCGAGGATATGGTACAGAAAGAACTAAATAAGGTTAATATTAGTAAATCTCCTGGACCGGATAAAATACATCCTCGGGTACTTAAGAGCTAAGTTCAGTTTTATCTAGGCCATTGTTTCTTATTTTTGCTGATTCCCTCATGTCCGGTGGTGTGCCTCTGGATTGGAAAAAGGCTGATGTTATTCCAATATTCAAAAAGGGTAGTCGTTCACAGCCGGGTAATTACAGGCCTGTAAAGTTTAACTTCAGTGGTGGGGAAGATCTGGAAAGTTAATAAGGAACATGTTCTAGAGTATGTTTCAAGGACTGACATTATAAGTAGTAACCAGCATGGATTTAGGAGGAATAGATCTTGTCAAACTAACTGCTTGGCTTTTATGAGGAAGTAAGTAGAAATTTAGACTCTGGTATAGCAGTAGATGTAGTTTACTTGGATTTTGCAAAGGCTTTGATACAGTCCCCATAGGCGACTAATGAATAAGCTAAGGTCTGTTGGTCTGGGGAGTCACATTTGTACATGATGAAAATTGGTTAAAGAATAGGATGCAGAGAGTAGTTGTTATGGGCTTCATCATTATGGACTAAAGTGCTAAGTGGGGTGCCACAGGGTTCTGTGTTGGGCCGCTTCTATTTAATCTATTTATTAATGATTTGGAAGTGGTATTGTCAGCAAGGTTTCTGTGTTTGGCTGACGACACAAAACTTTGTCGACCATTAAAAACTTCAGAGGATGTGCAATCATTGCAAGGGGATCTAGATAGATTATCACATTGGGCTGCTAAGTGGCAGATGAAATTTAATGTTGATAAATGTAAGGTGATGCATTTTGGACTTAAAAAAACTTGTGCTACTTATACTATAAATGGCTCTGTGTTAAGTGATCAATATCTTTGACATGATTAGAATCCGCAATTGGTGTAAATTTATAATCAGGGCAAGTCTCTAATTCGTAAAAATCTCTTTTACCTCATTTTTGCGATTAATATAAGGCTTGGTACTGTTTGATGGAATTTCATCTTTTAAGTTATATTTTTCAAAATAGATACCGTTCCATCATCATCAGAAATTCTGCTATGAAACGTCCCCACAGATGTGGTACTTCTACATCAATTGATCATTACTCTTTTGTCCTTGTTCCTTTTGCTTCTTCATAAAGATCTTTTATAAAAATGCTAAGGCTGGAGGCTCTTCTAGGAGCTCTGGATTTATCGGATAGATGTTGGGAAAAGCATGATTTTTCCAGCACACCCTCTCTTCTCAAACAGGGACATGTCTTTTGTCTTTTACTGGTGGGTTGTATCTTTTTCAATGCCATTTTATCTGGGCAGAAAAATCTTCTCTCTGTGAACTTTCCAAGCCAACATCTTTAACACTGCCATAAATGATTCGTTCTAAATATCCATGCATGTAAAGGTCATCTACGGTTGTCTCGCTGATATAACGGACCGCATTGTGTTACATTAGCATGGCCTTCTTGAAGTATGATCTGATTTTGCAAAACTGGTCTCATTGGGTACTTTGTCTCAATTAAAGTAAACTTTTCAAAGTAATCAACTTCATGTGCTGCTTTTACTGGAGGATTCATAAAACTTACCATCTCCAAGTCTGTTTTTGTCAAGCTCTTACCCTTGTCTTCTTCTATATAGACATCAATTTGCTTGTTATTTCATCCCCCACACAAACTTGTTTCGGTATAAGCATAGGGTTTTCATCCAGATATTCAAGCTTGTCTTCCATTTGACCTGGCTTCTGATCAACAGAAGATATAAGTTCTGGAGCATGAATATTTAATATTTCAGAACCATCAGAGACAATACTGAAAACATGTGACTGGGTTCATGGGGTTCATCTGAGTTGATTTCAGAACAGATTGTACTAAAGAATTTTCATCTTCAGAGAAAAAACTCTCTTCATTTCAGAAACACATGTTTTAGTGTGTTAGTTATTTCATGTTTTTTGTATTTCATATTATTTTTGTCTGATGCTTGTGGGTGTGGTGTGGTGTAATAACTGTGCATGTTCTGTGAAGTTTCTGAATGTTTAGATACCGTTCCCGTCAATACACAATTACTTTCTTCAGGCGATAGAAATTCTATCTCTGGTTTGTTATTTTTCTCTTCCTTTGAGGTTTGTATACTGTTAACATTTGTGTCCTTGTTCCAGGATTTTGTATATCTGATTGTTCCGGTAATGAATCCGCTGCATCTTCCAGAAGCGTGCATTTCTGAAGCCCTCTTTTTCAAAAAAGTTCTTGATCCCCCATTACCATATCTTAAATGAGGACTTTTATTGTATTCACAGTATCTGTATATAAGTAGTAATAGTAAGATTATAATAATATAAGGGTACAGCACTGCCCACTATAAACTGTGCTAAGATTACATCTTCTCACCTAACCCTATATACTGTAGGAACATTTGATAATTTTCCATGAGAATTTACACAACTGCTAATACCTTAGAGGCTATTTCACTATGTGACCATTAATGCCACTTTGCCTTTTAGTGATAAATGTATTTATTTTTAGTGTTCAATAAATTTTATTGATAAATTTTTTATCTTAATTATATGCATATTGTTCCATTCACAAATATTTGCTTTTGTATTTAACAATAATAAAACAAATAAAGTTTAAAATTAAACGAGATTTTACAATACTTTTAAATTAAAACAAGAGTAAAAAAAAAAAAGTTGACATGCACTGCGTTGCTCTTCTTTGCTCTTTATCTCTGGTTTTCTTTTATCTCCATACATCATCATTAATTTAAATATATAGTATATAGTTTTTGCTTTTATGGTTGATTTATGGAATATTCACTGATATTCCAAGGTGTCCAAGTCTTGATAAATAAATGAAGTGTACTTGAGCACATGGAATATTCTTTATGTAAGAGTGTAAGAAACAACTAAACTAGCTAAAATTAATAATGAAGTTAGGATAGACTGAAGACATCACTAAGCTAAACATTTTTTAAGTATATTATAGTAGAAGATGAGGACTGAGAATGTGGCACCATTAATTAATGGGGATAAGTTAGTTACGGAGGATGGCGATAAAGCAAATGTCTTGAATAATTTTTTTTCCCTCTGTATACATATATAAGATCCAAGTACAGATATCATAGAGTAGTAGCAATAAAGGTATACAAGATTCAAGTTCACTTTGGTTAACCGAGGATATGGTACAGAAAGAACTAAATAAGGTTAATATTAGTAAATCTCCTGGACCGATAAAATACATCCTCGGGTACTTAAGAGCTAAGTTCAGTTTTATCTAGGCATTGTTTCTTATTTTTGCTGATTCCCTCATGTCCGGTGGTGTGCCTCTGGATTGGAAAAAGGCTGATGTTATTCCAATATTCAAAAAGGGTAGTCGTTCACAGCCGGGTAATTACAGGCCTGTAAGTTTAACTTCAGTGGTGGGGAAGATCTGGAAAGTTTAATAAGGGAACATGTTCTAGAGTATGTTTCAAGGACTGACATTATAAGTAGTAACCAGCATGGTTTAGGAGGAATAATCTTGTCAAACTACTTGCTTGGCTTTTATGAGGAAGTAAGTAGAAATTTAGACTCTGGTGCAGTAGATGTAGTTTACTTGGATTTTGCAAAGGCTTTTGATACAGTCCCCATAGGCGACTATGAATAAGCTAAGGTCTGTTGGTCTGGGGAGTCACATTTGTACATGGATAGAAAATTGGTTAAGAATAGGATCAGAGAGTGTTGTTAATGGGGCTTCATCATTATGGACTAAAGTGCTAATGGGGGGCCACAGGGTTCTGTGTGGGCCGCTTCTATTTAATCTATTTATTAATGATTTGGAAGTGGGTATTGTCAGCAAGGTTTCTGTTTTGCTGACGACACAAAACTTTGTCGACCATTAAAAACTTCAGAGGATGTGCAATCGTTGCAAGGGGATCTAGATAGATTATCACATTGGGCTGCTAAGTGGCATAGAAATTCAATGTTGATAAATGTAAGGTGGACATTTGGACTTAAAAAACTTGTGCTACTTATACTATAAATGGCTCTGTGTTAGGTCGTTTCAAAAAAAAAAGATGGACTGAGTTTCTGCAAACAAGGAATGGTTGCAGCGTACTTGGTATATTGATAACTAAAGTATAGTTGATCCAGGGAAATTTTTGATTGCCACTGGAGTTTTTCAGGAAGAATTTTTCTCCCCTTTCATAATTGGTGGGGGTTTTTGCCTTCCTTCTGGAATCAACGTTAGGCAGGAAATTAGGATATTGCTAGATTGGGTTGGACTGGATGCACGTATGTCTTTTATCAACTACCACAATACTATTACGATTTACTATATAGTACACCGAATACCTGTCTATCATTACTATCATCCCATCACACACTTACCTGGTCTACTTATTACTATCATCTCATCACACCGCTTACCTGTCTATTATACTATCATCTCATCACACCGATACTGTGTCATTATTACTATTCATCTCATCACACCGCTCACATTGTCTATCCTTATACTCATCATTCACACCGCTACTGGTCTATCATTATATATCCCATCACACTACCTGACTATTATTACTATCATCTCATCCACACTTTTACCTGTGTATATTACTATCATCCCAATCACACCGCTACCGTCTATTATTACTATCAATCATCACACGCTACCTGTCTATTATTACTATCATATCATCACACGTACCTGTCTATTATTACTACATCTCATCACCCGCTACACTGTCTATTATACTACCATCTCATCACACCGCTACCTGTCTATCATACTATCATGCCCATACACACCGCTACCTGTCTATTATACTACATCTAATCACACCGTTACCTGTGTATTATTACTATCATCTAATCACACCGCTACCTGTTATTTATTACTATCATCATTATCACACCACTACCCGTCTATTATACTATCATCCCACACACCGCTACCTGTCTATTATTACTATCATATCATACACCGTTACCAGGTTATATTAGTATCATCATCATCCACGCCGCTACCTGTCTATTATTACTATCATATCATTCACACGCTACCTGCTGCTATTAACTCCATCTCATCACACTGCCTTACCTGTCTATTATATTACCATCTCATCACACCGCTAACCTGTCTATATTACTATAATCTCATCCAACCGTTAGCACTGTGTATGTATTATTATAATCTCTCACACACGCTACCTCTCTATATTACTATCTCTCATCACACCGCTTACCAGTCTATTATTACTATTCATCCATCACACCGCTACATGTCTATTATTCATAATCTCATCACCCCGCTACCGTCTGTATTACTATCAGTCTATCACACCACTACCAGTCTATTATTTACTTCATCCATCACACCGCTACCTGTTCATTATTACTTATGATAATCACAAGTACCTTCTTTATTATTACTATCATATCTCATCACACCGCTACCTGTGTATTATTACTTCATCTCATCAACACCGCTTACCTGGTCATTATCTTACTATCATCCCAGCACACCGCTACCGTCTATCATTACTATCATCCATCACAACACTACCTGAAATTATACTATCATCTCCATCACACTTTTACCTGTGTTATTATTACTATTCCATCCACCACTACATGTCTATTATTACTACCATCTAATCACACCGCTACCTGTCTATTATTACTATCATATCATCACACGCTACCTGTCTATTATTTATTCCATCTCTCACACCGTACATGGTCTATGTTACTACCTTCATCACACCGCTACCCGTCTATTATTTATATCATGATCAATAAACATACATGTGTATTATTACTATCATCTCATCACACCGCTACCTGTCTATTATTACTATTATCCCATTACACCGCTACCTGTCTATCATTACTATCATCCCATCACACCACTACCTGTCTATTATTACTATCATCTCATCACACCGTTACCTGTGTATTATTACTATCATCTCTTCACACGCTACCTCTCTATTATTACTATCATCTCACACCGCTACAGTCATTATTACTATTATCCATACCCCTACCTGTTATTATTACTATCAATCAATCACACCGCTACCGTCTCTTATTACATATCATCTCATCACACTGCTACCTGTCTATTATTTACTATCATCCATCACACCATTACTCTCTATTATACTATCATCTCATCACACCGATACCAGTCTATTACTATATTATCCCATACACCGCTACTGTCTTTATTACTATCATCTCATCAACCGCTACCTGTCTATTATTACTATCATCTCATCACGCCGCTACCTGTCTATTATAACAATCATCTCATCACAACGCTACCTTTCTATGAGTACTATCATTCCCATCACAATGGACCTGCTATTATTACTATCATCTCCTCACACGGTACTGTGTATTATACTAATTTCAAAGGAAAGCAAATTTCTCCAAGGTTAAAAGCAGCTCCTCAGAATGTCAACTGGGATAATGTATTATCAGGTGAAGGTATGAACAGAAGTGGACTGGTGTTGCAAGTGGGATTTTAAGCCAGTTAACAGATCTAAATTTATACCCTTGGGAAAAAATGCTAAAAAAAATAAATCCCGCCCATGTGCTGATGCTGATTGTATAAGGAGGCAAAGTGGTGGTAAGGAAGAAAAAGGCATTTTAAAACCTTAAGGCAGAGAGAACGGAAAGGGCCCTTTAGGGAGTATAAAAAACTGTAAGCAAGCAATCAGGATATGGTACAGAAATAACTAAATAAGGTTAATATTAATAAATCTCCTGGACCGGATAAAATACATCCTCGGGTACTTAGGGAGCTAAGTTCAGTTTTATCTAGGCCATTGTTTCTTATTTTTGCTGATTCCCTCATGTCCGGTGGTGTGCCTCTGGATTGGAAAAAGGCTGATGTTATTCCAATATTCAAAAAGGGTAGTCGTTCACAGCCGGGTAATTACAGGCCTGTAAGTTTAACTTCAGTGGTGGGGAAGATCCTGGAAAGTTTAATAAGGGAACATGTTCTAGAGTATGTTTCAAGGACTGACATTATAAGTAGTAACCAGCATGGATTTAGGAGGAATAGATCTTGTCAAACTAACTTGCTTGGCTTTTATGAGGAAGTAAGTAGAAATTTAGACTCTGGCATAGCAGTAGATGTAGTTTACTTGGATTTTGCAAAGGCTTTTGATACAGTCCCCCATAGGCGACTAATGAATAAGCTAAGGTCTGTTGGTCTGGGGAGTCACATTTGTACATGGATAGAAAATTGGTTAAAGAATAGGATGCAGAGAGTAGTTGTTAATGGGGCTTCATCATTATGGACTAAAGTGCTAAGTGGGGTGCCACAGGGTTCTGTGTTGGGGCCGCTTCTATTTAATCTATTTATTAATGATTTGGAAGTGGGTATTGTCAGCAAGGTTTCTGTGTTTGCTGACGACACAAAACTTTGTCGACCATTAAAAACTTCAGAGGATGTGCAATCGTTGCAAGGGGATCTAGATAGATTATCACATTGGGCTGCTAAGTGGCAGATGAAATTCAATGTTGATAAATGTAAGGTGATGCATTTTGGACTTAAAAATACTTGTGCTACTTATACAATAAATGGCTCTGTGTTAAGTGAATCCCTGTTGGAAAGGGATCTTGGAGTTTTGGTGGATAACAAACTTAAAGGTAGCAAGCAGTGCCAGGCGGCAACAGCCAGAGCCAGCATGGTATTGTCTTGTATAAAGCGAGGTATGGATTCAAGGGAGGAAAATGTAATTCTCCCTCTTTACAAAGCATTGGTAAGGCCTCATTTGGAATATGCAGTGCAATTTTGGAATCCTGTGTACAAAAAGGACATCTTTGAAATGGAAAGGGTTCAGAGAAGGGCAACTAAATTAATAAGGGGATTGGGGGAGCTTGAATATGAAGAGAGACTGGAAAAGTTACAATTATGTACGCTGGAGAAAAGGCGCTTGCGTGGGGATATGATTACTGTGTATAAATACATTAACGGGCCATACAATAAACTATCTGGGGCATTGTTCACCAAGAGAACATGTCAAAGGACACGAGGACATCCCTTAAGACTTGAAGAAAAAAGGTTTAGGCTTCAAGCTCGGAAAGGGTTTTTCACTGTGAGAACGGTAAAGCTATGGAACTGTCTTCCAGTGGACGTTGTTATGGCAGGTTCATTGGTCATTTTCAAAAAAAAGCTGGATGAGTTTCTACAAACAAGGAATGTTGCAAGTTACTGGTATTGATACATAAAGTAGAGGGGTACTTAGGGAGATAAGTTCAGTTTTATCTAGGCCATTGTTTATTTTTCCAGAGTATGTTTCAAGGACTGACATAAGTAGTAACCAGCATGGATTTAGGAGGAATAGATCTTGTCAAACTAACTTGCTTGGCTTTTATGAGGAAGTAAGTAGAAATTTAGACTCTGATATAGCAGTAGATGTACTGTAATTTACTTAGATTTTGCAAAGGCTTTTAATACAGTCCCCCATAGGCGACTAATGTATAAGCTAAGATCTGTTGGTCTGGGAAGTCACATTTGTACATGGATAGAATATGTGAATGAATAAGATGCAGAGTGTGTAAATGGGGCTTCATCATTATGGACTAAAGTGCTAAGTGGGGTGCCACAGGGTTCTGTTTGGGCCGCTTCTATTTAATCTATTATTAATGATTTGGAAGTGGGTATTGTCAGCAAGGTTTCTGTGTTTGCTGACGACACAAAACTTGTCGACCATTAAAAACTTCAGAGGATGTGCAATCGTTGCAGGGGGATCTAGATAGATTGTCACATTGGGCTGCTGATAACGTTGAGAAATGTAAGGTGATGCATTTTGGACTTAAAAATCCTTGTGCTAATTATACTATAAACGTCTCTGTGGTAAGTGAATCCCTTTTGAAAAGGGATCTTGGGAGTTTTGGTGGATAAACTTAAAGGTAGCAAGCAGTGCCAGGAGGCAACAGCCAGAGCCAGCATGGTATTGTCTTGTATAAAGAGAGGTATGGATTCAAGGGAGGAAAATGTAATTCTCCCTCTTTACAAAGCATTGGTAAGGCCTCATTTGGAATATGCAGTGCAATTTTGGAATCCTGTGTACAAAAAGGACATCTTTGAAAAGGAAAGGGTTCAGAGAAGGGCAACTAAATTAATAAGGGGTTTGGGGAGCTTGAATATGAAGAAAGACTGGAAAAGTTACAATTATGTACGCTGGAGAAAAGGCGCTTGCGTGGGGATATGATTACTGTGTATAAATACATTAATGGGCCATACAATAAACTATCTGGGGCATTGTTCACCAATAGAACATGTCAGAGGACACGTGGACATCCATTAAGACTTGAAGAAAAAAGGTTTAGGCTTCATGTTCAGAAAGGGTTTTTTACTGTGAGAATGGTAAAGCTATGGAACGGTCTTCCAGTGGACGTTGTTATGGCAGGTTCATTGGTCAGTTTAAAAAAAAAGCTGGATGAGTTTCTGCAAACAAGGAATGTTACAAGTTACTGGTATTGATACATAAAGTAAAGTTGATCCAGGGAAATTTCCGATTGCCACTTGGAGTCAGGAAGTAATTTTTTCCCCTTCATAAATTTGGTGAATTTTTTTTGCCTTCCTCTGGATCAACAGTTAGGCAGGAAATGAGGATATTGCTAGATGGGTTGGACTGGATTGACGTAAGTCTTTATTCAACCTCAAATACTATAAACTGTTGGGGAGAGTAGGTTAATCACTATTAGCGGTCTGAGTTTGTTTTTTGCCATGTATGCTAGAAGTTTGCCACATCGTTCACCATGTTCAAAGTTGGGTTAGGAGCAGAAAAAAATAGGGATTTTTTAGATTTATGTTTATATATCCCCATCTGTTCTTCTAGCTTTCAAGACGGGTTGCTTAGAAATTTTGTCTGGGCCACAAGAGAGCCTTAATGGCAACCTGTTCTGTTTCAGCAGAAGACTGTTTCAATCAATAGCCAAAAAGCTTATGGTGGCCATACATGTTTGATTTTACTTACACGACTGAACACTCTATCGACATTCAATTGATCCTGCCAGAACCCCCTCTCCCGTTCTTCTATGTGACGTGATCGCAAAATCCCTTTCATTTTGCAATCACATGTTGGTCGCATTGAAGAATGGGAGAGGCAAATGTGGGAGTGCTCGGTCGGGTAAGTAAAATCGAATATATGTATGGCCACCTTTAGGGTCATTCTAGAATAGATTTTGAATGTTTCCCAAACCTGTATTACATTTGCAGTGTTATCGTTTCTGGCAAAGAAATCCTCCCACTCAATGAAGAGGTCCACCCCTCTAGAAATAAGGCCCAGCCAAAAGGGATTCAATATCCACTGTCAGGGTGAAGGCAGGGCATAGTGCCAGGCCAACTCCATCCAGCATGGTCAGACAAAAATTCTAGGGGTAATACCAGCAACAAGTAACCTCGGTACCGACATAGCATGTACAAAAATGATTAACATGCAACATTGTATTACATGGCCCAGTTAAACATGCCAGTGTTAGGATGGCGGGAACGCCATGTGTATCATGAGGAGAGACTGAAACATTTTGCCAAACTGGGTGCTGATATTGGGGCATGGTGGAGATCCAGCCAGGGAGTGGGGATAGTCCTGTAATAAATCCATTACTAAAAAAATCTCCCATCCAAATGGATGGAATACCAGGATCGTCTGTCAAAAACTGAATACCAGCATGTAGAGCCGACATCGCAAAAGGGGGGGCACATATGAGGCTAGAATGAGCAGTGATTTAAACTGTATTTTAGCATATAATAATATGTAGGTATTTTGTCGGTCCACCCTCAGATCCACCAGCTCAAACTGTACCGATTTTGGAGGCTCCTAACATTCCAGGTCAGGGTTCTAACATGCTAAAGCAACATTTTTTTAGTGCCGGTACACGTGAGGCAGAACGGCTGGCATTGTTTATGCCATTGTAGCTTGCCCACTTTTTAACAACCAACACTAAAGGCTGAATACGATTCTCTACTATATAAAAAAAAAAGTGATAAATGTAACAAATTCATTTAAATAATGTTCACATATAATTTTTACAAAAAAAAACAGTAACAGTAACTCTCAAACGCTGGCCATACATTAATCAACTTAATATTCTCACAAATCTCCTAGAAGGATGTCCTGGTTATAATGGTAATACATTGTCCAGATATCGGGATGGTCAATCTAATATAGGCTGGGTCCAGCATTAGAGACAAAGCTTATACCAGGTAAGACTATTGTCTACGTGCCACCATCAGGCCTCTCCGGTTTGCTCAACTCCTTCGACCGATAATAAACAATAACAGTTTGAAAAAAGTGAAGATCCTGATGGATTGTAAGATTGAATTGTACCATCAACAGCACAACATGTTTCGGATCCGACTGATCCTTTATCAAGTGTTCGGATCGGAAACATGTGCTGTTGATGGTACAATAAAGCACTTTTTTTTGGCATACCTTGTGGTGTCTTGGAATCCTTTTTCCAAACTGTTCTTGTTCATTAGAAACAAACATTCCTGGAAGAATGTTCTATACAAAAAGCATTAAAGGACAACAATATATAAAAAAAAACCCCATTACATGTCCACACTTCCAGCAGCTGAAATTGCTCACTCACATTTACAACCGTGCTGCCCTCCCTTAGATATCACACAGCAAAGAGGAGTGCTAAAAGCCCGCCTCCTAGACGGCCCAGGGCCATGGTTAACATATCACTTGTCACTGGCTGGTGGGAATGTCTATTACAACCTCTCTCCTCCTCCTCTGCCAGTCAAAAACTTGAAATGTCCTGTTGCTAGGATACAGCCTATCCTACATAATCAAGCATGGGTGGAGGAGTGTTTTTTCGCATGCTAGCTTTGAGTGACAGTTAAAGGCCGACAATCATTACACCCCCTTCACAGCATGGCTAATTTAAGGCAGAAAGACTCGAAATCAGGAAAAAAAATTTATGGGGAGGGATGCATACCTTTACTCTTTTTAAAGATTTTTTTTTTTAAAAATGCATTGAATCAATAGTTATCCTTTAATGTCTTTCTTAATATCCGGAGAACTACGACTAACATTTTCATTTAGACAAAATTCAATATAGTCTCTGAAAAAGAATGTAAGAACAGCAGCTATCAAGATAAATGTATTTATTTAATTTCTAATTATAGTTTTAATACAGACAATTAATAAATAGATTGGCCAAACATGTATATATGTAATCCATTCACACAGTGCAATTCCAAAACTGACTTTGCATTAAAAAAACAAACAAAAACAAACTAGTAACGGTTCAGTATTGCATTTATACAGACCTTGTTATTTTATAGTCTTTCCCCATCCAAAAAAAATACAAAAAAGGAAAAAAAAAATCTGACAAAGAACATGAACAATCTACAAAAAAATATCCAATACGCAAAATAATGTTTTATTATGAATTATTCTAATGCAGGGGTAACAGATATCAGACAGTCTTGAAAAGGCACATTGCAAGGTGCCAGTCCTGTATATCCGGTCGGTTTCCAGTTCATTAAGTTATTGATTCTTTAGCATTCCTCGCAATGGCATCACGCTGTTAAGGTCTTTGTTGTCCCTTAATCTGACCCATCCCTGCACATGGTAGGAAAACATATATTACCAAACAACGCCAAGGTAAGATTTATGCAGATTAGTTAAAGGGCATCTATAGTGAGAAAATGAACTTTTTTTTTTTCTTTCCTTCCATGTGTTCTATAATTCTCCCCAACCCCCAGTGTTCACTTTTTTCAGATTCCCGCTCTGTCCTGAGATACACAAGTTAGAAAAATACGGGATTGCATTCCTCTAATCCTACTTGTACTGTCAATCAAATCTGTGACGTGACCCTCTTCCCTGCTCAAGCC
This sequence comes from Hymenochirus boettgeri, assembly GCA_019447015.1. Taxonomy (NCBI): domain Eukaryota; kingdom Metazoa; phylum Chordata; class Amphibia; order Anura; family Pipidae; genus Hymenochirus; species Hymenochirus boettgeri. The sequence continues at coordinate 360,167,436 of CM033469.1, read as the reverse complement.
CCTCCCTCCTCTGTTTGCACAAACAGAGATAAGAACATTAGCTGGGGGGGAGGGGGTGGAGAGATGTAGCTTTGACTTGATAGCTTTCATTGATTGATTATAAGTCACAAAGGGAGAGATCCTATTTTTTTCAGGACACGGAAAGATCCGTGTCTCCAGAACAGCTTGCTTTCTATTGGCCACTGTGCATAGGTGTGTTTTTCAGGATGTTGAACTTTTAACTCCTACTGCACATGATAAGCTTGTCGGTTAGCCGGAGTTGAGACATGGAGGAGGTAACAGAGGGGAGGGGGAAGTGCTGACAGAGATCTGACACCATGGAAAAACAGGGTCACTGACAGAGATAGGATAAAGGCAGCACAGAGTACATGAATTTAACTTTGCAATGGGCCAATGTGTTTTTTTCACTATAGATGCCATTACATGTCAATCACGATTGTATGCTCCCAGTATCATATGACTGTTTATTCTTGGTAAAAGATTTTCAAGCGTGTCCCTCCTCTGTTTTCAGTGATTTCAGAAATACTACCGCAGCCACGTGCTACGCTAGGGAGGCAACGGGAGCTCAGGAGTATAAATGCGTGGCTAAGGGAGTGGTGTAAGGAGATGGGGTTTGGGTTTTTAGAGAACTGGGCTGACTTTTCTGTTGGCTACAGGCTCTTTAGTAGTGACGGATTGCACCTCAATGGTGGTGGTGCAACTGTTTTGGGGGAGAAGATGGCTAGGGGGTTGGAGGAGATTTTAAACTAGGTATGGGGGGGGAGGGAACGTTTAACTACACAGGGGTAGATAGAGAAGTTAGGGATCTGGGGGCTAGTAACACAACGGAGGGAGGAGAAGGAGGAGGGGGGAGCATAGAGGATAAGGAGGCATGTACGACCATGTATGGAAGTAAATCAATTGATAATCTAAAATGTATGTTTACAAATGCAAGGAGTCTGGCTGGAAAAACCGGCGAACTTGAAATAATAGCGTTAAAGGAAAGGTATGATGTAATTGGTATAGCAGAATCATGGCTTAATGATTCACACGACTGGACAGTAAATATTGAAGGGTACTCCTTATTTAGACATGACCGAGTTAATAAGAAAGGAGGAGGAGTATGTATGTATGTTAAACAGGAATTGAAGCCAAATTTAAAAGATGGAATAGATGGGGGAGCAAACGATGCGGCAGAAACATTATGGGTGGAACTGTGTACAGGAAGCAAGAAGGTAGGTAAATTAATTGTTGGAGTGTGTTATAAGCCGCCAAATGCCGGGGAAGAGGTAGAAATGAATCTCCATATGCAGTTGGCGAAGGCTGCTGGTATGGGGCATGTTCTGGTTATGGGGGATTTTAACTACCCTGAAATAGATTGTGTAATGGAACTGCCAGCACCTCAAAAGGTATAAAGTTCTTAAATTTCCTATATGAGCATTTTCTTTCACAGATGGTAGAAGTTCCTACTAGAAAGAATGCGTTGTTGGATCTGGTGATATCTAATAACCCAGAGCTCATTTTGGAGATGAAGGTAATGGGAAGCTTAGGGAATAGTGACCATGATATAGTGTCATTTAATATAGGTTGCAGAAAACTAAAGTGCACTGGCTTAACAAAAACTTTTAACTTTAGGAAAGCTAATTTTATGCTTTTAAAGGAATCGCTCCTGCTCATAGACTGGGGGGAACTGTTTCTAGGTAAAGATACTGAGCAGATGTGGACCACTTTTAAAGGGATATTAAACTATAACATTTCCAAATCGGTACCTTTAGGAAACAAGTGTAAAAAAATTAGGTCCACTCCTGCATGGCTTAATGCTCAGGTAAAAAGGGAAATGGAAAAAAAGAAAAGGGCTTTTAAAATTTTGAAAGCAGAAGGCACAGAACAGGCTTACAGGGACTTCAAAAGTTGTAATAAAGAGTGCAAGAAAGCAATTAAACTAGCTAAAATAGAAAATGAAACACGGATTGCCGAACAAAGCAAGTCCAACCCCAAGATGTTTTTTAAGTATATAAATGGTAAAAAAATGAGGACTGAGAATGTGGGACCATTAAATAATGGAGCTGAGGTGGTTGTAGAGGATGCCGAAAAGGCTAATCTGCTAAACCGTTTTTTTACATCGGTTTTTACTGTTGAGAATCCTTACAGTAGGGATTGTAACAATGTGCAGGGAGGAAATGAAGAGTTTTCACATTGGATAACAGAGGATATGGTACGGAATCAATTAGACAAAGTTAATATCAATAAAGCGCCAGGACCAGATGGATTGCATCCTAGGATTTTAAAAGAGCTTAGTTCAGTTCTAGCAAGACCACTGTGTCTCATCTTTTCAGATTCGCTTTTGTCTGGGGATGTGCCGCTGGATTGGAAAAAAGCCAATGTAATACCAATATTCAAAAAAGGTAGTCGTTCACAGCCTGGTAACTATAGACCTGTAAGCCTAACATCAGTGGTAGGGAAGGTGATGGAAACTTTGTTAAGGGATCATATCCTTGAATTTGTCTCCAGAGATTATCTTATTAGTAGTAGTCAGCATGGATTTATGAGAAATAGATCATGCCAGACAAATTTAATTGGTTTTTATGAAGAAGTGAGTAAGAAGTTAGATTCAGGCACAGCTGTGGATGTGGTATATTTGGATTTTGCAAAAGCCTTTGATACTGTGCCACATAGGCGACTAATGTATAAACTGAGGACTGTTGGCCTTGAAGAAAACATTTGTTCATGGATAGAGAACTGGTTATTGGACCGCAAACCGAGAGTGGTGGTTAATGGAGCTACATCTATGTGGGGTAAAGTTCTAAGCGGAGTTCCTCGGGTTCTGTACTGGGGCCGCTTCTGTTTAATCTGTTTTATAATGACTTAGAAGGGGGATTGAGAGCAAGGTCTCTGTGTTTGCTGAGACACTAAATTATGCAGAGCTTTGGAAACTTCCAATGATGTGCAAGTGCTGCAAGCAGACCTAGATAGATTATCAAAATGGGCAGCAGAATGGCAGATGAGATTCAATGTTGATAAATGGAAGGTGATGCATTTGGGATTTAATAATCCCTGTGCCACCTACACCATAAATAACTCTGTGTTAAGTGCATCTGAAATGGAAAAAGATTTGGGGGTTCTGGTAGATAACAGACTTAGCTGTAGCAAACAATGCCAGGTAGCAACAGCTAGAGCTAGCAAGATATTGTCTTGTATAAAGAGGGGAATGGAATCAAGAGAGAAAAATATTATTCTCCCTCTTACAAGGCACTGGTAAGGCCACATTTGGAATATGCGGTGCAGTTTTGGAATCCCATATACAAAAGGGACATTTGGAAATTGAGGCAGTTCAGAGAAGGGCAACTAAATTAATAAGGGGAAGGAGGGCTTGGATATGCAGGCAGGATTAGACAAGTTAGGGCTGTTTACATTGGAGAAGCGGCGGTTGCGTGGGGACATATAACCTTATACAAATATATTAATGGCCCATACAGTGAACTCTTGGTGCATGTGTCACTAATAGGTCAATCAAGAGGACTCGTGGACATCCTTTAAGGTTGGAAGAAAAGAAGTTTCATCTTCAAGTTAGGAGAGGTTTCTTTACAGTGAGAACGTGTGAAACTGTGGAACTGTCTTCCAGCAGAGGTGGTAATGGCAAGTTCATTGAATAACTTTAAAAAGGCTGGATAGTTTCAAAACTAAAAAATATTGAGAATTACTGGTATTAATGCATATAGATCTGGTTGATCCAGGGATACTTTCGATTGCCGTTTGGAGTCAGGAAGGAATTTTTCCCCCCTTTTTTAGATGGGGTTTTTTGCCTTCTCTGGATCAACTGTTAGGTAGGTTAAAAAAAATAAATAAAAAAAAAAAAAAAAAGTGAATAGGTTGGACTTGATGGACGAATGTCTTTATTCAACCTTAATTACTATGTTACTATGTTACTATGTTACTATGTGTCCAGTCTGAAAAATACAGGCGATCGTACAAGATCATGAATGTTGTGTGTATAAGCACCTTTACAGTCACATATTTCTAAAATTAGTAAAGTCCACTTTTAATGGATTAAACAACGTGTGACCCCTGAAATTGTCTGATATTAGTGGCATTACAGAATACTAAAGAAAATAATTAATTTTACATAACCTAAAAAGTGTTTCAATTGTTCCTGCTCTACCACAAAATGTATTAACACCCCCAACTTCAGTAACACCTCCAATCTTTATAGCAGGGAAGACGACTACCTTACAGATGGGACAGAATGCAGGGAGCAGAGCATTGTTCATACTAGAGCGCAATGGGTCATTGTAATTGCATGCATTGTGACACTGCGTTATCGCACAACACATTCCATTATTTTCAATGGCAACGTTGTGCTTTAACACACCAAAAAAGCTGCATGTGGTACTTTGCACGCAACACACTACATCGCAGCGATTTAATGTGAACGCCGCCATTCATTTCTATGTGCACTGCATTTTGGTGCGATGTAAAACGCACCAAAACTCGCTCTAGTGTGAACAAGCCCTTAGCCCTAAACAATACGTACTGCATTTATTAATGAATAATAGAAGCTGCATTAATTTAACAGTTAGTGTGTTTTTTTGAATTACCTTCAAAAACTCTGCCTTGATGGTGTCAAACTTCTGCTTTCTAAACAGCTCTTGCAGTGTTGTGCGGTCAAATGGCTCTACAATTGGAAAAGTACATTACTTAGGAAGAGCACAGTAAGGGTTTTATAAATGGCATCATTAGGCCTGTACCAAAACAATCTGTAGATTTAAAAGGCATATTAAAAAAGGAGAACTATGGTGTGTATAAAGTTTTGTTTGTTTTTTTTAAAAAAGGTACTTTTCATTTTTAAAAAGTTATCTTTTAGTTTAGTTGCCATTTAAAGCTTTGAATTTTGGGGTAGTGCAGAGAAATTTGCAAAGGAACAAATAAAAAATATAAACCGAAAAAGATAGCAAAAATGTGTTTGTGGGTAGCAGGAGAAAACAGGAGTACTTGGGTAGTATGGACAACATTAAACAGCATATAGGGTTATCTGTTGTATTCAATTAGATCAACCGGACTTGAAGTTTAGTTCTTGAAAACGTTTCGCTAGTCATCCGACTGGCTTTCTCAATTCAGAATGACTTGTACAAGAATCTGTGGCACTTATGTACCCTGGAAAAAATGAGATTTTCCAGGGTAATAAGTGCCACAGATTCTTGTACAAGTCATTCTGAATTGAGAAAGCCAGTCGGATGACTAGCGAAACGTTTTCAAGAACTAAACTTCAAGTCCGGTTGATCTAATTGAATACAACAGATATACCATGACCTGGATGAATGAGAACCTTCACAAGCAGCATATAGGGTAAGAACATAAAATGTGATGGTCTCAAAAGTAACCCAAGTCACTGCCAGGAAGTAGGGTTACCTTGGCACACAGGACAAGTACTATCCCTGTGTTAAGGCACACTTTAGGCATGTCTGAACCTATGGCTTGTTGAGGATGACTAATTAGAAATGACTGGACTTCACTTTATGTAGGTGTATAATGTTATGAATTAAAATAGTATAGCAACTGGAATCTCATTTTAATCTGCAGTTTTTAGGCTACATTGGAATAAATATGTTTGAGATTGAATTTCTTTGTGAATTAAGATATGGTGGATTTATGAAAATGAGAGGTTATGATGAGGTGTGGTCTTCTTGGATATATGTCGGCTGCTGGTGGGAGACAGTGAGGTCTAGTGGCCCTGAAGATAAGAGTACATCCTCCTTTAGCTCTCAGGACATTGGAATGATTATATTTGCTTTCCCCTCCCCATTTGCTGGTTGGGAAGAGGGGTGATTTAGGCCAGCCTGGCCTAATGGATTAATAATATTTTTTTTTCTTTTGTTCCTGTATTTTGGAAGTAATTAACATTGCAAATATAACTACTTTTATAGTTTAAATAAGGTGATGGTCCGCCATGCTACATGGACAGGATCCTGTTTGTACCTTATTTTTACATCTATTGAGATGTGTTATGATTTTGAATAGATTTTATTGCATCACCTGGACATTCCCAATATAAATTATTGGAAAAGAAAAGAAACCTTTCCGCCATACCTTCTACACAGATGAATTTGTTTCTCCACTCAAGACCATCTGTTCGTGGAATTGCTTTGGATTCTCGTACGGAAATGATTGATTTCTTCCAACTATCGTAAGAAAAAGTCAATTGCAAATTACGCATAAATATATAGAACAGAAACATACCATTAGGCTGTATTGCATCTGGACACATGCCTTAGCTATAGGACATTAAGAAGAAATTTACTGCAAACAGAGAATGTCTTGTAGCTAATGCATGTGTCCAGATGCAATACAGCCTAATGGTATAGAGCAGGGGTGTTATACTTGTGATTTTTCACATGTTTGAAAACTACAAATCCCAGCATTCTCGGTTAACAGCAGGGTGGATAAAAATGTGTGAGAATATTTAAAATTTCCATTCAGTGTAATATTCTAAAGTCTACCTGAGTAGCAATAAAAATAACAATAAAAAAACCAACAAAGCTTTAACCCATATAAAATAACTTACTCAAACTCTACTGCAAAATATTTAAAGAAGCCCACAAGGAGGTCCCCTAGAGATGTTTCATTTTTGGAGAAGTACTGAGGAATATTGCGTGGAGCTTGATGGACAAGGTGCAACTGCATAGTTGGGTTAAAACATTCCTGTAAGAACAAAATGTTAGAGAAAAAAAAAAAAATCAAAATTAAGCCTTTTAGTTAAAACAGCCATGTGCACTAAGTTACATTTTATATTAAAAGCCTAAAGCTAGGTACACACATAGAATAATTTTGTATATTACACAGCAGATTCCACTGCAAGCTGCGAGTAATATGGAAGGACTCAAATACACCGTTACACAATCAATCTCTTGAACATTCAAGATTTGGATGAATTCACCTTACCACAATCGCTATTGGCTCAATTTACTTAAAGCCAGGAGGCAGATATCAGGCAGCAGTGATTTTTTTTGAATGGAAACTACAGATTCTGCCATATGTGCACTCACCTATACAAATGAAAATTTTGTGTTTTATTAATCCGCTAGCAAACCTCAATTCACCCCCTGGGCGGTGATTGAATGATGTCACATGGCATGCACAAGCAGTTGGGTCCCTTGTATAGTATACAAAGTCTTAAAGAGGAACTGTGGTCCACAAACAAGTGGAGTTTAAATGAAAGGCCAGTTTCCTACCTTTAAAACAAGCCACCAACCACCTGTCTCCGTGCTCCACAGCCCAAGATATAAAGAAATGACTGACCAAAAAGTTAATGGGTGGGGAGGCTGACATGTGACATTCCTAAGGCTGCTCCTCCACCTTGCCGGCAGCGAGCACAGCCTCAGACTTCAGTGACAGGACAGAAAGTTCCTCCCCCTCCCTGCTGTGTGATGACCCCCCCCAGTGAAGGTAAAGGAATCTACAGCCCTTTTCTGCCCCTATGCGAAAAGTTCTCGCGGTTTTCACAGTTTTCTGCAGGGGGAAAAAGGGGTGAGTGGCCCGAGGCACCCGTGAGTGGGCGGGGCCACATGGGGCTGTAATAAGTGAAGGGGCCAAGGGGGGCCTGCAAATGGAGGGGCTATGGGGTCCATAAGTGGGAAGGACCAGGGGGGCCTGCAAATGGAGGGGCTATGGGGTCCGTAAGTGGGAAGGCCTAGGGGGGCTGCATTGGGAGGAGAAGCCACAGGGCAGATTGACTGTCATGGTTTCAGAGCAGGAAGTGCAGGGGACCTGGTGATGCTGCTGCCATATCACACACAAAAATGCAAATATCTTTAGAACTATGCAAAATAAACAAAGAAAATAAATTGCAAAAGTTCTCAGGAGAGCAATTCCTATCAATTTACCTAAAGTCATTTTTGGAACACAGTTCCCCTTTAAGTTGACTCTCAGTTTTTCAATTTCAGGCAGTCACTACTGTACAATGCTGTTGTTCAGACAAACCAGTCATGTCCAGTGTAATTAAAATGCTAATTTTTTAATTTTTTTAAAAGCTAATTAGAAGTGCATTCACTTTAGAGCAAAGCTTGCCAAATCAAAGATTTATTCCATTTTAAAGGGGAAAAAAGTCTCCAGATAACAGTCCACATAATATATAATAAGTTTATAACCTACCCCTGTTAAGGATCTCAATGGGATGCAGGTGTAAATAATATCCTTATAATCAGCGCGCTACTGCGTAGTAGCACGCCGATTATAACCCGGAACTAATGCAACACCCCCCTCCCGCCTGTTTGTCCGGCCGCACTTACGGCCGTTTGCTTACCAGCGATGTTCTTTATCTCTATTGTCCTGACCCGGCTAAATCTAGTGTGCATCCTGTTTCAATAAAGTTTTTTATAAAAAAAAAAAAAAAAAAAAAACAATCTGAAGCACGGACTCTGACTCACGCTGAATGGAAGCAGGAGATCATAGAAGGCACAGGCACAGGCTGTCGGCAGACACTATTACTGAGGAGTCAGAGGTTAGTGTTGTAAATCAATAAAAGTTCTGTCTGCCCTGCTGATTCTTTCATGCTGCCTCGGCTCAATAGAGGGGGAGGGAGAGGGGGCTGCTAGTGCACTACACAACTAAACTTCCCATATACATTCATTGCTCACTGCCCTGCAAAGTCTGTCTGTATGTACTGTATCTATTCCATCTAATATCTAATCTGTCTAATCTAGTCTGTCTATTTATCTAATATCTATGTAAGTCTTTACTGTCTATAGATCTAATCTAGTCTGTACATAAATGAGAGAGAAGGGGTAGGTTATAATGGATAATGTACCCCCTACTGTAAATTAATTGGATATTAGAAGGCACCTCGGAGTTCTGTGGCCTGTATAAAAGGCACTCGGCCTCCGGCCTCGTGCTTTTATATGGTCACGGAACTCCTCGGTGAATTCTAATATCCTTATAATTTACAGTAGGGGGTACATTATCCACTATATTATATACTTTACATTAATAGTATTAATCAGCTAAAACAATTTTAAAATAGAAGATACACTTACGGGATAATTTTTCTGTAGAGATGGAAGAATAGGTTCAGGTAGAGCTATAAAAACAGAATTAAGATTACCAACCAAATTAAAACGGTAAAAGGACATTAAATAATACACTGTACTTAGCAACTTTTGAAAGTGTAATAAAGGACGGCCATACATATTAAGATAATAAATCTCCTTATAATAACACACTGATATCTCTCTCCCACAAGTCAGACAATACTTTACAATCTTTCAGGCCGCTTTTTAAAGGGCAACTGTGGTCTCCAAACAAGTAAGGGTTAAATGAAAGCCTGCAGTATTTCCTTTATAATGAGCCGACAATCACATGTCTGGCTTCAGCCTGTGAGAAATGATATTGGGGTGAATGCTCAAACTTCTTGCTTCCAGTAGCTTTAGTGACATCACCTGACCTCTGCCCGCCCCTCCGCCCCGGGGGAGAAGCATGCTCAGTTAAGACTTAATGCTGGGGAAATCAGGAAGTGACAGTTGAGAAGAGGAGCCTATTAATGCAGGCAGAGGCTGGTCACATGACTACAAGCTGGTCACATGAATGAAAACAGGAAGTGTTCATGCAGGAAGTAATACAACTGAACCTTTCCAGCAATAACTTCTCACAAATTTTATTTAGAGATGTGATTTAGGTTTTATTTTGAAGGTACGATGGAAGACTTTATATATAATTATTACTAGTTTGGATGAATTGGAGACCATAGTTACCCTTTAAAACGTGAGGTAAGTGGAATGTTCACCAGTCCCGCTTTCCCTTGGTTGTCATTCAACAGAAATGATCTGGTAGATGTGCAATCAATCTTCCACCCCCTGCAGAAAGCCCACTATACAAGGTAGCAATCCCAGAAGAATTACCTTCTTATTGCTACCCAAAGAGAAAAGGGTTACTGTGCACACCAGACTTTAATTTAATAAGGGTTTATTAAAAAAAACAAACACTCTAACATTTTGGTGCCTTAGTCAGACACATACAAAAAAGCTTGCAAACCAATTGCTCTGCCTGATAATTACCGTGCCACTGTATATTCTGCACTCACCATATCCATCAATGATGGGGGTTTGGAAAAGTTCCTATGAACAGAGCCTTTAAAAAGACACACAAACACATTCCCAAATCTATAACTAAAGGCTAAAAACAACTTACTTTGTAAATAGTGCAAAACCATTAAAACAAGTGTGTAGCTGCTCAGAGTCCCACGACTGGCATCGTTTATGCCATTGTAGCTTGCCCACTTTTTAACAACCAACACTAAAGGCTGAATACGATTCTCTACTATAAAAAAAAAAGAAAAAAAAAAGATGATAAACAAAAATTCCTTTAAACAATGTTCACAAATAGTCAGTCAAGGCTTTGCAGTTTTAAAAAAACTCTGTGTGGGACTCTGTAGTGATCAATCAAAAATGCATTGTTTGGTAACAAACTAAACCAAATACAATACAATTAGTTGCCTAATTGTAGTTTTTTTAAAGGGCAAGTCCACTCAAAAAAAAAAACCACCACCAATTTGGTTTAAAATGTAGATTACCCTCACAAACCTAGGTTTCGCATTACTCACTGACGCCAAAGATGATCCTGAACTTCCTTACCTGACCCTCGCCCTACCCTCTAGGAGCCGCCCCCTGCTCCTATTTTGAGCTTGTTTCAAGCAAAAACAGGAGCAGTGAGCTTCTGCACTGACAGCTGCTCTACTTCCTGGTCACGGCTGTCAGGCAATTGGGCCTGACATCACATCGGAGCAAGTTAAGTAGCTAAATTAAGGAGCATCTTTGGCATCACGCGAAAGCTAGGTTTGGGTATTCTGCATTATTAGCTATTTTTTTTTTGAGTGGACTTGCCCTTTAAAAGGGTAATGAAAAAATTATATAAAAGTTAAAATTATAAATCTACTGGGGTAGATAAACAAATCTATGCCAAAGTATTACAAAGATAACATTATTCATAATTATACTGAACTTATCCCTGCTCCCCTTCTTTGGCTAATAAAAAGAACCCAGCATAAGGACCTAAACCTGTAATGAGAATTATCTAGAAATTTATGCTCGCTAGGCCTTCTCACTGTTGGACCTGGCTAATAAGAAGATTGGTTTCTAGCAGAGTTCGTCTTCCCATTGGTAAGGCCATAGGCCAAATGGGGGACAGGACAAAGTGTCCCGGCAAGCACAACCTTCTATAGAACGGTTTCTACAGTTTGCAGGTAAGCTCAGGCATCAGGACCTAGTGGTTAAGGTCCTCACTCTGGGTGCTATTAATGTGCACATGGGTTAAATAGGTATTGTTGTACTTTAAATGATATTACATTAATTGAAATACTTTATATGTAATAGATTAAATGCGGAATACATGGCGCCACTTACGGTGTGCATAGGTTCTGAGAAGGAATGTGTTTCTGATTCCTACAACGTTGTTCACATTCAAGTCAAACTCCACTCCACTAAAAAGAAGATCATGTTTTATATTAGATTTCCAGTTTCAAGTTTAATTAAAGGATAACTATTGCCTCAATGCATTTTATTTAAAAAATTGCTTTAAAAAGAGTAAAGGTATGCAGCTTGATTTCGAGACTCTCTCTGCCTTCAATTATCCATGCTTTGGAGGGGAGCATAACGATTCTGTCTGCCTGTAACCGCCACTCAAAGCTAGCAGGCGAGAAAACACCATTAATCAGCTTAATTATGTAGGCTGTATCCTAGCAACAGGACATTTCAAGTTTGTTTGACTGGCAGAGGAGGAGAGAGGTTGTAACAGACATTCCCACCAGCCAATGACAAGTGTTATGTTAATCATGGCCCTGGGTCATCTAGGTGGGCTTTTAGCACTTTATCTTTGCTGTGTAATATCTAAGAGGGCAGCAACGCTGTAAACTTAAGTGATTTCAGCTGCTGGAAGTGTGGACATGTAATGGGGGTGATTTTTTTTTTATATTGTTGTCCTTTAAGTTCTATCTGTACACAGTTCCATAAATCATGGCCAGAAACTGAACAACAATTCACGTGAGAGGTTTTATCTTGCATGGCAACAGTGGACCCTGCCCAATTAAAACTGAATTCCCAGCTAAGGGCCATATTTACATATTTCATTAGCACCCAGTATCCTCACGTTGCCTTTTATGGATGACACCAGCTGGTATCCGCTTTTCGGCTGCGGTAACTTTCAACGAGGTCAAAAATTAACCAAGCGGATGAAAATATCGATACTAGCGTTATTGTTTTTGCCCGGTATAAAGGACCAATATTGGACATTAGCGATGCTTTACAAATACAGCCCCAAGAGAGCTGCATCATTTATCACTTAAAGGGGAACTGTGGTCTCCAAACAAGTTGAATTTAAATGAAAGGCCAGTTTCCTACCTTTAAAACGAGCTATCAACCACCTCTACGTGCTCTACAGCCCAAGAGATATAGAAATTACTGACCACAAAGTTAATGGGTAGAAGGCTGACATCTGACATTCCTAAGGCTGCTCCTCCCCCTCGCCGCCGGCAAGCACAGCCTCAGACTTCAGTGACAGGACAGGAAGTTCCTCCCCCTCACTCTGCCTGAAAAGGCTGTTTTCACACAGTTTTCACCCAATTTTCTATATATTGTGTGTTACATTGAAGGTTTGACCAAGCCTTCTGGGTAATTGTGTGTGTTACATTGAAGGTTTGACCAAGCCTTCTGGGTAATTGTACTCCACCCAGAGTTAGGTCATGTGCTCATTTGAGCAAAGTACTTTAAACTAGAGTCATCTTCAAGCATCCAGGCCACACAGGAGAAGATGTCAGCTCATTCAGCCAAAAAGGTAAGTACCAGTAGGTTAGGACCCAGTTGAATAAAGCAACCTTGACGTGGTGACTGGGCTTAAAATAATTTGGCCAATTTATTGAACTAATTGCTTTTATTTATCCAGGGTTTAGCAGACTGTTTGTAGCAGCAACCTTATGGAGGTAGCCAATATGCAATTAGAATTGTTTGTGCACTAGAATTCTGTTTTTTGTATGTACATACAGACAATGTTTCCCACATACTGCGACGCTCTGACTCCCGACGAACGTCCATCATGGGTGAGAATCACTCTGGGTATGGGCGTACGGTGAGGCATAGTGGAAAATTCATCAAGTTGACTCATCCATGACATCAAACAGATCTGCCGTACCAATTCTTTTCCATTGTGGACATTTGTCAGCCATCGGGAGATGTGGGAAACATCACACGTCTGTATGTAGTTTACACAGTTGCCCATGATCGGAAAGTTCTCTAGGGACCCTCCCCTGTAAAGTAACTACTGGGTAACCTTTCTGTAATCAAAACAAAGCAGTAGAAAAAACAATTGTTGCTCACAATTCAGCCAGTGGATAGTTAGGAAATATAGAATTAATTCAGGCTTATTTATATTTTTGCTTTGATTCTCCTTTAATGCAGTATTAAAAACTACAAAAGCCAATGCCCATACTTAGTAGGGATTTGATTAGCTAATTATCAGCTAAAAACCTACCTAAAACCATGAACTGATCATGGATGTGCCCACTCCTCTTCTACCCATCCTCACCTGCAGTTTAAACTTCCTTCCCGATGTCATCCCCACTCACTGACATGGGGCCCTCTGCCCTGCTGCAGATGGGTGTGATCCAGCTGCCGAGAAGGATGAATAAAAGGTAAGGGCTACATTTCATAACCAAATTGTGGTTTAAGGGGTAAGCAAAATCCAACAAAGAAAAATGCTATTAACGATGGGGCCTATTTATGAAGCCGTGGCAACATAACCATGGCTTCTTACTGACTGTATTTTACTTCACAACAGGATTGTAAATTACAAATACGTTCCCAGTCATGGCCCAACTGTTTAGCGACTGGAAGTTGATTCTTCTGAGGTTGCACAATCATGGGAACAACAAAAAGTCATTTTTTAGTGTATGGCCAGCATTACCCAAACAAAGATAAATAGCACCAGACCATTATCCACATGTTTATTGAGCTGCTGTATTTGGCCATCCTATAACCATGCAGTGTTGAAAGTCAATGCTTCTATATAACTACTGCACAAGGAGACTTGAAGGATGAATGCTTGAATGGCCATTAGCCAGCTACAAAAACTACCAACAGTCAAATAACTCATCACGCACACAGTGCAAACAACCCAAAGGCCATTTACCTGACTTTATCCCTGAACTTCACAATTGGCACTTTTGCGCGGATTAGTTGAGGTCTTTCAATGTATGCTGAAAAACAATAGAATGGTACCGTCATTGGATGGCACTTCTAAAATAAGCTTGTGAAATTTTGTATGAAAGAACTTAACAGACCCCCACAGAGCCCTGACCTCAACCCCCCATTGAACCCGTTTGGAATGAACCAACAGAGATGGAAGTCTTTATTTAGAGTAAGTCACTTCTTGAAAATTTAGTGCTTGCAAAAAATTTCATCCATATGCTACTTACACAGCCTATTGTGGAAGTGTTTTTGGAGTAAGCCGAGTATATGCCTTGCTTCGGTTTTCTGATTCATCTGAAAAAAAAATACATTACCCAAAACTTAAAAAAAATAAAAAATGGATTCCTTACACTTTTAGAAATTGGAAATCTAAACCGCAACGAATGAACAGTGAACTATATCTGCCTAACTGCCTTTAATGCCTAACATGAATATTTCACACATTCTAAAAGGGGAACAATTAAATATATTGTAAAAGAAGGTGATTTGGGACCCAGAATTGCTGTGCTATTTTAGGTTTCCTGACATCTCAAATTAGACCACCTTTAAAATGTGAAATAAGGCCACGCTAGCACACCATCCTAGGCAATTGACAGGTGTATGTAGGTGCAATCCTCCAAATACCCCCTACCCAGGGGTGAACCATATCCAGAAATAGAGATGAGCACAAACAATGATTTATTGCGCAAACGACAAGGAATGTTTCGGGAGGCCTCTGTCCCCTTTCTCAGGCTTTTAAAATGTGCTGTATGTGTTGCATATAGTGTAGATGTATTAATCCTTATTTACCACCACCAGGGAAATTCAACCAACCTCAATCCATTTTCAGAGATGAAGTGTTTATGAAGATTTCCAAGCCCAGAGACATCGAGTTAAAATATATATTTACAGTAGGTATAGGTGAACAGAGGTATATGTGCAATTCGTTCCAGTTCTTTCTTTCCTTCTATTTTCTTCTAACTAGCAGTCCCCTTGATATACGTCACAAACCCCGATAACCCCCCCAAAAAGGATGCAAACATTCCCTATTTGAAATGCAGATCCCCATCCATGTTTGATAACAGATACATCTACAGTACAGGAGGTTCTTTGAAAAGAAACCCACCCAGAAACTGAGATAGTGACAAAAGACTTTGGGATTAGTCACCCATCCAGTTACAGGCTACTTCACACACATTCCTTCTGTTAACAACCCAGTGCCAATATATTATACAGTTTACACCTTATGAAATATAGGATATTTTTGGTAATAAAACCATTTTAATTAGATTTGTGCAGCCCATCACCCCCAGAGGTAGTTTGGATTAAATCTGTATTTTAATCTTGACAAGGCATATGAGAGGTTCAATGTTAAGAGCAACAAAATCTTTTGGTTGTCGGGAGAACTGGATTCCCAATTATTTAATAGTTGATTTAACAAAAAGTACGAGTCTAAAAGGCAACTCCAGTGTCCCTAAAAAGCACTTGTGGAATCACTTAATATTGATATACCGTATATACTCGAGTATAAGCCGAGGTTTTTAGGTTTAAAAATCAACCTAAAAACCTTGACTCGGCTTATACTCGAGTCAATAGAAAACTTACCTTGATTCCAGTTGCAGCCGCCATTCACGAAGGAAAGCCGGAGAAGAGCTGAAGACCGAAGACCGGCGGAGAGCTGCAGACTGGAGAGATGAAGACTGGAGAGATGAAGACTGAAGACTGGAGAGATGAAGACTGGCCAGGTACGGTAAGTGAACTGGGGGGGCTCTAGGGTGGCCATACAGTAGCACACTGGGGGTGGCCATACAGTAGCACACTGGGGGGGCTCTAGGGTGGCCATACAGTAGCACCCAATACCTTTCTACTATAGGTGTTTGGAAACTACAACTCCCAGCAACGAAAGCATGCTGGGAGTTGTAGTTTCCAAACATCTACAGTGGAATGGTATTAGGCAACTATCTACCCTCGGCTTATACTCGAGTCAATCATGGGTTACCCATTTTGGAGGCAACAATGGGTACCTCGGCTTATACTCGAGTATATACGGTAAATTATTTATTGACAAATATATACATATCCAAACGTTTTTAAACACGTTTATGTTTTATTGCACCAATTCCCTAACCTAAAACCAGCGAGTTAAAAGCCTCATATATCCAGTGAACAACACAAATTGCAGACTGATCAGTCTGCCAGTATAAAATGTTACAAAAAAGTTACCATGTGGCAGTTCTTAAAAGAATATCTCTAGGCACATGTATAAAAATGGACACAATGTAATTGGAAATAGCTTCAGTGTCTGTTGATTCTAAGAGAACATATAACTATTATGACTTATCAGGGTCCCAGTTTAAATGGATCCTTGCATTTTCCTGGGATTCTCTCCTTTTGCATAGACCGTTCGATCTTTTTAACAACAGCAGTACCGTAAGTATTCCAATTATTAAATAGTATGGGCACACTACTCACCTGCAATACCCTCTGCAATGTGACCACGCTACCTCAAAAATACACAGTGGGACTTATCCAGGACAAATTCCGCTCGTCTCCCCGCTATCTCTTGGATGGACCGTCCTTCCCCTTTCAGTCTCGCCATTCACTTTCTGGCTCTCCCAGCATTGGCTGGGGATCCTAGATCTGGTTCGCCCCTTTAACGTAATTTAATTGTTGATGCTCGGGCCAAGGAGGATGAGTTAAGTGGGGCTTCAGGGGGAAAGCTATTGATGGGCCCTGATCAGCAAACTAAAGTAGTATATTGTCTGCGTAGAGACTTAAGGTTCATACACACGTCTGATCGCGGGTCGGGACCCGCGATCTCACGTGTGTACGAACCTTTAATATTTCCACTAGGTTGTCTTTTGTTAAACCTCTTATGTTTGGGCGGTTGTGAAGCTGAATAGCCAGCGGCCCACTTCTAGGGCGTATAGGAGAGACGAAAGAGGGCAATATTGCCAGGTACCTCTAGTTGGTGGAAAGGTCGGGGAGATTATGTTATTTGCTGAAATCTTGGCCTTGGGGCGTGTTTAAATGATTTGGAGCCATCTTATAAATTGGGCCAAATCTGAAGCCACATAAAACCTGCCAAAGAAAGGGCCACTCCACCGAGTTGAATGCTCGGGCTGTGTATAGTGTGACCATGCATCTTGTACCTATACGGTTGTCATTTGAAGACATGTTCATTTATAATTTGAGTAGTTAATGAAGTATTTTTTCTGGGTATGAATCCGGACCTTATGAAATATATGGCTACAACATGAATATTAGAGACCAATAGTAAATGAAAAATGCCACTGCTGCTCCTTGACCTTTTTAAAGGTTAGCTAGTTATACCAGTTAAACCCCAGTTGTGGGGCAGCCTAGAAACTTGAGTATTTTTTTTTTATTGAAGTGTATCATTTTCTTGTTTAAAGGGAATGTCCACCCCTCCACACACAAAGCCTTACCTGCTATAAAACACCCGATAAGCAGGACTTCGTTAACTCAAAATCTTCCAATTCGGCTCCCAAACTGAGCTATTATACTCACAAGCTCCTCGTTCCACCACCGCTTTCGGGTTCCTCAGTCAGTCTCCACTGCGGCTGCTGTGTTCTTTTTATGTTCTTGCGCAGCCGCAGTGTAGACTGCTCCAGGAAAGGCAGTCAGTGATTGGCTGGGACGTCACTGTCACGGCCGACACTGACTGCCTTACTCGGAAGAGGAGAGACAACGGTGGAGCAAGGAGAAGCTTGTGAGTATAATAGCTCAGTGTGGGAGCCGAATTGGAAGATTTCATGTTAATGAAGTCCTGCTTATCGGGTGTTTTAAAGCAGGTAAGGCTTTGTGTGTGGAGGGGTGCACATTCCCTTTAATCTGTGTGTATATACACACACATATATACTGTCTGCACTGTACGCAATGTAAATTTCTAGACAAGGGTCCTGTGTTCATATATCCAGGGACCAATGAAAAATATAACAGGGAATTCATCATCTGTGAATCAACTTATGTTGATTATGTGCGCATTTCCCAACACTGCTCCAGCTTACGGAAAAAAGAAATTGCCTGTCCCCAAGCATTACGTGGAGGCAGGACATACGGATAGCGATCTAATGTTTATGGTGCTGGAGAGGGTCTCGAATTATAGTAGGGGGGAGATCGTAGTCTTAGATTAAAAAGAAGAGAAGTTTGGTGTGTGCACCAACTAAAAAGTTTACACCCAGATGGGTTAAATAAAGGCTACGATCTCTACTACTAAATAAGTGCATTATTGTAAGTGTATTTATACCATGTCTGTTTTCTTTTATGGGGTATGGATCAAATAGTGTAACATGAGGTGTTAATTTAAAGGAGTGTTTCAAAGATGGAGGTTGGTGATGCAGTCAGTTCCTGGGGGGATGGTATGTAAGTCTGTTCAATATTCAGCATTATGTGAGTGTTTGTACCTGAGGAAGAGGAGTGCGATCCCTGAAATGTAGTACATGTGTGTTAAATAAAGCATTTAAAGCTAAGTCCTGTGTGCGGTGTATTGCTGGTTGTTTATATATACACATATACTTTACTCAGGCTACTGCTGGCAAAATACACTAACTGGAATTTTTGTATTACAGTGGCTCCACCGAAATACTATCACTTGTCACTAAGTGCATCTTTGGCTATTGACTCCCACAGTTAGATTTGCCACGAGAGTAGACCATCTGGCCCCAGTCTTTATAGGATTTTAGTTTACTTAGAAGATGAGCTAAACCTTATACCCTTTACCCCCCAAGCTCTATATCTAAAGTTACCTTAGAATTGGTAATCACCCGCTAAATCTAGGTATTGCATTATCTATGTTTTAAAGATCCCCCTGAACTTCCTTACCTGACCTGGTCCCTCGCAGACTGGGCTCCGCACCCTGCTCCTGTTTCGAGCAAAAACAGGAGCAGAGGGCTTCTGCGCTGACATGCTCAGAGATGCTCTACTTCCTGGTCACGGCTGTCAAGTGATAGGGTGTGATGTCACCCCTTTACTGACAACCAGATAGTTAAGTGTGTCAGCCGCAAAGCAGGGGAGGAGCAGCAAAGGAACCAGATTAGGTAGGACACTTTAGGGTCATCTTTGAAACATAGATAATGCAAAACCTAGGTTGGGGGGGGGGGGGGAGGGGGTGATTAACATTTGCAAGGTAACTATTTTAGGCATTTGGCCTATAGCAGGTAACAGACATATAAGCACTAGTATGTTTGAAGGGTGAACATGCCCTATACCTGCACATATTTAATGTTACAATCTTGAAAGTGTTTAATTGTATCACTTTTTTTTGTTAGTATTCAGGGCCACAGTTAACGATTAGGGATGACAATAACAGGTTACACTAATCCTTGAATAAAGAAAAAAAGTCCCTTGCCCAGTATTACCAATGCCTAACCAAAATATTGAAAATGTTACATAAATTAAGCAATTGCGTTCATAAAATATATTTCCTACATAATCTTAATTTACATAACTTATCACATTAATAGATAAACCATATTTCATACTAGTAACCACTGAAATTCCATTTCAATTTACATGCAAGTTAAACATTGTAACTTACTGGCTCGTCTTTTAAAACCAAACACAAATCTGCATCGCTGCTTCTTGAACCAAAGCCATTAAGGGAAGAACCAACCAGGTAAAGTCTGCTTTCTAAAGAAAAACTAGATTAATAAAATGGATCATTTGTCTTTTCAAAAATTAGGGAAAATGTTTTTAATTAACATACGTGGGAACATTTGCTGAATCTCCCTCTGAAGCTCTGCCCGACAAATGTCTTTCTTCTGTAAGTCACAGACCTGCTGTTGACATGCTTGGAATAAATCCAATATCTGCTGGCTTAACTGCAAAAGAATATTACTGTATAAGAATGTTATATCATTGCAAGTGACATCACACCTAGTTCTAGGATAGGAATTTGATCTGTGCATTTGCTTAGAATTTTTAAAATGCATTTGTTATTCTTTTTAACAAATCATTGGGGGAAGGTTGGGGTTACATTGCCTTTTAAAAATAAAAATATAATAATATGAATGAAACTATTTGTGTCGGCTTGTAAAAAGTTTCCTCCAGAATTCAATGCATTCTGTTTGTTGAAAAGGTTTAAGACTGATAGGTAAATAAAGTTGATGCTAATTAGCTGCTTTCAATTGCCACATCACTATCTTAACATAGTAATGTATACAGTCAGCCATAATTATGGGTTTATCAGAAGATGCAGGATTAGACATATATGAAATATATGAACAAGTGGAGTTGGATACTTTCCTAGGCTTGGTTTTTTTGCATTGAAAGATCCAATATGTGAAATATAACTAACTCTGCATTCCGTCTTGTTTGCCACAAATAACCAATATGTCAGATTTTTTTTTTTTTAAATATTTTTTTTCCAGAAAAAAATAGACAAAAATATAATTTGCAGCAAAAGTTCCAGGTTCAAATTAAATTTAAAGGGCATGTCCACCCCCAAAATTCAAAACACCTCTGGCCCCACTGTGTAATTTAAAAAAAATCCTTGCCTTACTCCTCTGCTCCTTGGTTCTGCGGTGCCTGTTCAAAGTCCCCCCCCCCCCTTTCTCCATCCCTCTAGACCCATCTTGGCTTCTTTATCCTTTAAAGGTTCCTTCACTGGTAAATTCATTTTTCGCTATTCAGTTTTATTGACAAACAGGAGGTAAAGGCGCTTCTTCAATAAAACCTGCAGGAACTTACCAGATCTCTTGCTCCTCCCCCATGTCCTCCGACAGGTCCCGACGGACTACGTACGCTATGCGCAAGTGTCCTTTAACAAAAAAAGCTTTTTCTGTTGTATAGCCCACCCCAAGTTTGTTTTGTAAAAGAAGCAGTAGAAATGTACTTACAATATTTCATTCCCCCAGCGTTCTGCAATGACAGTAGGCAGGTCTGTGACTGGCCGATTGTCGGCTAATCAAAGATGCGGCTGCCGGTCCGATCCCTTCTGGCAAGCAGAGGGTCGGGAGAACGAAGGAGTGTAGGTACAATTCTGCTGCTTCTTTTACAAAACAAACTTGGTGGTTGGGCTACACTACTGAAAGTTTTTTCAGGGTGGAGATAGCTTTTAATCTATGCACCCTATTTTAGACATTAGGAACTATTGCTTTCAACAGAAGCCAGTAATAAAAACAGCATGAAAGTCCATTCAAATTAATTTTCAGGTTCCTTTTGGAAGCAAAGAATTGTGAGCTCTATAAGAATAGGTAGCTTCTTAACAGGTTTACCTTTAGGATTCCTGTAAGGGAAAGGGCTACAGTAAAATCAAATTACAATTGGCTTTATATGCTTGCAGCATATGTCTGGATTCCACAGTTAAAGGCATCAAAGCCAAACATATACTGCAAAAGGCTCAAACACAGCTCCTAAATGAACGAGTATGACAGACATTTTACTGTTGATGCTTTAATGCACAACATTAGTAAACTAGAACAGAACCTGGCCTCACAGCTACCTGTGGCCATCTGGGAAAGAGTGATGGAGTTCACCAAACAAGCACAGCTTTTTCAGCACTGTAAGGGCAAACAAAGGCAACAGAACAAGTTCTCTATTCTGTCATCCCAGAACACCCCCAAAGGAGAACAACTACCTTGGATACAAAAGGAGAGAAGTGTCACTTCATCAAACAAGGAGGAATGGTTAAGATACTTGTCTAACAGGACCCTGACCCAGCCAGAAATGGAAGTCCTCGCTAAGGGCTTAAATTTTGCCATCACTCCTAAAGCCATCCCTGTGGTGGATATTATAGCATCCACAGAAGCCCCAATCCACAATAATAAGGTACCACAGAGTGAGGCAGAACAACTTCGCCTTAAGGTATCTGCAGCCTTAGCCAGTGCTAAAACTCCTTCATCGAACCTGACCACACAGGAAAGAAGAGCCCTAACATCCCTCAAGGAAAGATTCCAGTATCACCATTCTACCGGCAGACAAAGGAAGATGCACAGTGGTACTTAACACCTTAGACTACCATGCTAAGGTGACCATGCTCCTGGCCGATAACACATATGAGGCTTTAACAAGGGACCCCACCAGCCGTTACAAGAAAAAGGTCATAGACTAAGGATAAAGCCATTGATCGAGCAATGTATCATCGCCTCTACCCTGGTGTTGCACATCCATGCATATATGGACTCCCAAAGATACATAAGGAAGGGGCCCCACTTAGACCTATAGTCAGCAGAATCAACTCTAACATACAAGGTGGCAAAATACCTAGTCAACATCTTAGGACCATTGGTGGAATGTTCTAAGCATCACATCCAGAACTCTCAGGTTGTCACCAACAAGTTTAAAGATATAGTACTCTGTGCAGAAGAAACTATGGTGTCCTATGATGTGACATCTCTCTTCACCTGTACACCCACCAAGGAGGCTGTTGACATGGTGAGAAAACGGCTAGGCCAAGACAGCACTCTTACCAACAGAACTGATCTCAACCCAGAACAGTTGTGTTCCTTACGGGACTTGTGCCTGAATACCACCCATTTCAAATACAGGGATAAGTTCTAGAAGCAAAAACATGGATGTGCTATGGGATCTCCAGTTTCACCCATTGTGGCCAACCTTTACATGGAGGAGGTAGAAAAACAGGAGCTTAATACCTTTAAAGGGCATAGCACCCAGCCACTGGTTCAGATAAGGAAGTACAAGCCTTCACAGAACACATTACTGTGGTAGACCAAAACATCAAATTTACAAGGCAAGCGGTACAAAACAACAAACTGGCTTTCTTGGACTGCTTGGTAGAAGTCAAGGAAAAGAGGTTTACAGAAAACCAACCCACACAGATCAGTATTTGATGTTTGACTCCCACCACCCTTTAGATCACAAGCTGGTGATCAGAACCCTGCAACACAGAGATGAGAACATCCCCACTAGCGCAGAAGGCTAAAGAAATGAAATCTCAGAGGAGCCCTTAAAACTTGTGGATATCCAGACTGGGCCTTTGTCAAAAGAAGTAGAAGGAAAGAAAAGAACACATATACCAACAGTGAAGGGGAAAAGCAAGACAGGAGAAAGAACATTGTCATCCCATATGTAGCAGGGGTCTCCGAGAAATTAGGAAGAATTTTTAAAAAACACTGTATCCCTGTCTGCTTTAAACTGAACAGCACACTGAGGCAGCAATTGGTACATCCGAAAGACCCAATACCAAAACACAAGAAAAGCAACATCATATATGCAGTGCAGGGAAGAATGCTCTGATTTGTATGTGGGGGAGACCAAACAGCAACTGCATTAACGTACGGCCCAGCACAGAAGAGCCAATTCCTCAGGTCAGGACTCAGCCGTGTACCTGTATCTTAAGGATAAAGGACACACCTTTGAAGATTGTAATGTTAACATATTGGCAAAGGAATGTGACTGGTTCAAGAGAGGTGTCAAGGAGGCCATTTATGT
Organism: Hymenochirus boettgeri; assembly: GCA_019447015.1. Classification (NCBI taxonomy): domain Eukaryota; kingdom Metazoa; phylum Chordata; class Amphibia; order Anura; family Pipidae; genus Hymenochirus; species Hymenochirus boettgeri. The sequence continues at coordinate 360,143,845 of CM033469.1, read as the reverse complement.
GAAAATAAAGAAACCTATCCTAAATAGAGGTGTGGGGGTTTCGACACCAACTGTCTGCCATGTAAATGCTGTTTTGACACCTTACCCTGGGCGTTCCTATAACACCTCTTAGCCACTATGCAATAACACCCTTAACACCTGGCTATGATATGCTAATTGGGATTTTCCAGGGTACATAATTGCCACAGATTCTTGTACAAGTCATTCTGAATTGAGAAAGCCAGTCGGATGACTAGTGAAACGTCTTCATGAACTAAACTTTAAGTTCAGTTGATCTAATTGAACACAACAGATATAATTGGCTTTATAATAACATTAAACAACAACGAGGCACTGTTACTATTGATGACCTTCCCACTTGTAAGTGCATGAGTATGTGCACCACAGGTCAGGGATATCATATTTCAATATCTTTAATAAGCTAGGATTAATTAAGTTTTCTAATTCACTACATATAAGATCAATGTGAAGTCACATATTCCAAATTACCACATGAAACTGCATCTAGTGTGTTTTAATACCTTGTCTTTAGCAACAGGCAAAGTGGTGTTTACGTGGTCAAATAACCAGGAATCCCCTGAGGAATTGCGCCCATTTAGATTTTGAGTTGTAGGCGTCTGCAGCAAAGGGAATGCAAGAGATCCAGGAAATGAAAATCTGTGGTCATCTCTTAAAGGCACAGCTTGGTGAATTAAAGTGTTTTGTTGTGGAGAATGAAACCTTTGTCTTTTGACATCATAAGGAACATTTCTCTCATCACTTCTCCTCCTAAGAAAAAATAAATCAATATGCTGTTTTTAGGATAAGTTTGAAAATTACACCTAATAACTCATTTGTGCAGTGAAACACTATATGAAAATTATAACGTGTTAAGGAGAATATCCCATATAGAGAGAATTATTTATACACTACTCAGAAATACATTAGAATCATATCAAATGTGAGGTTATTACTGTAAAAAATAACAGTTACATCCTGGTTACCCAAAACATGTCGGCAAACCTTTGAATGCAACTTAGGAGAAAAAGGGAGTAATTATTTTGCTGTTAATTTTGGTCATATAGAATCATTGAGAAATCAAGGAGCTTCAGACGTGAAATAATTCACAAAAAACATTTTTTGGATTTGGATTTTTTTGCAAAAAAAATAAATATTACAAGCAAACTGCATTTATTTAAACAGTAAATTATACCCAGTGTGCACTGGTATCCTTTTCTTTATGACTGCATTGCAAAAATATTGAAGGAGAGTTTTATATACTGTATGTTTCAATAATAAAAATATTATTAAAGAAAGTACAATAATAAATTATAAATAAATTAGATCCAGGTGATTTCTCATGTCATGGGGAACTAAAATGCTGAATTTTAAACACAAATCTACTATAAAATCTTATTAAAAGAAAATTCTCACCCAAAAAAAGTTTGCCTGGAACGCCAAAAAAAACACGTAACTGACAAATGATGCAAGGACAATTTTCTTTACATTTGAAACCATTTTAGGGCTCCTAATAATGAGTTCAGATTTATTCCCATTACAAAATGCACTGCTGTACATATTTATGTCCGTAACACACAATGTTCCATAATGAGAAATAGGAAATGTAATCGCCCCATTTTTGATTATGAAATGGTATAGGATAATTGTATTGTCTCAATGCATTTTTTTAAACTACTTTATAAAAATAGTAAAAGGGTATGCAGCCCTCCCCATACATTTTTTCCTGATTTCAAACCACTCTCTGCCTTCAATTAGCCATGCTGTAAAGGAGGAGTAACAATTCTATCTTCCATTAACTGTCACTCAAAGCTAGCATACGAGAAAACACTCCTCCACCCACCCTTGATCAGCTTGATTATGTAGGCTGTAGCCTAGCAACAGGACATTTCAAGTTTGTTTGACTGGCAGAGGAGGAGGGGAGAGGTTGTAACCGACATTCCCACCAGCCAATGACAAGTGATATGACCAGGGCCCTTGGCCCTCTAGGAAGCGGGCTTTTAGCACTCATCTTTGCTGCATGATATCTAAGAGGGGCAAGCACTGTTGTAAATGTGAGCTGATGGAAGTGTGGACATGTATTTGGGTGGTGTTATTTTTTTTATATTGTTGTCCTTTAAAGGATATGTACACCTAAATAGGAACCTAAACTTATACGCTAGCTGTAGATGTGTATTTGTTTTTTTTTTATTCCCTTCCCACCCCCTACCTCAGTGTTGTTTTGTGGCTGGCATCCTCCTCCATAGTTATTTTGCTCCTTGGTCCACCCCACGAGATCCGTCTTGCCCTTTCCATCTGTTTGGTCCAAGGATCTTGCTGATGTTATTTGCACGTGTTTGCGCGCCCCGTGACGTCATGGCTTGCACGTTTGGTGATGTCACTGTGCATGCACCTGGGGATCTAGGCGCACGGATGACATCACTGAGCGCCTACAGCACTGGGCCCATGCGCGTTGACGTCATACGCACGTGTGCCTACAGCCCGGGCTCATGCACGTTGACATCACCGGACGCATGGGTCACGGGTGCCATGACGTCACAGTGCGCGCGCAAATAATGGCAGCAAGATCCTTGGACAAAACAGATGGAAAGGGCAAGGCAGATCTCATGGGCGTGGACCAAGGAGCAAACTTACTATGGAGGAGGAAGCCAGCCACAAAACAACACTGAGGTAGGGGGTGGGAAGGGAATACAAAAAAATAAATAAATACACACATCTACAGCTTACAGCCCCAGCAAGCTAATAAGTTTAGGTTACTATTTACTTGTACATATCCTTTAATTATTTTGCCAGACAAGGTAAAGAGTCAAATCTTATTGTGAAGGCCTATTCAGATACAATTGTGGTGGCAGCAAGTGGTAGTCCAACCTGGCAGATCAGCTAATGACACATGACCGAGTGGCGATACACGTACAATTCCCGGCCAAAACGGCAGTTTGTCCGAGTTACATCAGTCACTTGAGTCTAATTGCACATCTTTAGCCTTTTTTTGAATGAAGCTTAGAGTTAACAAGAATTAAAAAAAATGTTTTCAGTGGTTTCGTTACTTACATGTTTTTAAGTTTCTGACAAAACACTTGCCTGGCAATAAAGTCCCTTTAAAGAGCACGTCCACCCCAAAAACTATAATCACCCCCACTAATGGCCCCACCACGTAGTGTAATAAAATCCTTACCTCACATCCCAGCTCCATATGGTTCTCCTGTAGTCCCCCCCCAAAGTCCCAAAAACTGCCCACCAGGAGGAAAGCAGAGTCCATATAGGACTCTGCCTCCTGTCTCGCCTCCAGGAGAAGTTTGGCATGAGTACAGCAGCCCTTCTCCCCCTCCCTCCCGTTTTGAGATCCCTCCCCCTACCATAAAACCCCTTGCCCATATCACAGTATATCTTCCCCCAGCCCCAACCGCTAAAAAATAATTTTAAGAAAGACCCCCGAATTCTACTTACCTTCCCCCTCTCCCCCGGCATTCTGAGAAGCCGGCAGCCACGTCCGTGATTGGCTGCCTCTCAGCCAATCACGGACGTGGCTGCCGGTCCCGTCCCCTGCTTGCAGTGTCTTGCAAGCAGAAGGCCGGGCCGGGCGTCAGAGGAGAGAGGGAAGGTAAGTAAACATCGGGGTACTTTCTTAAATTTATTATATAGCGCTGGGGGAAGGGGGAAGATATACTATGATATGGCAAAAGTTTATAATAAGGGTGGACATGCCCTTTAAAAGTTTTCCATGGTCCTCCGCTGATGGTCGACAAACAGGCTACTTTCACTGTTTGCCGATTAGGTCACATTATCATTGGCGGTATCTCAGCATTGTTGGTAGGAAAATGCTGCATGTGCTTTCTAGCGCAAAACATATTAAAGTTAAAAATTGTGCAGTTCAGGTCCTCATTACATGTGGAACCACCTAAACTTATTTATTGGTTTTTGCTACACTTTAGTTCTCCTTTAAACAATACATTGCAAACAACCATACAATTTATAAATGTATATATACTACAAAAAGATATAAATAAGGAAAAAGTGCAATCAGAGAGCTTTTATTTAAAGAGTGAAATTGACAGTTTAAATTATTAGAAAATTCTTACCGTAATGATTCAAAATGTAGAATTTGTCTAAGTAAAAATGGTAATCTGGGCAAAAAAGAACCCATATTCACTGTGCACATATTTACATAGCATCATATTTTGTATGAATGTGCAAAAATATAGCAAAAGTGAAAGCTGCAGTATGGGCATTTGTGCATTTATGTATGTATGTATAGTTTATTTATAAAATGCCACTTGGGGACGCAGCGTTGTACAATAATAAAATACAATAAAGTCATATAAGGGGGATAAATACATAGATAGTTCAGTACATAAAGATATAAATTATATAAATAGAAGTGCTAGAGCTTTGCCACAAGAGGAAAGGAGGTCCTTGCCCCGCAGAGCTTACAATCTTGTAAGATTGTAAGCATGTATTATTACACTGGCTTTGCCATAGAATGTCCAAATATTTTACAGGGCATCTAAATTAATATAGTGGAATATAAGATTGAACCCTTCTTTAAAATCAATTCCAGCCATTGGGACACTAGTAAAATATATAAAATGTATACAAAACTGCAGAAATGCCAATAACTTTTTATTCACATCTTTAAAAAGGACAATTATACCCACCTCCTCATCTTGCTGCCAACTGTACAGTTGTCACCCCACCCCCCTTTTGGACCAGAGACTAACCAATTGGAAAACATTCTCTGCAAGAAGTGCTTTTTCTTATTGGACAGATAACCCATACTGCGGTTAGGACGGAGCCTAGACAATACAATTGTAATTTAAATTACCTAGGCCCCAAGGGCATTTTCAACCGCAAATCTATACATTCGATTAAAAGACTCCCCAATCCTTATTTCCATTATATTCACCATTTCCCAAGATGCTCCTAAAGGGACTTACAGACCCCAATCAGCTCCTCAGCTGCTGTTGAGAGCTTGTTACCAGCTTGGACAGCAGCTGCTTTGGTAACAGTCATAGTTTTGACTGATGGCTGCTACTTGGAAGCTGCAAGACTAAATGAAGTTCTGGGGAGGAACCGAGTTCTTTCAGTCCCTTTAGGAGCATCTTAGGGATAGGGGAGTAAAAAAGTGTGCACAGTACACATTTACAGAAAACTGCAGTCTTGCTTCCTGGAAGCTGACAGCCAATCATGTTACAGCTCAGAGACCCCTCCCTCTGACATAGAACACAGATTTCAGTGTAGTTTTTTGTGTAAACATATTACAAATGCTCCTGTCCCTAACAATGATAAATTCCTTTGCTTTTCATACAAAAAAGAAAAGTAATCTTTGCAGTGTATGTCTTTGCTAGCATGGATGAAAGAAACTGAACATTTAACATTTCAGCAAAAAATAAAAGTAAGTCTGGGGAATCGAACCAGCAACATTCTATACTGTGTCTTTCTAAAAACAAGGCTTTCTACCACTGTGCCACAATGGCTAATAAGTAATTATCTACTACATGTAGAGTCTATCTTTTTCTAGACACATAATAAAAACAAAAAAAGGAGCATAGGGAATCGAACCGGTCGTCTATTTTTTCCTAACCTAGCACTTTAGCAGAAAGTGCCACCAGTGAGCTTGCAATAGATAGATGTACATTTCAGTAAATGTCAGTAAAATCAGTTCACTATTTTGTATTGCTACTGGAAGACTGTCAGCAATTCATGCTGGTTGGTAAATAAATAACACAGTTGCTATATATAAAGTTTGTACATATGTAGAAACTTTGTATTTTTTTTAGAAACATGGAAACAAAAACAGCAATAAACTCAGACAGTAGACGGTTATATTGTTTCATAAGTAAACTAGGGGATTAGAACTTGTGACTTCTTTGTGTGTTTGTTCCTAAAAATACAGCATTTACATGGTGCGCCAGCAACTCAACTTTGATCCCAGGTACTTTTAGAAACTATATCTTTCACTAGAAAGAGAAGTTAGAAATTTTGTGCATAGAGACAGTGAATCCTGGGGTCAAGGGGCGTGGCTCTTTGAAGTCAACATGGGCTATGGCTTGTACTGGCAACAACATGGAAGCCTCCTTTGTTACAAAATCTATTACTTATATCTATTAAATGCAAATAACTAGAGAAGTATCTGTCAATGTATAGATATTCTGGGTAGAAAAGCTTTCACATTAGGATTTTAAAAAATTAATTTTAGTTCTCCTTTAACAAATATAAAATATACATTTGGGGGTAGGCATGTCCTTTAATAGCTGTATCTGCAGTTTGAGTATATTTCTTATACAAAAGATATGTGCCAACTCTAAGGACTCTCTGGTAATTTATAAATACAGCTGTAACGGATTGAAAAAGCAAATGCTAAATATGTACCTATAATAAAGCACTATACATGTTCATCTGGCTTGATATTTTTACATTTGTATTTGCCCTCATATCTACTTGCATGGTAACAAATAAGCTCTGTAATTATGTATTGGTTCCATAACTGAACAAAATAATTCCACTGAGAAAAAGGCAGCCTCACAAATCGCATACTCAAAGGAATTCCCAAACACGCAGCTGTTAAAGAAGCCATTTATATTAGTCTGTTTACTTATTAAAGTAAAGTAAAAAATAATGGAAATAGGTGCAAATAAGAGTGATAAATTAAATGTTGAAATAAAAAGCAGCATTACAACTAAAGCCAAGCACACACGTGCAACACAAATTGAACAAATTAAAGGAAAATGCAACACAAAAAAATCAAAGATTGAGTTAGAAAGTAGTATAGTATATTTGAGGTTGAATAAAGACATATGTCCATCCATTCCAACCCATCTATCAATACTCTCATTACCTGCCTAACTGTTGATCCAGAGAAAGGCAAAAAACCACCAAATTTATGAAGGGGGAAAAAATTCCTTCCTGACTCCAAGTGGCAATCGGAAATTTCCCTGGATCAACTCTACTTTATGTATCAATACCAGTAATTTGCAACATTCCTTGTTTGCAGAAACTTTTTTTTTTTTAAACTAACCAATGAACCCACCGTAACGTCCACTGGAAGACAGTTCCATAGCTTTAACGTTCTCACAGTAAAAAACCCTTTCCGAACTTAGCCTAGACTTCTTTTCTTCAAGACTTCTGACATGCTCTATTGGTGAACAATGCCCCAGATAGTGTATTGTATGGCCCGTTAATGTATTTATACACAGTAATATTGCGCTAACATTCTTCTCAGCATGGAAGGTTCCACTCAGAGGTCTTTCGTTTTCCTGCTTTAGCTCATTTTCAGTTCTGTTTGTTCCCCAAACAGAAGCTGACATTTTTTCTTGCCGGACAGTACTTTCTTTTGCCTTGCCGGCCAGTACTTCTCTTGACATTTTAGCTTGCCTTCATTATATTTTCTGCATCTGTGTTATTTCCACTCCCACCTCTTAACCCCTTAACACAGTTCTGTAACTGTGAATAGTGCAGGTTCGTTGCAAAACGTGTGCTAAATGTTTTGGACCCACTGATCCTTCCTGAAGCACTTGAAGGATGAGTGAGCCAGAAACATGCAGCATCTTAGCATAGTTCTATGCAATGCATTTCTCAGCAGTGTACATTATTAAAGGGCATATCCACCCCAAAAATAATTTTTAAACACAAAGTTCCCCATGCCTTACTGAATCTACTTCCATTGTCAAACTTTAAAGTTTTCATTTTCATGTTCTAGCTCCCTTTTACCTGCTAACTCATTTCCTCCTCTCCCTGTCAATCATTGTTCTGACCCCCACAAGTCATACACTGAGTAATCCAGCGTTTCAGCATTACTGCACTATTACAGGAAGTGCAATCCTGACTTCAGAGTCAATAACCTTGCCCGTAAGCTTTCATACTTGTTTAAAGGAGGGAGAGTTTGAAGGAATCCTTGCCTGTCAGCCTTGTTGAATGTTTCCTGGAAGGAGGGAGGAGGAATCCTGGTCTTTCTTCTCTGTACTAAAAGTTATGCACTGTGTAGGAGATAGCCGAAAATGAACCACTCATTGGATCCTGAAATCAGGAGCGCATGTTAAAACAGCCTGGTGTGGTTGGAGGGTATGCCACTTGCAGCCCTGCACCATGTTGTTCCTATAAGTTTACAAATTAAATGGGGTACTGTAGGAGGGGGGATGCAAAAATGTTCTATAAAATTGATGAAGCAAAAGGGCTGTCTGTGGGAGGTTTTGCAAACACTCTTCTAACTAGGGTTCCCACCTTTGCTTTTAAACCCGAACACACACAAAATCTACACAACCATTGATTGAAGTGTAGCCATACAGTATGTATTTAATTCAATGGCACTTAGCACTAAAGCATGTAGATTTAATATGTGTTTGGGTCTTAAAGGCAAAGTTAGCCTTTTGCTTTTACACTACTTCCAACCCGACTTGCCAGATCATTTGATCTAGTAGGGACAAATCCTGGCAAGGCCGCAGCAGCTTGCTTTGGATCGCAATTTGCAAACTGGCCCCACTACATGCGCTGTGCTTCCATGCGCTATCGGAGAGCATGCTATCACTATCCCATGTGCTCCGATAGGGTCCAATTGTGGAAGCGCAATGCACATCATTGCGATCATGTGGTCACAAGCCTCATGAAATTGACCTGCTTCAGTACTAAGTGCCATTGCATTAAATACAGGCTGTATAGCTACACTGAAAACAATGCAGCTAGCATTACACTTCTAAGTTGCAGGAATACACACACACTAAATGAAAGAGTGCAGAAATAAAGTTAAAAGACACAGTCTCTTGCAGAAATGCTGACAAATAAAGGGTTAACCAGTTGCTTTATAAATACATATGAAAATGGTTAAAACATTCCCCCACTCTGTTTGAGCAGGAAAACCAGCTAATAAATATTCACTGCTATCTCTGATGATTGGCCAGGAGATACTGGCAGGTGGGGACATGGAGGTCAACCGTTACATACAGCTTAGCATAAGGGGAGTGGGAAACAAACACAAGGTACCTAGTAAGCATGTCCAGAAGGAGTTTGTAGGTTTTGTTCTCCTATAATAAATGATGCCAAGAGGCCATACACATGAGATTGTTAAGCGAAATGCACATTTGTCTATGGTGCATTTGCCACCTGAGACTGACGCACATTGCATACTTTGTCCTATGAAGTCATTACTGTATGCCTGCTATGCTTCTGGAGGCCTCATAAAAACTGAGCAATTCAGAAACCTGTACTGAGCCTGGGCATGCTCAGAAGAGGCAAACAGGGGATTAACATTCAGTCATTGGCTGTGATGTCAGCTGTCAAATCCATAACGACAGTTGCAAACTAGAAGAACCAGGAAGCAGAAACAGGGGAAACAGGAGATTCATTGTGCAGGATTTCAGGTTAGACTTATATATTTCAGATTTCACACTATTACCCTTTAGGGTTTTGGGGGGTGATTTACCTGTATGTAAGTTTTCATTTTATGGCTGGACTTGCCCTTTAAACATTGGGTGCATTGGATTTCTCAAGCTATTGGCCATAGCTTCACAGAATTGAAGGCTGTGCCTTACAGGGTATAAAATTTTAAAAGTGGAAGTTGCAAAGAGTTCCATTGCCTATTTTAGGATTTGTGTGGTGCTATAATAAATGAAAAATGGTCCAGAAAAGGTTATTTACTGTATGTATAGATATATAAAAATATATGTAAGCAGATGGTGACTGATAGAAATGTTCATCTGACAAGAAATGTTAAGAAGGAATATATATTGAGCATCATGCTACAGCTTAAATTAGCAGTGTTTGTGCAGGTGCTTTCTCTTATAACAATATAACTTATAATATGTATTATTATACAAAGCATAGGACTTTAATCAGCATGTTTCAGCTGCCATGATAACTTTAGTTTACATACTTGATAAAAAAAAATAAATTAACTACAAATTAATGTTGAAAGAGCCATGTTCTTAGCTTTAAGTTGTGTATCACGCACACCTACCCTTTAAGGTAAGTATCTTGCCAGGTGCTGCTGTGTCACCACCACCAGTAGTCTCTATATCAAAGGTAAGTAAATTCACCGCGCACAATGGTCTTACCAGAATGTGTTGTTTATTACACACAACGTTTCGGTACGGCTCAGGTACCTTTTCAGACAATATCGGAATATTATATATTGTCTGAAGAAGGTACCTGAGCCGTACCGAAACGTTACGTGCGTAATAAACAACACATTCTGTTAAGACCAGTGTGCACGGTGAATTTACTTACCCTTGAAATAGAGCCATGTTCTTGACCCTTATCACTGGTCTAACCAATGAAAGTGGCCTAGACACAGAATATGCATCGCTAACTTAACCTGCATTCACACAGTCCCGAGTGTTCTCCCTATACACATCATAGGGAGAACACTCGGGACTGTGTTTCCCTCGGCCACAGCAGACTCCTCTATAGGGAGTCTAGCAAGGTCGATGGAAATTTTTGTTTTTTCCCAAAAGAGCAGCAGCCGCGCGCTCGTTCGGAAAACAAAAGTACACACAGTAACGATAAAGCCCCGATACAGTCGGATTCCACGGTTTCAGGGCATTATCGTTACTGTGTGTACCCAGCTTAGGATAGGGAGAACGCTCGGGACTGTGTGTATGCAGATCTTTGAAAGATGACAGACAGGATCTTGCAGATCCTGTCTGTCATCTTTCACTGACCTGTAACTGTGTGTACCCAGCTTTAGAGATGTCCGATTTGGTATATTTACCCAGGTCTATGATTTTTACAGATGACTTCCTCTTAAAAAAAAAACATGCACAGGATGTTTCCAAGGTACATATATGAATTATACACCTGGAAAGTGTTTAAGAGTACTTACTTGCGGTTCTGGAATGAAAATCCAGGAGAGCTTAAAGGGTTGTGATTCCCATATGACCATGGGGGAGATGTCACGGGTGGTACGGACAACACATTTCCATTCACCAGCATTCTAGAATGACTAAGAGATCTTAGTATTACTAAAAGAATGCAAATCTGCACAATTGCTCAATTAAATACACTCAACATATCAAATATTTGTATAATGTTTTAATTTTTATTTATATAGCGCCACTTGGATACGCAAAGCTGTACATTATAAACTACAGAGAATAGAAACAAGGATATAAGTGAAAATAAAAATTAAATAGTTTCAGACATAGGTTAAGAATACATTTATATACATTATGGATAAATTTATATAAGTGTGGCATGCCTTGACACATTAGGAATGAGATCCCTGCCTGAAGAGCTTACAATCTAAAGGTTCATACACGTGCGATCGTGGGTGCCGACCGGCAACACACGATGTGTAGGAACAAGCGTTTCGGCAGATAATCGCTCGTGTATGGGCGCTTTATTGGCCAAAATGCTCGTTTGTACACATCGTGCTTCACACGTCGGCACCCGCGATCGCACGTGTGTAATAACCTTTAGTGTCTTTAAGGTTAATTACCATTCATTATTAAATCTACAAAATCCAATCAGATCTTAGCTTTTTACTATTTTACTGCAGTTAGATAACATGTAATTGGCTGCTGCAGAATCATTTCCCACCCCTACATAAGCCCCATCCCCACACTCCCCATTCCAACGTTACAAGGGGCTTTGTGGACTCACTTGGCATTTTTCTGTAAGTTAATATGGGCCTGAAGCAACTGCTCCGGATTCAGCAACTCTGGGGGAAGACCCACGGGAAGTTTGGTTAACAAGTTCCTGCACTGTTGTTGTGAATAGGGCTGTGGACTGAGGCCCAGGCCAGGGGAGTTGGGGAACATGCTCCTCCCTGCTGGGGGCAGCACATTAGCCTGGGGACGCCAGGCTGGTCACGGTTTAAGTTGATCGAAGCGAATCCAAACGGGAAGACAGGGAAATGCAGGGAAATCCAGCACAGCTCCTGGATGAATGGTGAAAGCTAGTTCCAAGATGGCTGAAGGAGGGGCGGAGCTTTCTAGACATGTGATCAGTCACATGAAGGGGCGGAGAAAAAGCAGTTTAACTGTTTCAGAGCGGCAGAGGGAGTTTCGTTAAGATGTGTGGGTGTTCCCATATACTGAGTGCAGGAGGGTGGAGCACACAAGGAAACCTATAAAGTGTATTACATTTGCTTTGGGTTTCAAAAGTGTGTGTGTGAGTCTCGGTCGGCTCTCTGTACTGTAGTATAGGGAGTTGGCTGCGATTGTTTAGGTGTGTAGAGCCTAAAGCTGGGTACACACAGCACAGATTTCTGAAAGATGACAGACAGGATCTGCAAGATCCTGTCTGCCATCTTTCAAAGATCTGCATACACAGTCCCGAGTGTTCTCCCTATGAACTTCATAAGGAGAACGCTCGGGACAGTGTGTTTCCATCGGCCGCGCTAGACTTCTCTATAGGGAGTCTAGCGCGGCCGATGGAAATTTTCGGCTTTTCCCGAATGAGCGTACGGCCGACCCGATCGTTCGGCATCCGCGCGCTCGTTCGGGAAACGAGCGCACACACATAACGATAAAGCCCCGATACCGTCGGATCCGACGGTATCGGGGCTTTATCGTTAGTGTGTGTACCCAGCTTTAATAGGGACTTTGTGTAGCACATCTTACAGATTCTGTCTGTCATCTTTCAATGATCTGTAGTGTGTGTACCCAGCTTAAAGGGCAACTCCAACCTCATAAGAACATCTTTTAGAAAGAATGGCCTCTTTAAAATATGTTGATATATCCTACTTTGTCCTAAGAATTCATTACTGTATGCCTGCTATGCTTCTGGATGCCTCATGAAAACTGAGCCATTTAGAAACCTGTACTGAGCCTTTACTGAGCCTGGGCATGCTCAGAAGAGGCAGACAGGGGATTAACATTCAGTCATTGGCTGTGATGTCAACTGTCAAATCCATAACTGACAGTTACTAACTGGAAGAAACAGAAACGGAAACAGGACATTGTGCAGGATTTCAGGTTATACTTATATATTTCACATTTCAAACTATTACCGTTTAGGGTTTTGGGGGGTGATTTACCTGTATGTAAGTTTTCATTTTGGGGCTGGACTTGCCCTTTAAGGCTGAGAGATATAAAGAAGGTTTTATTTTTTGATGTTGTATGTAAACTTTGCAGGAAAGCACATGGATGGTGTCTGAAGTGTGGGGCACAGGAAAGCACATGGTGTTGGTTATGGGGGTTTAGTATTGTGGGGCACAGGAAAGCACATGGTGTTGGTTATGGGGGTTTAGTATTGTGGGGCACAGGGAAGCACATGGTGTTGGTTATGGGGGTTTAGTAGTGTGGGGCACAATGTGTTGATAATAGTGGTTAAATAGTGTGGGGCACAGGGAAGCACATGGTGTTGGTTATGGGGATTTAGTAGTGTGGGGCTCAGGGAAGCAGTATCAAATGCAATGTAGCTTACGACGACACAGGACTATAGCTGTGTTAAAAAGAGCTCTATTGTACCAGAAACATGCATGCTAAATGTTTCGGAAGCACGATCCTTTCTCAAGCACCACAAGGAAGCACATGGTGTTGATTATGGGATTTTTTAGTGTGGGGCAGAGAAAAGCACATGGTTTGGGAATAGGGGTTTGATATTGTGGGGCTCACAGAAGCACTTGGTTTTTCAGGTATCTGGGGCAAATGGTGTTGGCAATGGTGTTTCAGGCATGCGAGGCACAGGGAAGCACATGGGTTTCAGGTGTGTGGGGAACAGGGAAGCTCATGGTGTTGACAATGGTGTTTCAGGTATGTGGGGCTCAGGAAAGCACATGGTGTTGGCTATGGGGGTTCAGGTATGTGGTGCACAGGAAAGCATGTGGTGTTGGCTATGGGGGTTCAGGTGTGTGGTGCACAGGAAAGAACATGGTGTTGGCTATGGGGGTTCAGGTGTGGGGATCAGGGAAATACAGTGTTAGTTATCGGGGTTCAGATATGTGGGTCTCAGGGAAGCATGTGGTGTTGGTTATGGGGGTTCAGAAGTGTGGTGTACAGGGAAGCACATGGTGTTAGTTATGGGAGTTTAGTATCGTGGGGCACAGGGAAGCACATGGTTTTGGCTATGGGGGTTTAGTATTGTGTAGCCAGAGGAGGATCATCCACAAGAGCCCAGGAAACTTGTGGGGGCCCAGCTTCAGAAGCAGTAACAATATTATAGTCTATACAATATATGTAGCAAAAAAGGGGGCCCTAAAGGATGGTCCTACCTAGGGCCCCATATGATCTTAATCTATCTCTGTGTGTGGCACAGGGAAGAACATGGTGTTGGCTATGGGGGTTTAGTAGTGTGGGGAACAGGGTGTTGGTAATAGTGGTTAAGTAGTGTGAGACACAGGGAAGCACATGGTGTTGGTTATGGGGGTTTAGTAGTGTGGGTCACAAAAAAGCACATGGTGTTAGTAATAGGGGTTTAGTATTGTGGGGCACAGGAAAGCACATGGTGTTGGTAATAGGGGTTTAGTAGTGTGGGGCTCAGGGAAGCACATGGTGTTGGCAATGGTGTGTCAGGTATGTGGGGCACATGGTGTTGGCAATGGTGTTTCAGGCATGCAGGGCACAGGGAAGCACATGGTTTTCGGGTGTATGTGGCACAGGGAAGCACATGGTGTTGGCACATGGTTTTGGCTATGGGGGTTCAGGTATGTGGTGCAGAGGAAAGCATGTAGTGTTGGCTATGGGTCAGGGAAGCACATTTGTTGGTTATGGGTGTTCATGTGTGTGGGGCTCAGGGAACCACATAATGTTGGCTATGGATTTAATAGTGTGTAGCACAGTGAAGCACATGTTGTTTGCTATAGGGGTTTATGTGTGTGGAGCACAGGGAAGCACATTGTGGGTTAAGGTGCATTTGGTACAGGGAAGCACATGGAGCTGGCTATGGAGGTTTAGGTGTGTGAGGCACATGGTTCTAGCTATGGAAGTTTAAAGGGTATGTCCACCCTAAAAATTAATTTTTGATATATGATTGCCCCTGTCCCCCCAGCCCCAACCGCTATATTTATTCTTTTAGAAAGTGCCCCAAACTTAACTTACCTCCCCTCTTTCCTCCGCCACGCTGCCGGCCCTCTGCTTGCGAGAAAATGCAAGCAGAGGGGCGGGACCGGCAGTCGCGTCTGTGATTGGCTGAGTGGCAGCCAATCACAGACGAGGCTGCCGGGAGTTCATTTCGGGCCGGGGAAAGAGGGAAGGTAAGTAAAGTTTGGGGAGCTTTCTAAAAGAATAAATATAGCGGTTGGGCCTGGGGGGACAGGGGCAATCATATAACTAAAGGGTTTTAAGCTAGGGGGAGGGAATCCTGAGAGGGAGGGAGAGGGAGGGTGAGGGAGAGGGAGAAGGGCTGCAGTACGCATGCCAAACTTCTACCGGAGGCCAGGTAGGAGGCAGAGTCCTATATGGACTCTGCTATCCTCCTGGTGGGCAGTTTTTGGGACTTTGGGGGGGGACTACAGGAGAATGTGAGGTAAGGATTAAACTACACTACATGATGGGGCCAGTAGTTGGGGGGATTATAGTTTTGGGGGTGGACATGCCCTTTAAATGTGTGTAACGGTGGCCATACACATTAGCGATATTAGGTAAATCCCGACAGACTGTAATACCAACAAACGACCGTAGTCGGCATTCCGAACGGCCGGAAAGATGGAAATTTTCCATTGGCCAGTATCTGCTCTATTTACTGCATGAAACACATTTTACCAGTGTGGGCATTCAAAGCATTTTACTAGTTTTGGTGTGTCAAGCATTTTAACAGTTCCTTTGTGCCAGCCGTTTTACCAGTGGTTCATGTACTAAGCCACTTTACCAGTGTCGGCTTGTCAGTTGTTTCGGAAGTGTATGGTTTAAAGGGACAGTTCAGAAGAAATTATCAATATTTGTTAAATTGTTAGTTTGTGTAATGCCTTCTTATTCTACATATTCTCTTCCATTTTGAAAAATCAGTTGATTTCATACCCTTTGCTATTCCCTGCTCTTGACATTAGTGAGCTGACATTTTAGGTTCTAACGGTCCTTCTTCTTCCCAGGATGCACCACTTCCTTGGAATGTTCCTAACAGTAATTTCTACCGATTGGCTGTTGGATGGGTCAAACATGCTCAGATCTCTACTGAACAACTCAATTAACCCAGGGCAAGGGCAAGACCATAACAGTCTCTATGAGGGGTCCTGCAAACAGAAAGTCAGTATTTGAGTGTATTTATTTATACACAGACACAATGCTAAATTGGCAGATTAAGGTTATTGGGATGAAAAAATACTGCTCTTTTTTCTGAGAAGCATATGTATTTGTACTGAACTTCCCCTTTAAGGATCTATCAGGGATATTCAATAAAATTTCAGTTCTTATCGTTTAAAATGGTGCTAATTTTGCCCCAACCAATCAGATGTTAGTTTTCAAATGTTATATAAAATCTGATTGGTTGGGGCAAAATTAGCACCATTTTAAAGATAAGAACTTATATTGAATCTCCCTGTAAGTTTATAAATACTGTTGGAATCTGATTAGGTGTATGGGTAAAGTATGAGTGCATAAAAAGAATTAATGAAATTGGATATTTTTTATGGGAAAGATTATTTGGTTTGCGGTGCTGATTTGTGTTTGCAGTGGGCTTGGGGGGGATGACCAAATTTTGAATCAGGGCCCGTAGGTCTGTAGCTACACTACTGCTACTCAGAAGTACATGAGAATCATATCAAATGTGAGGTTATTACAGGGAAAATAACAGCTTCCTACAGTTTCATCCTGGTTGCCCAAAAAGTGTCAACAAATCTTTGTATGCAAACAAAAGGGGAGAAATGATTTTATTGTTCATTTTGATCAGATACAATCAATGATAATCAACGACAAATCAAGGAGCTTCAGACGTGAAATAATTCATATTCTTTTTGGATAAGAAGTTGTTAACTGTATTGCAAAAAAACCCAAACAATTACAAGCAAACTGCATTTATTTAAACAGCAAATTATAACCAGGTGCACTGGTAACCTTTTCTTTGGGCCTACATGTCAAAAATATTGAAGGAGAGTTTAACTAATATTTTAATAATAAAAATATTATTGAAGAAAGTACAATAATACATTAATAATAAATTAGATCCTGGTCATATGTCATGGAGAATTGAAATGCTGTATTTTCAACTTTCAAATCCTATAAAATATTTTTTTTAAAAAGAAATTCTTACCAAAAAAAGTTTTATTTACATTTAAACCCATTTTAGGGCTCCTAATAATGTGTTCAGATTTATTCCCATTACAAAATGCAATGCAGTATGTATTTATGTCTGGAACATAAAAGGTTCCATAATGAGAATAGGAACGTAATTTTTGGTTTTGTAACTGCAGCCTTAAAGGACAACTAAAGCTGCAGAACAAAACTGAACCAGAAGTCAGGACAACTTGATATAAAACCAGTAATCTGTGTCTTACCTCTCATTTTGATACGGGTGCTGGGAAATTTACTTAAATAACATATGGTTTGTACTTTATTTCTCAGCATTCTAGTGTCAGACAGTTTGGTCAACGACCATTATGTTCTGCACATGCTCAGTCCTTTGCTATGGCACAAACATGTTACAGTTGGTCACACCCATTAATAATCTCTAGCCAATCCTTTTACAGGACAGATAAAGCAAGGAAGCATGTGACTGAGGTCAGGAGGTGTGGTCTGACACTGCACATATATACAGATACTTCATCCAGTTCTTAACAGGCTTTGATTTACTTTAACAGAGTTTACTAAAGTGGCATTTTATAGCTTATTGGTGTTTTTAGGGGGGTTTATAAAAAATTGGGTTTAGTTCTCCTTTAATTATTAAGCCAGACAAGGCAAAGAGTCAAATCCTATTGTAAAGGCCTGTAAAGATGTACGATTGTTGTGGTCCACCCTGGCAGATCAGCAAATGACACATGACCGAGTGGTGGCACATGTTCGATTGTTAGCCAAAACGGACATGCATCAGTCACTTGTGTCCGATCGCACATCTTCAGACATTTTTTTGAATGAAGCTTAGAATTTACATGAATCACAGAAACAAGAAATATGTGTTAACTAGCAGTTGTACCCGGCGTTGCCCGTGTACACATGTGGGTATAGTATTTGTTACATGCAGGTGTGAGTTTGGCTTGGATGGAAGAGAGGGGGAAAAATAAGTGCACAGTTGGTAATTTACATCATGTATTTAATAGTTATGAGTTGAGGTGACATTGCTTGAGGGAGGTATAGCACATATGTTTATAGCATGTACCTGTAATGTTTGGGGGTGTGGCCATGATGTATAGGGGTGGATCATATAGGGGATCGTGTTGTTTTATTGGGGATGGGGAGGCGGAGGTGACCATAATATCTTGTAGCATGCTTAGAACATTTGAGGGCACGGTTGCGATGTTTGGGGGCATGGCAGTTATCTTTGGAGGCATGGCCTTGATGGTTGGGGTATGAGTGGGGCCATGATGTTTGGGGGTGTGGCCCGTGACAGCAATATCTGGGGGCGTGGTCACATTCCAGGAGTCTCTGCTTTAAATTTCTTAGCATGACAAAACCACAAATAACCGTAAATGTGATTCATATCACCAATAGTAACATAGTCTTTCCAGGGTTTATATTTTTATATAAATGGGATTACCAATAGTAACATAGTCTTTCCAGGGTTTATATTTTTATATAAATGGGATTCATGTCACCGATAGTAACATAGTCTTTCCAGGGTTTATATTTTTATATAAATGTGATTCATATCACCAATAGTAACATAGTCTTTCCAGGGTTTATATTTTTATATAAATGTGATTCATATCACCAATAGTAACATAGTCTTTCCAGGGTTTATATTTTTATATAAATGGGATTCATGTCACCGATAGTAACATAGTCTTTCCAGGGTTTATATCTGTATATAAATGTGATTCATATCACCAATAGTAACATAGTCTTTCCAGGGTTTATATTTGTATATAAATGTGATTCATATCACCAATAGTAACACAGTCTTTCCAGGGTTTATATTTTTATATAAATGGGATTCATATCACCAATAGTAACTTACAAGTGCCCTTGCGGCCCAGAGAAGGGCCTTTGGGGCTTAAGGGGTCCCGCAGCTCGAACCAGGACCCCCCTCCCCTGGCAATATCGGCTCCGCTGAGGCCGGTGGTGCCAGCGGGCTCACTGGCGGCCGCAGTGAACCTACCTGGCAGTGGCGACCTCAGTGGGGTTGGTGTTGCCAGCCCGAAGACGTCCCGGTGAATCAAGACGCCGGCAACATCTGCCTGGTGGCCGCAAGGGTGCCTCTCGGGGGTCAGCAGCCTCAGCGGAGCTAGTGTCGCCGGGGCTGGAAGAAAGAAGATGCTGCCAAAGGGCTCTTTTAAGAGCCGCTCACTTGGGGTCCCGGTTCAAGCTGCGGGACCCCCGCCAAAGGCATTTGTAAGTGCTGCAAGTGCCCTGATAGGGCCGGGGAAGGGGGTCGTGGCTCGAGCTGCGGGACCCCTTAAGCCCCAAAAGGTACTTTTCAGTGCCCCCAGTGGAGAGTCCCTCCACCCCCCCAGTGGGCCCTCCCCTCCCCGCGAGTACAGGGCGGGGGGCTGGGAGGGGTTGCTGAGAAGGGGTTGCGGGGGGTGTTCGCATATCCCACGGGGGGCGAGGGCTTACACCCCGCCTCGCCCCTCTGAGGAATGCGACCACACGCGGCGATCCGTTCCTGGCATCCCCTCTCAGACCCCTGTAATCACATCCGTTTTCGCCACTCTCAAGGTGGCGAAGTGAAATGGGCGAGATTAGCACGGTGCTTCAGTTACTCTTTATAAAGTGGCAGTAACTGTTGCGATAAGCACAAAAAGTTAACAAGGCATTAACTTTTCGCTGGCGCTTTCCGGACATCTATAAATTGCGGTAATTGCGATTTTTGCAAAAATGCCGGGAAAAGCGCCCGCGAAAAGATAACGCTCATTTAGAAATATTAGTAGATTGGGTTACTTCCGCGCTATGGTGTGGTAGGGAATGTCTCCTTAAGTAGGGCGGCTGCACTGCAAGTTGTCCACTGAATTGTTTATAAAATCTTTAAAAGTATCTTGCTTGCGCTTGGGGGTATGGGTAGGGGAAGGGTTAAAATAAGAAGTAAAAAATAAATAGGTTAAGATCAAGATCTCTGTAAAAAAACAGTTTAAAATGACACTTCCATATATTAAAATTCAACCACTCACTTCCAATTCCAACTCATATATTATTAGAAATAGTTGCCACAAAGAAAGCTGGTTATCCAATATACCCTCAAACCAAATAAAAAGGATAAGGAAGAATTGCACAAAAATGGAGGACTATGACACTCGATCAAGTGAGATTGTCAATAAATTCAGAGAAAAGTGCTATCCAGAGACAGACTTAGTGAAATTACAAGACATCAGAGAAATTGACAGACAAGACCTGTTAAGACCTTCTGAAAATACGACAAAACAAGTAACCATGCAACTACCATTTACTACCCAATTCAACAGAAATACAAGACAATTAAAAAAAAATGTTAAACAAGCATTGGAATATCCTTAAAAATGATAACATTCTAAATAAAATAATACCAGATAACCCACAAATCATCTATAAAAAATCCAAAACATTGAGAGACTACCTAGTTCCTAGCCACCTGAAAAGAAAAACACTAACACAAAAAACCTGGCTATTGTGATCATCCAAACAGCTTTTTCGGCTGTGGACAATGTTTAGGGTTTAAACACACTAAGAATAGAAAGAAAAAGATGTTTAAAAGCTCTAGCACAAATGAAGAATTCAAAATAAGAAACTTTATTATATGCAATAGCACCAATGTGGTCTACGTTCTAGAATGTACATGCGGAAAACAATATGTAGGACACACAGGCAGAAAATTAAAAACAAGGATCCGAGAACATACTAATGGCATCCTCAAAAAAAGTAAAGACCACCCACTCCCTAAACACTTCTCCTTATGCTGCCCACAGAACAACACTCTCTCTTTTTTCGGTATAGACAGATTAACACCCCCCGGAAAGGAAAGGAGATATACAGGCAGCATTATCCAGAAAGGAGACAGAATGGATTTTTAAATTGGATACCCTAGCACCCAAAGGTCTCAACAAGGAAATAGATTTATGGAGCTTCCTCTAAAAAGTCCAATCATCCTCTGAAAGAGATGTATTGCCTTTATTTATTTATACCATTATTTATACCACTGTTATATACCATATACATAGTTAAAAAAAAAAATAATATATATATAATATATATATATATATATATATATATATTTTTTATAAATCATCTCGGCCATCATTCTGCCTTTTTAATTATATTTCTTTTAATCTGTTTTTTGTCCTTATTATTATATCATTATTATTATTAATTATTATTTTTATATATTTTTATTATTTACAATATATTTTCCCATCATTTTAACTATTTAAATGGTGATAGTTTCTATCATACTATTTTTATTGTGTTATTGTAATGAGAGTTCAGATGTCTATCTACCAAGCTTATTACAAGCGGAGATTTCCCATCATCCTCTCTTGCCCAATAATCCTGCACAAGTTACCTGTTCTTTGTTTCAACTCTACTGTGGTAACCAATATATATTTTGGACAAGGAGATTCCTCCAAGGTTGAATATATAAAAAGAACTATTTAAAACTAATTTTAAAGGGCAAAAATAGACTTTATAAAGAGAAAAAAATCCAAGATGGCTGCTGGAACATAGACAGCAAATGGAACACAAATGTCATTTCCTGTTACAGAAACAGGAAGTTGTTTGAATCATGATTTTAAAAGCCAGAGAGACACTTCAAATTTTATCCCTGATGAATCTTTGGCAACTGGAACTAGCAAAATGGTTGGCACACAGACATTAAAACATTGTTGGTAAATTGGTAA
The DNA here is from genome assembly GCA_019447015.1 of Hymenochirus boettgeri. Lineage (NCBI taxonomy): Eukaryota > Metazoa > Chordata > Amphibia > Anura > Pipidae > Hymenochirus > Hymenochirus boettgeri. The sequence continues at coordinate 360,122,025 of CM033469.1, read as the reverse complement.
TGGTAAATGGTTAGCACAAAGACACTGGTAAAAGCTTGTCAAACCAGTGTCGGACTGGGCACATGGGGCAGGAAACTAGACATTATGGATCCAGTGTGTAAGAATGAGAAATGCAAAAGTTTGCTAATCGTAATTGAAGTAAAAGAAATTTAACCTTCCAGACTGGGGTTACCTTGACGTGATTGGAAGACTTTTCATTCATGTGATCACAGTAATTTATACTAAAACCCCTTTGTTATAATGTATGCCAGTGTGCAGATAATATGATATTGTATGGGGCCTAGGAATTAATTTTCTTTTCTATGTTTATATAAATGTCTATATAAATGCCTAATTGTGCTTCCACAATCCTTGTATTGTATGTAGACATTAGGATCCCACCAACCTTTGAAACATCTTATCTATTTGTCTCTGTCTCTCTATTATCTATCTTTTATATTTCTATAATCTATCATCTATCTATCTATCTAGTTACAAAGACAGGATAGCACTCCGATTCCAAATCCACAACTGCCCGTGTGCAAATCTCACTAAATTTATAAGTCCCACCAATGAATGCACTCACGGGTCTTCATCATCATAAATATTTATTCACCAAACTTGTTGATGCTTTCAGCTCATACCTGAGCTGTCCTCAGAATAAATAACATCATGCGCACCTGTACCTTATAACACCTTTGGACCCCCACCCTGTGCAGATTAAACCATCAAACCCTATACACCAAAGATATAAAACATTGCAGACAAAAAGTCAATAAAAATTGTACCAACCTCCCCAGAAAGTAGTAAATATCCATATCTGAAATCCCCATCTACAGGGCTATGTTGCGGGCCTTCTACCTCATCACTTGGCACTGGTCAGTCTCGATCATTCCCATTCAGGGTCCTGCCCACCATTACCACCCTTAGGGGTGTGTCTAACTTACCTCGCTGAATACTAATTGGTTACCATAGACGTGAGTAATATTGCTATGTATGACTCGCTTTGGATCCTACACTTTACAGCTATCCAAGCTGCAGGGCCTCACCCGATAAAGGACTCATCTACAATAATCATCCACTGTGGAATGAATCAGTAAAACAGACATCGTACTACGGGAACCTTATCCTTACTTTTACTCCTAGGGAAGCGGACCCCATGCCCTAGCCCTACAATACCCACTGGATATAGTACATACACTGGGGAGGTATACTGGACATGGCCAAGGCCATTGCTATATTGGACCTAAAAATTAGGAGTCATTCACTGTCCCCCTATTTATCACCATCCAAGTCTATATCATATCAAATTAAGGCCACGTATCTTAATATAATATCTCCCAGTTCCGATTCTCAAAAGACCAGACCCCAGCAAAAACCTACATGGGGGAGCATTTTTTATATATAAAAAAACATCCCAAAGTCCACAATGGAAAATATTACCCCAACAGTCTATTAGTTTCTGGTAATTCAACATTCTATAAATTAGCTGGTTACACCCTATCATCTATACCAAAAAATATACCAAAAAATAGGTTACACATGAGTGTGTGCACGCTCGAGGACCCATAATTTTGCCCTTAGCTATGTACTAAATGCCACCTTCATGTAGGCTCTGCTCTGATTGTCATAGGCTAAGTGGGGTAATTATATGTGTGTGCAGAGTTTGGCACATCTTATTTTAAATGTAGTTTAGGTGATCTGGGCATTAAGGCACATTATATGTGCCAGTCTGTGTGATCTGGGCATTATGGCATCTTATATGTACCTATCTGTGTAATCTTGGCATTAGGGCATGTTATATGTGCCTATATGTGTGGTCTGTGCATTAGGGCATTTTATATGTACCAGTGCATTTGATCTGGGCAATGGGACATGTTATATGTACCTATCTGTGTGATCTAGGCATTAGGACATGTTATATGTACCTATCTGTGTGATCTAGGCATTAGGACATGTTATATGTACCTATCTGTGTGAGCTGGGCATGAGAGTAACTTGGTTGAAAGAATCTACTTTGACATGGTGACAGGCTTACAAATCTTTTGGAAAAAATCTTTTATTCTACAGGAATTATGGTGTGGATAAATGTCTTTTTAGTTTTAAGTTTAAAAAGACCAATGGGGCGATTTACCCAGGAGCACTTCTGGCACGCAGTGCTCCTGCCCCTTCATAACGTTGCGCTAAGTGATTTTCGCTCAGTTAGCGCAATGTTAAGGCTTGCTTTGTGGCAGCTACTCGAGATCCGTAACAGGAACTTGCGTAGCCATCACAAACCTATTTACCAGAGGCTGCGCGGCTCTTAAGACGTAAGTATTTAACGCTACTAATAGCTGGCCGCGCAGCCTCTGGTAAATCCCATATAGGAGATTTGCCCAGAGCAGTTGCGGCTCTGGGTGAATCTCCCTACAAATGTTTAACCACGCCCATTCCTGGAAGCCACACACCTAACCCTGGTTGTGGTGGCCCATTTCATGAAGCCTAGTGGTACATAGAGGTGGCATTCAAAAGTTTCACTCAGGTGGCAAAAACCCTAGAGACGTTCCTGTATGTATCTACAATAAAGCACTATGTCATGTTCAAATGGCCTGATATTTTTACATTTGTCCTCATATGTATTTGCATGGTAAGGCAGCTCACTAATTACTGTATGTGATGGTTTCACAACTGAACAAAATATTCCACAGAGAAAAAGGCAGCCTTACAAACCACATACTCAAAGGAAATCCCATACACGCAGCTGTTAGAGAAGCCCTTTATATTCACCTGTTTACTTATTAAAGTTAAAAAAATAAAAGTGAAATGGTCAAATAAGAGTTATAAATTAAATGTTGCAATAAAAGGCACCACTACAACTAAAGTACACACCTGCGATGTGTGCCGGATGAAGCAGGGAACACACACTGAATAAATTATGTATGATGCCAAGAGAGCATACAAATGAGATTGTTAAGCGAAATGGACATTTGTCTATGGTGCATTGGCCACTTGAGACCGACACACCGATCCACATTTATAGGGGCCTTAAATGGATTTCTCAAGCTATCGGCCATTAAACCTTTTTCACTGAATTGAAGGCTGTGCCTTACAGGGTATAGGATTTTAAAAGTGGAAGTTGCAAAGAGTTCCATTGCCTATTTTAGGATTTGTGTGGTGCTATAATAATGAAAAATGGTCCAGAAAAGGTTATTTACTGTATGTAGAGATATATATATATGTAAGCAGATGGTGACTGATAGAAATGTTCATCTGACAAGAAATGTTGAGAAGGAATATATTGAGCATCATGCTACAGCTGCACTCCATCTTAAAGGGAAAGTTTACTGGAAAATATTATTATTTTTAAAATTATATTATTCATACCTAGTTATTTTATATATTTTCTTCCACTTTGAAAAATCAGTTATACCCTATGCTATTCCCTGCTGTTGACATTAGTGAGTTGAAATTTCAGGTTCAGTAACGGTCCTTTCTTCTTCCCAGAATGCACACTACCTTGGAATGTTCCGAACAGTAATTTCTACTGATTGGCTGTTGGATGGGTCAAAGATGCTCAGATCTCTACTGAGCAACTGAATCAACCCAGGCGCTGGGTCAAGGGCAAGACCATAACGGTCTCTATTAGGGGTCCTGCAAACAGGAAGTCAGTATTTTGGTTGCATTTATTTATAAACAGACAGAATACTGAATGGGCAGGTTAAGGTCATTAGGATGGAAAAATACTGCTCTTGATTTTTTAAAAGTATATGTATTTGCACTGAACTTTCCCTTTAATCGGCAGTGTTTGTGCAGGTGCTTTCTCTTCTGACATACGTATTACTAGACAAAGCAATTACTTTACACACTAAATAAAAAAAATACAAATTAATGGTGAAAGAGACAGTTTCTTACCATTTATCACTGGTCTAATCAATGAAAGTGGACTAGACCACAAGAAAGGGATGGAGCCACTGTTCTGGATCAAAGTTACGTGGTTCTAATGAAGCTTCAACAAAACACAAATTGCAACAACATCCTTGGAGATGTCCGATTTGGTATATTTATAAGGGAACACTGTGTTTTAATGCTTTATCCAATATCTATAATATTCACAGATGACTAGATAAAAAGATATGTATTTCTCATCCACTTCCTCTTAAAAAGCATACATATTTTTCCCAGGTACATTTATCAATTATACACCTGAAAAGTGTTGTACAGTATGTGAATATTGTAACTAAAGGGACTAGTACAGTAATGTGAATAAAGTACCTAAAGGGACTCGTACAGTAATGTGAATATTGTAACTAAAGGGTCTAGTACAGTAATGTGAATTTTGTAACTAAAGTGACTTGTACAGTAATGTGAATATTGTAACTAAAGGGTCTAGTGCAGTAATGTGAATTTTGTAACTAAAGGGACTTGTACAGTAATGTGAATATTGTAACTAAAGGGTCTAGTACAGTAATGTGAATATTGTAACTAAAGGGTCTTACAGTAATGTGATTTTGTAACTAAAGGGACTATTAAGTAATGTGAATATTGGAACTAAAGGGACTAGTACAGTAATGTGAAAATTGTAAAAAAGGGACTCGTACAGTAATGTGAATATTGTAATAAAAGGGACTAGTACAGTAATGTGAAAATTGAACTAAAGGGATCGTACAGTAATGTGATATTGTAATAAAGTGATAGTACAGTAGTGAAATTGTGTAAAAAGTAAAGGGACTGTACAGTAATGTGAATATTGTAACTAAAGGGACTAGTACAGTAATGTGATATGATATTGAACTAAAGGGACTAGTACAGTAATGTGAATATTGTAACTAAGGGTACTAGTACAGTAATGTGAATTGTAACTAAGGGACTGTCAAATGTGAATATTTACTAAATAACGGGATGTACAGTAATGTGAATATTGTAACTAAAGGGTCTAGTACAGTAATGTGAATATTATAATTAAAGGGAATCGTACAGTAATGGGAATTTGTGAACTAAAGGGAATAGTACAGTAATGGAATATTGTAACTAAAGGGACTCGTACAGCAATGTGAAAAATGTAACTAAAGGGACGTTACGTAAGTTGAATATGTAACTAAAGGGATAGTACAGTAATGTGATATTGTAACTAAAGGGCTAGTACAGTAATGTGAATATTGTAACTAAAGGACTAGATACAGTAATGTGAATATTGTAACTAAAGGGACTAGTACAGTAATGTGAATATTGTAATAAAGGGTCTAGTACAGTAATGTGAAATTTGTAACTAAAGTGACTTGTACAGTAATGTGAATATTGTAACTAAAGGGTCTAGTACAGTAATGTGAATTGTAACTAAAGGGTCTGTACAGTAAGTTGAATTTGTAACTAAGGGTCTAGTCAGTAATGTGAATATTGTACTAAAGGGACTGTACAGTAATGTGAAAATGTAACTAAAGGGACTACGTACAGTAATGTGAATATTGTAACTAAAGGGAAGTACAATAAGTGATGAAAATTGTAACTAAAGGGACTCGTACAGTAATGTGAATATTGTAACTAAAGGTCTAGTACAGTAATGTGAATTTTGTAACTAAAGGGTCTAGTACAGTAATGTGAAATTGTAACTAAAGGGACTCGACAGTAATGTGAAAATTGTAACTAAAGGGACTAGTACAGTAATGTGAATTTTGTAACTAAAGGGACTAGTACAGTAATGTGAATATTGTAACTAAAGTGACTAGTACAGTAATGTGAATATTGTAACTAAAGGGTCTAGTACAGATGTGAATATTGTACTAAGGGACTCGTACAGTAATGTGAAAATTGTAACTAAAGTGACTCGTACAGTAATGGTGAATATTGTAACTAAGTGACTAGTACAGTAGTGAAAATTGTAACTAAAGGGACTTGTACAGTATGTGAATATTGTAACTAAAGGGATCGTACAGTAATGTGAATTTTGTAACTAAAGGGACTAGTAAGGAATGTGAATATGTAACTAAAGGGACTCGTACAGTAATGTGAATATTGTAACTAAAGGGACTTGTACAGTAATGTGAATATTGTAACTAAAGTGACTAGTACAGTAATGTGAATATTGTAACTAAAGGGTCTAGTACAGTAATGTGAATATTGTAACTAAAGGGACTCGTACAGTAATGTGAAAATTGTAACTAAAGTGACTCGTACAGTAATGTGAATATGTAACTAAAGTGACTAGTACAGTAATGTGAATATTGTAACTAAAGGGACTTGTACAGTAATGTGAATATTGTAACTAAAGGGACTAGTACAGTAATGTGAATATTGTAACTAAAGGGACTTGTACAGTAATGTTAAAGAGACTAGTACAGTAATGTGAATATTGTAATTAAAGGGACTAGTACAGTAATGTGAATATTGTAACTAAAGGGACTAGTACAGTAATGTGAATAAAGTACCTAAAGGGACTCGTACAGTAATGTGAATATTGTAACTAAAGGGTCTAGTACAGTAATGTGAATTTTTGAACTAAAGTGACTTGTACAGTAATGTGAATATTGTAACTAAAGGGTCTAGTGCAGTAATGTGAATTTTGTAACTAAAGGGACTTGTACAGTAATGTGAATATTGTAACTAAAGGGTCTAGTACAGTAATGTGAATATTATAACTAAAGGGTCTTGTACAGTAATGTGAATTTGTAACTAAAGGGACTAGTGATGAATGTGAATATTGTAACTAAAGGGACTCGTACAGTAATGTGAAATGTAACTAAGGACTGTACAGTAATGTGAATATTGTAACTAAAGGGACTAGTACAGTAATGTGAAAATTGCAACTAAAGGGACTCGTACAGTAATGTGAATATGTAACTAAAGGGACTAGGACAGTAATGTGAATATTGTAACTAAAGGGACAGTACAGTAATGTGAATATTGTAACTAAAGGGACTAGTACAGTAATGTGAATATTTAACTAAAGGGATCGTACAGTAATGTGAATATTGTAACTAAAGGGTCTAGGACAGTATGTGATATTAATAAGTGATGTAATAAGTAATTTGTAACTAAAGGGACTTGTACAGTAATGTGAATATGATAACTAAAGGGAACGTACAGTAATGTGAAAATTGAACTAAAGGGTCTAGTACAGTAATGTGAATATTAATAATTAAGGGAATCGTACAGTAATGTGAATTTTGTAACTAAAGGGACTAGTACAGTAATGTGAATATTGTAACTAAAGGACTGTACAGAATGTGAAAAATGTAACTAAAGGACTCGTACAGTAATGTGAATATTGTAACTAAAGGGACTAGTACAGTAATGTGAATATTGTAACTAAAGGGTCTAGTACAGTAATGTGAATATTGTAATAAAGGGACTAGTAGTAATGTGAATATTGAACTAAAGGACTAGTACAGTAATGTGAATATTGTTGTACTAAGGGTCTAGTACAGTAATGTGAATTTGTACTAAAGTGACTTGTACAGTATGTGAATATTGTAACTAAAGGTCTAGTACAGTAATGTGAATTTTGTAACTAAAGGTCTAGTACAGTAATGTGAATTTTGAACTAAAGGGTCTAGTACAGAATGTGAATATTGTAACTAAAGGGACTCGTACAGTAATGTGAAAATGTAACTAAGGGACTGTACAGTTGGAATATTGTAACTAAGGGACTAGTACAGTAATGTGAAAATGTAACTAAAGGGACTCGTACAGTAATGTGAATATTGTAACTAAAGGGTCTAGTCAGTAATGTGAATTTGTAACTAAAGGTCGACGAGAAGAGAATGAGGATAAAGAATAGTAGTAAAAGGACATGAGTACTATAGAATACTGATACGAACTGTCTTGTATATTCTATTTTTTCTAGTACAGTAATGTGAAATATGTTAACTAAAGGGACTGTACAGTAATGTGAAATTGTAACTAAGGACTAGTACTAAGTATGTGAATTTTGTAACTAAAGGGACTGAGACAGTAATGTGAATATTGTAACTAAAGGACTAGTACAGTAATGTGATATTGTAACTAAAGGGTCTGACAGTAATGTGAATATTGTAACTAAAGGGACTCGTACAGTAATGTGAAAGTAATAAGTGCTGTCATATATGTGAATATTGAACTAAAGTGGACTCGTACAGTAATGTGAAATTGTAACTAAAGGGACTTGTACAGTAATGTGAATATTGTAAACTAAAGGAACGTACAGTAATGTGAATTTTGTAACTAAAGGGACTAGATAGTAATGTGAATATTGTAACTAAGGGACTCGTACAGTAATGTGAATATTGTAACTAAAGGGACTTGTACAGTAATGTGAATATTGTAACTAAAGTGACTAGTACAGTAATGTGAATATTGTAACTAAAGGGTCTAGTACTAGAATGTGAATATTGTAACTAAAGGGACTGTACAGTAATGTGAAAATTGTAACTAAAGGACTCGTACAGTAATGTGAATATTGTAACTAAAGTGATAGTACAGTAATGTGAATATTGTAACTAAAGGGACTTGTACAGTAATGTGATATTGTAACTAAAGGGACTTGCTACAGTAATGTGAATATTGTAACATAAAGGGACTAGTACAGTAATGTGATTTTGTAACTAAAGGGACTAGTACAGTAATGTGAATATTGTAACTAAAGGGACTAGTACAGTAATGTGAATATTTGAACTAAAGGGACTCTGTACAGTAATGTGAATATGTAACTAAAGGGACTAGTACAGGGACGAATAGTACAGTAAATGTGAATATGTGTAAACTAAAGGGGACATAGTTTGAAGTTATTTATAGAAGGTGAATACTTGTTGAGGTTTGTTTTGTTGTTTGGTTTTTTTTTTGGCATTTCTGTGTAGGTTCAATTTGTAACATGTTATATTTGTTTGTTACTCAAAAGAGAAGGAAAATTGTAAAAGAATAATGTTTTGTTTTGTTTTTTTTTTTTTGTGTTTTGTTTATGTTGTTTCAGGGGGGGGGGGGAGGGGGAAGGGAGTGTGGGGGGGTGGTGGGGGAGGTTTTTTTTTTTTTTTTTTTGTTTTTTTTTTTGTTTTTTTTTTTTTTTTTTTTTTTAGTTTTTTTTTTTTTTTTATTAAAGAGGGAATAGTACCAGTAATGTGGAATCTTGTAATTAAAGGGACTAGTTTACAGTAATGTGAAATGGAATGAAAGGGGGGGGGGGGGGGGGATAGGGGGGGGGGGAGGGGGGGGGGAGGGGGGGGGGGTCCCACTAGCGTAGTACAGTAATTGTGAATTTATTTGTTGTAACTACTAAGGGAGGGGGACTCGTACAGTAATGAGAAATATTGTAACTTAAGGGGGAGGGAAGAACCTTAGCTCGTTTATAGAATGTAAGATTGTGTAATCTAACCATCCGTCTCTAACCCAGGGGGACCTAACTAGTACAGTAGTAATGTGAATTTGTGTAACTACTGGGGACTGCTACAGTAATGTTGAAACAAAATATTGTAACTCTCTCTCTCCTAATAGGATAAGGGGTTTTTCTAGTACAAGTAATGTGAATATATTGGTTTGTAATTATTAAATGGACTAGTACAGTATGGATATTTATTGTTGTAAAAATTAAGGGGTCTAGGTACAGTAATGTGATGAATCTATTGGTTTGTAACCTAAAGGGACTGGTTATAGTATGTGAATATGGGAAATAAAGGGAAAAGGGGACTAGTAACAGTAAATGTGAATTTTTGTAACTAAAGGGAACTTTTTACAGGAATGGAAAATATGTAAACAAAGGGACTAGTACAGTAATGTGGATATTGTCATTAAGCGACTCTAATACAGTAATGTGCATATTGTCATAAAGGGAATAAGAAGACAGGGAAGGGGAGAGGGTGAAGAAAGGGGCGAGGTACAGGGACAGGTGATGGAAAAGACATAACAACAGAAACAAACCGGGGAACGCTGAAAAGACGGGGGGCTAGGGGGGGGGGTTGGGATTTATGATGGGGAGTGATTGTATGGGGGGTCTCGTCGGTATTAAGGGGGGGGAGGGAGGACTAGGGGTATAGGTTTGGAGATTTAGTTATGTCGGCTCTTAGAAAGTGGAGGTAGTATAGAGAGAAGGGGCGGAGTGCTGAGAGGTTCGGAATGTGGGTCGCGGATGATATGTGGATTGAGATGGAATGGAGGAGGGGGGATAGGCGCTAGGAAAGTGGAATATGGATAGGCGAGTGGGAGAGGGTGAGGCGTGAGGGAGTTAGAGTTTGCGAGGAAGTAAAGGAAGAGCAGTGCAGGAGGCTGGATTAGTAGGTAGAGGGCGGGGAGGGAGAGTGAGGATTAGGGGTGTCGTATTGAGAGGAGGATATGAGAGGATGAGAGAGTAACTTATAGAGGGGAGAGGAGAGGGGCAGATAGAGTAAAGGTAGGTAAGGTTATGGACTGGAGAGGGACGTGAGATATGGAGTAGGGAGGGGGAGTGAGTAAGAGAGTGTGCGGTAGAGTGGATGGGGAGTGGGGCGCGGGAGGATAGGTATGTTATCGATTGTGCGGAGGGGAGAGTGAGAGGGGCTGGGGCAGGGGGTCAGAGTAATAAGAAAGGAGTAGAGGGGTGAACGGGGTCTATATGTCGTCGGACTGGGTCTATAGTAGGAGAGGGAGGAGTATTGGCGGGAGGAGTGTTGGGCATAGGTGGGTGAGGAGAGGGAGGGGGAGAGGGAAGAGAGGAGGAGGGGTAAGGAGGGAATAGGGATGCAGTAGGATTAGAGAAGGCGTATGGAGAGAGTATGGGGAGGTAGGGAGGAGTGGAGAGAGGAAGGGATGGAAGATTTAGAAGGAGCGAGGTGAGACGAGGAAGGGAAGGAAGGATGGGAGGGGAGGGAGAAGAGAGAGGGCTGAGTAGGCTATTTCTAGTTCTGATTTAGAGTGTTTAGTCTATCTCTTTTCTTTCTTCTTTTTTTTCTTCTTTTACTATCTTTCTTATATCTGCGTGCCTAGTTTTTTATTTAGCTATCTAGTCCTTTCCTTCTTTTCTTCTTTATTCTTTCTTCTTCCTTTTTCTCTTTTCTCTAGCTACTAGTAATTGTGAATATTGTCATTTTAAAGGGACTAATAACAGGTTAATGTGGAATATTGTCATAAAGGACTAATACAGGTAATGTGAATATTGTAAAATTTTGTAAATTTATTTTGTATTTTAAAGGGTTTGTATAGTTAGTTTTTCTCTAGTCTAGTAATGTGAAAAGATAAAATATTGTAATAAAGGAACTTGTACAGTAATGGTGGAAAATTATTGTTAACTTAAAGGGGTTCTTCTAGTGACAGTAATTGGAATATTGTAACTAACGGGCCTTGTAACAGTGAATGTGAATATTGTTGTAACTAAAGGGGGATCTCGTACAGTAATAAAATAAGTAAAAGTGTGAATATTGTTCGGTAACTAAAGGGACTTGTACTAGAATTGTGAATATGTAACTAAAGGGATCTTCTTAGTACAGAACTGTGAATATTGTAAAAATAAAGGGAGGAACTAGTACAGTAAGTTGAAAGTTTGTAACTAAAGGAGGGGGAACTTCTGGACCTTGTACAGTAATTGTGAATATTTAACTAAGGGACCAGTACAGATGTCTGTGTTGGAATATGTGTAACTAAAGGAAACTAGACAGTAATGGTGTGATATTTTGTAACTAAAGGGACACCGTTAAAGTTAAAAGGTTGAATATTGTAACTAAAGGGACCGTGACAGTAATGGAATCAATTGTTAACGACAGGGACTAGACAGTACTGTGAAATTTGTAACTAAAAAGGGACCGTTTACACCCCCGTACAGTTAATGTGAAAATATTGGTAACTAAAGCGGAGGTACAGTAATGTGGAATATTGTGAACTAAAGGGACCCGTTACAGTGTAATGTTGAAATATATTGGTTGTTAACTAAAGGACTAGTACAGTTAATTGGTGAATTTTGTAAATAAAGAGGGGACAAGACAGGTACGTAATGTGAATATTGTACTTAAGTGGACTAGTTCAATAATTGAAGATTGTATGTAAACTAAAGGGACTAGTACATTCAGGGAATATGTTAACTAAATGGGACTGTACAGTAATAGGGAGAATATTGTAACTAAAGGAATACTAGTACTAGTTTAATGTTGAATTTTGTAACTAAAGGGACTAGTACAGTAAGGTGAATTTTGGTAAACACTAAAGGGACTTTGTACAGTAATGTGAATATGTAACTCCCTTAAAGGGACCCGTACAGCATATGTCGGTGTGAATATTGTTTAAAACTAAAGGGGAACTAGATTACAGTAATCTGTGGAATTTGTAACTAAAGGGAACCCGCATACAGTAAATGTTGAATTTTGTAACTAAAGGGACTTGTACAGTAATGTGAATATTGTAACTAAAGGGTCTAGTACAGTAATGTGAATATTATAACTAAAGGGTCTTGTACAGTAATGTGAATTTTGTAACTAAAGGGACTAGTATAGTAATGTGAATATTGTAACTAAAGGGACTCGTACAGTAATGTGAAAATTGTAACTAAAGGGACTCGTACAGTAATGTGAATATTGTAACTAAAGGGACTAGTACAGTAATGTGAAAATTGCAACTAAAGGGACTCGTACAGTAATGTGAATATTGTAACTAAAGTGACTAGTACAGTAATGTGAATATTGTAACTAAAGGGACTAGTACAGTAATGTGAATATTGTAACTAAAGGGACTAGTACAGTAATGTGAATATTATAACTAAAGGGACTAGTACAGTAATGTGAATATTGTAACTAAAGGGTCTTAGCTACAGTAAGTGAATTTTGTAACTAAAGGGACTTGTACAGTAATGTGAACTAGTATCTAAAAGTCAGTAAGGGAAACTCGTACAGTAATGTGAATATTGTAACTAAGGGTCTAGTACAGTATGTGAATATTATAACTAAAGGGATCGTACAGTAATGTGAATTTTGTAACTAAGTAGGGACTACTAGTACAGTAATGTGACATATGTACTAAAGGGACTCGTACAGAATGTGAAAAATTGAACTAAAGGGACTAGTACAGTAATGTGAATATTGTAACTAAAGGGACTAGTACAGTAATGTGAATATTGTAACTAAAGGGTCTAGTACAGTAATGTGAATATTGTAACTAAAGGGACTAGTACAGTAATGTGAATTTGTAACTAAAGGGACTATACGCATGTGAATTATTGTAATAAAGGTCTAGTACAGAATGTGATTTTGTACTAAAAGTGATTGTACAGTAATGTGAATATTGAACTAAAGGGTCTAGTACAGTAATGTGATGTAACTAAAGGGTCTGTACAGTAATTGAATTTTGTAACTAAGGGTCTAGTACAGTAATGGAATATTGTAACTAAAGGGATCGTACAGTATGTGAAAATGTAACTAAAGGGACTCGTACAGTAATGTGAATATTGTAACTAAAGGGACTAGTACAGTAATGTGAAAATTGTAACTAAAGGGACTCGTACAGTAATGTGAATATTGTAACTAAAGGGTCTAGTACAGTAATGTGAATTTTGTAACTAAAGGGTCTAGTACAGTAATGTGAATATTGTAACTAAAGGGACTCGTACAGTAATGTGAAAATTGTAACTAAAGGGACTAGTACAGTAATGTGAATTTTGTACACTAAAGGACTAGTACAGTAATGTGAATATTGTATAAAGTGACTGTACAGTATGTGAATTGTAACTAAGGGTCTAGTACAGTAATGTGAATATTGTAACTAAAGGACTCGTACAGTAATGTGAAAATTGTAACTAAAGTGACGTACAGTATGTGAAATTGTAACTAAAGTGACTAGTACCAGAATGTGAAAATTGTAAACTAAAGGGACTTGTACAGTAATGTGATATTGTAACTAAAGGGAATCGTACAGTAATGTGAATTTTGTAACTAAAGGGAGTATAGTAATGTGAATATTGTAACTAAAGGGACTCGTACAGTAATGTGAATATTGTAACTAAAGGGACTGTTACAGTAATGTGGAATTTGTAACTAAAGTGACTAGTACAGTAATGTGAATATTGTACTAAAGGGTCTAGTACAGTATGTGAATATTGTAACTAAAGGTCTGTACAGTAAATGTGAAATTGTAACTAAGTGACTCGTACAGTAATGTGAATATTGTAACTAAAGTGACTATAAGTAGTAATTGTGAATATTGTAACTAAAGGGACTTGTACAGTAATGTGAAATATTGTAACTAAAGGGACTAGTACAGTAATGTTGGAAATTATTGTACTAAGGATTGTACAGTAATGTTAGAGGACTAGATACAGTAATGTGAATATTGTAACTAAGGACTAGTACAGTAATGTGAATATTGTAACTAAGGGACTAGTACAGTAATGTGAATAAGTACCTAAAGGGACTGCCAGTAATGTGAATATTGTAATAAAGGGTCTAGTACAGTAATGTGAATTTGTAACTAAAGTGACTGTACAGTAATGTGAATATTGTAACTAAAGGGTCTAGTGCAGTAATGTGAATTTGTAACTAAGGGACCTGTACAGTAATGTGAATATTGTAACTAAAGGGTCTAGTACAGTATGTGAATATGTAAACTAAAGGGTATGACAGATAATGTGATTTGTAACTAAAGGGACTAGTACAGTAATGTGAATATTGAACTAAGGGACTCGTTACAGTAATGTGAAAATTGTAACTAAAGGGACTCGTACGTAATGTGAATATTGTAACTAAAGGGACTAGTACAGTAATGTGAAATTGAACTAAGGGACTGTACAGTAATGTGAATATTGTAACAAAGTGACTAGGACAGTAATGTGAATATTTGTAACTAAGGACTAGTACAGTAATGTGAATATTGTAACTAAAGGGACAGTACAGTAATGTGAATGTAACTAAAGGGACTAGTACAGTAATGTGAATATTGAACTAAAGGGTCTAGTACAGTAATGTGTATTGTAACTAAAGGACTCGTACAGTAATGTGAATTTTGTAACTAAAGGGACTTGTACAGTAATGTGAATATTATAACTAAGGGAATCGACAAGTAATGTGAATATTGTAACTAAAGGGTTTAGTAACAGTAATGTGAATATATAATAAAGGGAATCGACAGTAATGTGAATTTGTTAACTAAAGGGACTAGTACAGTAATGTGAATATTGTAACTAAAGGGACTCGTACCGCATGTGAAAATGTAACTAAAGGGATCGTACAGTAATGTGAATATTGTAACTAAAGGGACTAGTACAGTAATGTGAATATTGTAACTAAAGGCTCTAGTACAGTAATGTGAATATTGTAACTAAGGGACTAGTACAGTAATGTGAATATTGTAACTAAAGGGACTAGTACGTAATGTGAATATTGTAACTAAAGGGTCAGTACAGTAATGTGAATTTTGTAACTAAAGTGACTTGTACAGTAATGTGAATATTGTAACTAAAGGGTCTAGTACAGTAATGTGAATTTTGTAACTAAAGGGTCTAGTACAGTAATGTGAATTTTGTAACTAAAGGGTCTAGTACAGTAATGTGAATATTGTAACTAAAGTGACTCGTACAGTACAGTATGTGAAATTGTAACTAAGGGACTCGTACAGTAATGTGAAATGTATCAAGGGACTAGTACTAGTTGTGTTAAGGCTCAGTAATGAATATTGTAACTAAGGGTCTAGTACAGTAATGTGAATTTTGTAACTAAAGGGTTACAGTATGTGATATGTAACTAAAGGGACTCGTAAGTAATGTGAAAATTGTAACTAAGGGACTAGTACAGTAATGGAATTTTGTAACTAAAGGGACTAGTACAGTTAATGTGAATATTGTAACTAAAGTGACTCGTACAGTAATGTGAATATTGTAAACTAAAGGGTCTAGTACAGTAATGTGAATATTGTAACTAAAGGGACTCGTACAGTAATGTGAAATTGTAACTAAAGTGACTCGTACAGTAATGTGATATTGTAACAAAGTGACTAGTACAGTAATGTGAAAATTGTAACTAAAGGGACTTGTACAGTAATGTGAATATTGTAACTAAAGGGAATCGTACAGTAATGTGAATTTTGTAACTAAAGGGACTAGTATAGTAATGTGAATATTGTAACTAAAGGGACTCGTACAGTAATGTGAATATTGTAACTAAAGGGACTTGTACAGTAATGTGAATATGTAACTAAAGTGACTAGTACAGTATGTGAATATTGTAACAAAGGGTCTAGTACAGTAATGTGAATATGTAACTAAAGGACTCGTACAGTAATGTGAAAATTGTAACTAAAGTGACTCGTACAGTAATGTGATATTGTAACTAAAGGGACTATCAGTAAGAATATTGTAACTAAAGGGACTGTACAGTAATGTGATATTGTAACTAAAGGAGATTGTACAGTAATGGAATATTGTAACTAAAGGGACTTGTACAGTAATGAATTTTGTAACTAAAGGGACTAGTACAGTAATGGAATATTGTAACTAAAGGGACTAGTACAGTAATGTGAATATTGTAACTAAAGGGACTCGTACAGTAATGTGAATATTGTAACTAAAGGGACTAGTACAGTAATGTTAAAGAGACTAGTACAGTAATGTGAATATTGTAACTAAAGGGACTAGTATAGTAATGTGAATATTGTAACTAAAGGGACTTGTACAGTAATGTTAAAGAGACTAGTACAGTAATGTGAATATTGTAATTAAAGGGACTAGTACAGTAATGTGAATATTGTAATTAAAGGGACTAGTACAGTAATGTGAATATTGTAACTAAAGGGACTCGTACAGTAATGTGAATATTGTAACTAAAGGGACTAGTATAGTAATGTGAATATTGTAACTAAAGGGACTAGTACAGTAATGTGAATTTTGTAACTAAGGGACTTGTACAGTAATGTGAATATTGTAACTAAAGGGTCTAGACAGTAATGTGAATATTGTAATTAAATGGACTAGTACAGTAATGTGAATATTGTAACTTAAGGGTCTAGTACAGTAATGTGAATATTGTAACTAAAGGGACTTGTATAGTAATGTGAATTTGTAACTAAAGGGACTAGTACAGTAATGTGAATTTTGTAACTAAAGGGACTTGTACAGTAATGTGAATATTGTAACTAAAGGGACTAGTACAGTAATGTGGATATTGTCATTAAAGGGACTAATACAGTAATGTGAATATTGTCATTAAAGGGACTAATACAGTAATGTGAAATTGTAACTAAAGGGTCTAGTACAGTAATGTGAACATTGTAACTAAAGGGTCTAGTACAGTAATGTGAATATTGTCATTAAAGGGACTAATACAGTAATGTGAATATTGTATTAAAGGGACTAATACAGTAATGTGAATATTGTAATTAAAGGGTCTAGTATAGTAATGTGAATATTGTAACTAAAGGGACTTGTACAGTAATGTGAATATTGTAACTAAAGGGTCTAGTACAGTAATGTGAATATTGTAACTAAAGGGACTTGTACAGTAATGTGAATATTGTAACTAAAGGGACTCGTACAGTAATGTGAATATTGTAACTAAAGGGACTTGTACAGTAATGTGAATATTGTAACTAAAGGTCTAGTACAGTAATGTGAATATTGTAACTAAAGGGACTAGTACAGTAATGTGAATTTTGTAACTAAAGGGACTTGTACAGTAATGTGAATATTGTAACTAAAGGGACCCGTACAGTAATGTGAATATTGTAACTAAAGGGACTAGTACAGTAATGTGAATTTTGTAACTAAAGGGACCCGTACAGTAATGTGAATATTGTAACTAAAGGGACCCGTACAGTAATGTGAATATTGTAACTAAAGGGACTAGTACAGTAATGTGAATTTGTAACTAAGGGACCCGTACAGTAATGTGAATATTGTAACTAAAGGACTTGTACAGTAATGGAATATTGTAACTAAAGGGACCCGTACAGTAATGTGAATATTGTAACTAAAGGGACTAGTACAGTAATGTGAATTTTGTAACTAAAGAGACAAGTACAGTAATGTGAATATTGTAACTTAAGTGACTAGTTCAATAATGTGAATATTGTAACTAAAGGGACTAGTACATTAATGTGAATATTGTAACTAAAGGGACTTGTACAGTAATGTGAATATTGTAACTAAAGGGACTAGTACAGTAATGTGAATTTTGTAACTAAAGGGACTAGTACAGTAATGTGAATTTTGTAACTAAAGGGACTTGTACAGTAATGTGAATATTGTAACTAAAGGGACCCGTACAGTAATGTGAATATTGTAACTAAAGGGACTAGTACAGTAATGTGAATTTTGTAACTAAAGGGACCCGTACAGTAATGTGAATATTGTAACTAAAGTGACTAGTACAGTAATGTGAATATTGTAACTAAAGGGACTTGTACAGTAATGTGAATATTGTAACTAAAGTGACTAGTACAGTAATGTGAATATTGCAACTAAAGGGACTAGTACAGTAATGTGAATATTGTAACTAAAGGGACTGTACCGTATGTGAATATGTACTAAAGGGACAGACAGTAATGTGAATATTGTAACTAAAGGGACTAGTACAGTAATGTGAATATTGTAACTAAAGGATAGTACAGTAATGTGAATATTGTAACTAAAGGGACTAGTACAGTAATGTGAATATTGTAACTAAAGACTAGTACAGTAATGTGAATATTGTAATAAAGGGTCTAGTAAGTAATGTGAATATTGTAATAAAGGGACAGTACAGTAATGTGAATTTTAACTAAAGGGACTAGTACAGTAATGTGAATATTGTAACTAAAGGGACTAGTACAGTAATGTGAATAATGTAACTAAAGGGACTAGTACAGTAATGTGAATATTGTAACTAAAGGGACTAGTACAGTAATGTGAATATTGTAACTAAAGGGACTTGTACCGTAATGTGATATTGTAACTAAAGGGACTAGACAGTATGTGAATATTGTAACTAAAGGGTCTAGTACAGTAAGTGAATATTGTAACTAAAGGACTGTACACGTAATGTGAAATGTAACTAAAGGGACTAGTACAGTAATGTGAATATTGTAACTAAAGGGTCTAGTACAGTAATGTGAATTTTGTAACTAAAGGGACTTGTACAGTAATGTGAATATTATAACTAAAGGGAATCGTACAGTAATGTGAATATTGTAACTAAAGGGTCTAGTACAGTAATGTGAATATTATAATTAAAGGGAATCGTACAGTAATGTGAATTTTGTAACTAAAGGGACTAGTACAGTAATGTGAATATTGTAACTAAAGGGACTCGTACAGCAATGTGAAAAATGTAACTAAAGGGACTCGTACAGTAATGTGAATATTGTAACTAAAGGGACTAGTACAGTAATGTGAATATTGTAACTAAAGGGACTAGTACAGTAATGTGAATATTGTAACTAAAGTGACTAGTACAGTAATGTGAATATTGTAACTAAAGGGTCTAGTACAGTAATGTGAATATTGTAACTAAAGGGACTCGTACAGTAATGTGAAAATTGTAACTAAAGGGACTAGTACAGTAATGTGAATTTTGTAACTAAAGGGACTAGTACAGTAATGTGAATATTGTAACTAAAGGGACTTGTACAGTAATGTGAATAATGTAATTAAAGGGACTCGTACAGTAATGTGAATAAAGTAACTTAACAGTATGATAAAGAATCCTTGCTACATAAATGGATTTGCCATTAACAGTGGAATCTTCCTTTCTGTGGAGATGGTCTATGTCCAGCTTTGCTCTTAACAAAATGGAATACAATCTAATTTGTAGTTAATGAGTTTTGTCCACTAGTTATTTAAATTCTGCATCATGAACTACTAAAATTAGGATAATGGTTGATTGTTCATGAACAGGCCCAGACATGTCTGCTATTCTAGCTGCCGTTAAGACATGGGCTCCAACAGCCACCCCAGGAGACACAATCAGATCTTTACATGGGTAGCCTAGCTGCCAGTCATTACTTCTGCTGGTTACTGATCTACAGCCGTGTGTAGGGGAAAGGGACCATTCCACTGTCTATATCAGTCGTAAACTGCTTTAGAGAAGTAGCCCTTGTATCCAGAATAAAGGTACAGGTATGGGTGTTCAGTTACAGGAATATCCCTGTCAAAGTGAATGATATTCACTACTAGTAACTTTACAAACTAATCATCAATACTAAGTGCTCCATCAGGATCTACCAAACAAGTAAATATATATATATCCCACTGAAATGTCTGGCTGGTTAACCTAAATCTGCTCAAATTTCTTTCTGTAACATCTACACTTATGGGTTTCACCCCCTGGTATGTTTCCTGCAGAACATTCTGGTACCGTGCATCATAGCATGGCACTTCATTAAAACGAAGTCCAAACCCCTTTACATGTACATAAAATATATCTTGGTTTTCTGAATGAACCAGTAATCTATCAGTGTTCATTGCCCACTCCCGCTTCCAGTACAGGTTGTTGGTCTCCGACTCTGTCAGCCTGCTACCCATACAGCCTCGGTCTCCATCTTCACCAACATTCCCGCTTCCAGTACAGCTTTGGTCTCCTGTGGTTCACACTAGCACTAAAGACTTCATTGAATGTTTCCAGACTGCTCTCACTTAAACAATACATACATACATACATACATACATACATTTGGCACTCTTACCCTAAAGCTGCCTGTATTCTCTACCAGCACGTGCCATTACTGAGAATAGTAATTGCTGCCACTTTCACCACTGAGGCTCCGTCTGATCACCGCTGACAGGTTGATGCAAAGTTCATAAATCTTGAAGACACTGTCCAAAAAATTTATGATGATGTAAAGAATAGGATTTACATAATTAGTTCAGCACATTTCACTCCAGACCAGTACATTATGAAAAGTAGTCTAAAAGTACTTTCTCCAAATGCAGTGCCAACTATATTTGCCTCTTCTGCTTCATCCACACTTTATCAGATTCATGTGCCAGCACTAAAAAGGAACAGAGTTGAGGACGAAGAAACTCCATCAACATCTTCAACAGTTGTCCGTATTGTAAAATGTTTAGTGACAGATTTTAAAATTTGCAATACAGATGCTGCAGTGGATACGGATTACTAAAGACAAATGTATTCAAGCAAATACTACAGAAAAGTCTACAATTGAAATGCAAACTGAGGATGATAGCAATAGAATTGTTGAGGAAAGTACTCATCATGACCACTACTATGGTCTTATTGCTTCAACTCCTTTGAAAGCTATGCAGTCTGTAATGCAAATGGATCCTATATCTAAATCAGCAGAGGAAATTAATATCTTTACTTTATCTCAATTGTCTTTGCCAACCAGCAAAGAAAATCTAGAAATTTCAAGGGAAGTCACTATAGAATCAACTGTACAGCAGCTAGAAAAGGATTCTATATCCTTGAGTCAATTATCCAGAGAGTTCTATGGATTTTACTCAAATGTAAGAAAAACCCAAAGAAAATACATAGTTTTTGAGGAAAATATTACTCATCTTCTTCACCAAGTTCAGTGCCAGTTCCGTGAGAATAGTCCATATAATCAAACAATCGTGCCTATAGACAAAAATGCTGAGGGGTCGATGGTTGCCTTGATGACCATATTGCTATGAAATGGAGTACACAACCTGTTATCAAAGATTCATCAGATGGAAATGTAATGATGGCAGCTTCAATTCTATTTAGTGATTCATCTTTCACAAAGGTTAAAGGACAATTATACTCACCTTTTCTCCGATCCACTGCAGCATAGTACCCAGGGTGAGGACCTAAAATCGCTAAGTCCTAACCCTGGGTACTTTCCCTAACTCCTGCACTACTTACCGCAAATCTGCTTCGCCGATCCACACTGTTCCACCTCTCTTCTACTGTCAGTGACAGTCGCGAGGCAGCCAATTGGAAGACACGCCTCCTTGCAGAGCGTATCTTCCTATTGGCTGCCTCGCGATCTGTCACTGAAGCAGGAAGAGCGGAGGAATGGAGCGATCGGCGAAGCAGATTTGCGGTAAGTAGTGCAGGAGTTAGGGAAAGTACCCAGGGTGAGGACTTAGCGATTTTAGGTCCTCACCCTGGGTACTATGCAGCTTTGGAGGAAGAGGAGCGAGGGTGAGGTGAGTGTAGTTGTCCTTTAAAGAACTATTTGATCTATTCGGAATAGAATGCATATGAAAAACAAGTTACTATAGTTACCAAAAAAGTTATCTATTCTCTACAATTCACCGAAGTTGGACATTGGAGAAGAAAGAAATTGATGATGATTTGAAAGATAGAGCAGTAGTCTTAGCTGGGGATGGGCAGTTTGATAACCCTGGTCATTCAGCAAAGTACTGTATCTATTCTCTACAGGATCAATACAATGACAAAATTGTAGAATTCCATGTTGAACAACTTGGTCCAGGCACATCATCTGTTGTTGCCACTTATAAGACATGTATCTATAAAAAAAATTCTTATCTACTACCTACCTGGAAATAGAACACCAAGTTGATGTTTGGCACTTAGCTAAAATTGTTTAAAAATAGTTAGTAGCTGCCAGTAAAAAGAGAGGTTGCAGTGATCTAAAAAGTTGGATTACTCCAATAATCAACCATCTTTGGTGGTGTGCTCAGAGTTGTCAACAAGATGAGGACCAAATTATAGACCGATGGAAGTCACTTATGTTTCATATTGCTAATAAGCACAAATTTGCGTCCTTTAAGCATTACAATAAATGTGGACATGGACCAATTTAAAATATTGACAATATCTGTTGGATATACTCACGACAGTGCACATGAGACTCTTCAGAAGATAATTTTCAACCCTAGACTTCTTAAAGACATCAAACCGGTTACTCAATTCTGCCATACTGGCTCACTTGAAGTGTTCCATAGTGAAGATCTCAAGTACCGTCCAAAAAGACTGTCTTATGGTATTAATGCTATGGAAGCAAGAACCATCCTACCAATTCTTTCACATAACCATAACATTGGGAAAGTACACAATGTGCTTCCCTGTGCCTCACACATCTGAACCGCCATAGCCAACACCATGTGCTTCCCTGAGCCTCACACTTCTGAGACCCTATATCTAACACTATGTGGTTCACTGTGTCTTACACTCCTGAAACTCCGTAGCCAGCCCTACTCTCCATAGACCGCACCATGGGCTTTTCTGAGCCTTACACACCTAAACCCCCATATCCAGCACCACGTGTTTCCCTGTGCCTCACATACACCTTAACCTCCATAGAAGCAC
Source organism: Hymenochirus boettgeri (assembly GCA_019447015.1). Classification (NCBI taxonomy): domain Eukaryota; kingdom Metazoa; phylum Chordata; class Amphibia; order Anura; family Pipidae; genus Hymenochirus; species Hymenochirus boettgeri. Next base: position 360,098,929 of record CM033469.1, on the reverse strand, counting down.
CATTTGAATCCCTGTGCCTTACGCACACCTAAACCCCCTCAGCCATCACCACATGATTCCCTGTTCCTCTTATAAACACACACCTAAACTTCCATAACCAGCTCAACATGCTTCCCTCCATAGCCAGCTCAACATGTTTCCCTATGCCTCGCATGCAACTATGGGGGTTTGCATGTGAGGCACAGGGAAACATGTTGAGCTGGCTATGGAGGTTTAGGTGTGTGAGAGTCACAGGGAAGCACATGGTGCTAGGTATGCGGGTTAAGGTGCATTTGGGATACAGGGAAGCACATGGAGCTGGCTATGGAGGTTTAGGTGTATGAGGTACATGGTTCTAGCTATGGTGGCGATATTAGGTTAATCCCATCGTGGACCAACAGGATTTACCCAATATTGGCAGTGTGTAGAGGCCCCACCCGTCAGACCGTAATACTAATGAACAACCGTAGTCGGCATTCAGATCAGTCGAGAAATATGCAAATTTTCCATTGGTCGGTATCACTTCCATTTACTTTAAATAGAGCCAATACAATTGGCCCGTGTATGGCCGCCCGATTCCCATATAGCTTATGGGCGTCTCCCACTGCGAACATATAAAAATGCCACTGCAGCTAAAGGTGGATCGCGAGCAAGGTAAATTTACTCACCTTCTTTTTTGGCTCCTGTAAAATGATTATCACCGTTTACACAGTGCCAACTGTGTGTCAGTGCAGGTTATTAGATTAAGATTGTTCTATAAAGCTGTATGTCTGCTCTCTGTGTAGCAAAACGGAATATTATTTGATATAACACACAACGCACCATAAATACCTTGTAAATTGCAGTCCTGGCTTGGAATTCTCTCTTGTTCAGCAGTTGCAGTGTTTTAGAATGTGCTGGTTTTGAAAAGCCGCAGATCTGACGTCATTTTTAAACATTTCTAAAGTTGGAGCTTATAGGAAATTAGAAAATTGTGGTTGAAAATCATGTTTGAAAAATCAATATATTACACGAAATGGGAATCAGATTTTTGGAATTTCAATAAATTCCGAGGAATGAAACTACCCAGTTTCATTAATTTCTATTCACAAGGAGTTTTATGTTCCCGTGTGTGGGGTTCCTTGCGGTACACCCTTTTCCACACGATTAGAGGATGTATGTGTGAACTAAAGTGATTACATTGTAGACTTATTGATAATTGAATAATTGTAATGTGCTACAGAATATGTAGTGCTATGTACTAAATAAAGTACATGAATACAATTAAAAGGGTGCAAGCCATGTCATGTGACTCCTTTCAATTTATATAATACTAGCAGAGTACTCGGTGTTGCTCGGTTTTTCTAAAGATCCAACCCAAACCTGCATCCGAAATTCAACAGTCTTGCACGCGGAACTTCGGTTTCCTAAACCTGACCCATTCAAACTCACTGTGGGTCACAACTTTGGAAACATACCTCCCAAGAGTTTAAAATGCAAAATAGGGACATTTCAGAAGAAGAGACATGCGGTGTGCGCGATAGCATGCGGAAAACATTTGGCCACACCCAATTTAAGACCATGAATTGGAGGGCTGACTAACACTCTCTGATGAACTGGAGGGCTGACTAACACTGTCTACTGAACTTGAGGGTGGACAACACTGGCTAATCAACTGGAGAGATGACTACACTGTGTAATGAACTGGAGAGCTGACAACACTGGCTAATGAACTGGAGAGCTGAATAAAACTGGCTAATAAACTGGAGGCATAACTTACACTTGCTAATTAACTGGATGGAGAACTTACACTGGCTTGGCTAAAGAACTGGAAGTCTGACAACACAGGCTAATGGACTGGAGGGCTGACAACACAGGCTAAAGAACTGGAGGGCTGACAACACAGGCTAATGAACTAGAGGGCTGACAACACTGGCTAATGGACTGGAGGTCTGACAGGGGTGTAACTGCAGGGGCCCAGGCCCCCCCACAATATTGCAGACCGAGCCCCGGGCCCCCACCATGATTACCCATTTTTAAAAAGCTGATTGCAAGTATGTTACCATCATACGCACGATTAGCCGTTTAAAAAGAAAAAATAATTTTGTCCGGCCTGGTATAAAAAACTTACCCACGAGCACGATCTACCAGAGACAGAATACACCGGCAACTGTATGAGAAATCTGTAAGGGAGCGAGCTGGCAGGTAGGTTTACAATCTTCTTTCCCGGCTCCTGTTAGATAATTGAAAAGCGGGTGGTAAGACAAAGCTCCTTTGCTGTAATTGTACTATCGCCCATACAATACCATTGCGGTAGTATTGTACAAACTAACATTTGCAAATGTTCACTGCAGCCCAAGTTTCCAATACCACGTGTTATTGAATATGGCCCTATGGATATGGATGTATTTGTAAAGCCGTGGTACTGTAAAAATAACCATCGTTATATTTTTATGTTGATGATGTAAAATAATGACTGACTATCATCTTTATTTACAATGTACAGTAATCATGTGGTCATACATTAACGACCGGTAACTTTAAATAGTGCCTGTGTAAAATGACTTCAGTAAAGTTGAATAACTTTCAACAATGTAAAATAAAGACAGTAAAGTAATGTCCAATAGAGTAAAATAATGATGGCACTTTGGGACGTATTTATAAATGCGCAATCTCGATATTTCGTGATTCCACACCTTTGATGGTCGTACATTTCCGATTGTGGCTGTGGCCATACAATTAGAATCGCGTCCGTACATTTGCAATCTCAATCGTAATTGGATCATAGCCTATACAATTCCTTTACACTAGTCTACTAATGCATGGTATTGTACGGCTGAACTATCGCCGTATGATCACAGCTGCACTTACCGGCATTGGTTAATTACTTTGCCCCTTTATTTTTCATAACACGCTTTTATAAATAGGACCCTGAATATCCCCCTTTTTCCTGTCCGACGCAATATTCCTTACTCGCTGTGTAACAGTTCCAACACCAACAAGACACAAGAAAAAAAAAAGACCAAAAAACAATTGGACACAATGAGAAAAAAAACCATTCGGGCTTTATTAGTAAAAACATGGCAAACATGGTGTGTAATTAAAATGCAGCAAATTCCACTAAAAATACAGGTTAGAATTGACACTAGTAGTGGTGCTTGTATAAAACAAAGCATGGATAGAAATTTGGATCATTTCTAGGTGTAAAGCTATATTAGACAATATATGGGATACCATAGCCCTGTGATCTGTAATCCTGAACCCTCCAGCTGCTGTCATCGTCTGTCACAGGTTGCTGGAAAATGTAGTGTAGTAGCTCTGCAGCCAAAGACGCATTTTAACATGGACATAGTTAACATTACACAATGTCTAGTCTATTAAAGGGTAAGGCCGAGGCCACACTGCAACGCACCGGAATCGCGCACGGAATCATGCGCGTTATTGCATGCGATTGTGTGCGCACTTTTGGGTTTGTGTGTGCGTTTTGCGCATGCGATTTTGCCGTTTTCAGTTATGGAAACCCATGCGTTAACAAAAACAGAAACGTATGTGCAATTGTATGCGCATCGGAGATTACGGGAATTTTTGCATTCCCGTGATTTCCATTTTAACCAAATCGCATGCGCAGTCGCAAAACGGGCAAGTGTGGCCTACCTCTAACTGACTGTTTTCGGACTCCTCCTTCAATCAGGGTCACACATCTCTCTCATATTTCAAAGATGGCCAGATAGTTGCTGCCTGCATAGTTTTCCATTAAGCCAAATTGTATGTTACTCTACCCAGTTCAAGTAAATGAAGTAAGTAAAGGGACTAGTACAATGATGTGAATATTGTAACTAAAGGGACTAGTACAGTAATGTGAATATTGTAACAAAAGGGACTAGTACAGTAATGTGAATATTGTAACTAAAGGGACTAGTACAGTAATGTGAATATTGTAACTAAAGGGCAAGAATCGTACAGTAAATGTGAATATTGTAAACTAAAGTGACTAGTACAGTAATGTGATATTGTAAACAAAGGGACTATTACAGTATGTGAATATGTAACTAAAAGAACTCGTACAGTAATGTGAATATTGTAACTAAAGTGAACTAGTACAGTAATGTGAATATTGTAACTAAAGGGACTCGTACAGTAATGTGAATATGTAACTAAAGGACTTGTACAGAATGAATATTGTAACTAAAGGGACTAGTACAGTAATGTGAATATGTAACTAAAGGGACTTGTACAGTAATGTGAATATTGTAACTAAAGGTGTCTAGTACAGTAATGTGAATATTGTAACTAAAGGGACTAGTACATTAATTGTGAATAATGTAACTAAGGGACTTGTACTATAATGTGAATATTGTAACTAAAGGGACTAGTACAGTAGTGAATAATGTAACTAAAGGACTTGTACAGTAATGTGAATATTGTAACTAAAGGGTCTAGTACAGATGTGAATATTGTAACTAAGGGACTCGTACAGTAATGTGAATAATTTAACTAAAGGGACTGTACAGTAATGTGAATATTGTAACTAAAGGGACTAGTACAGTAATGTGAATATTGTAACAAAAGGGACTCGTACAGTAATGTGAATATTGTAACTAAGAGGACTGTACAGTAATGTGAATATTGAACTAAAGGGACTTGTACAGTAATGTGAATATTGTAACTAAAGGGTCTAGTACAGTAATGTAATATTGTAACTAAAGGGACTAGTACAGTTAATGTGAATATTGTAACTAAGTGACTAGTACAGTAATGTGAATATTGTAACTAAGGACTATTACAGTAATGTGAATTTGTAACTAAAGGGTCTAGTATAGTAATGTTGAAATATTGTAAACTAAAGGGACTAGTACAGTAATGTGAATATTGTAACTAAAGGGACTCGTACAGTAATTGTGAATATTGTAACTAAAAGAACTCGTACAGTAATGTGAATAGTGTAACTAAGGGACTCGTACATATGTGAATATTGTACTAAGGGACTCGTACAGTAATGTGAATATTTGTAACTAAAGGGACTTGTACAGTAATGTGAATAAAGTAACTAAGGGACTAGTACAGTAATGTGAATATGTAACTAAAAGAACTCGTACAGTAATGTGAATATTGTAACTAAAGTGACTCGTACAGTAATGTGAATTATTGTACATAAGGACTTGTACAGTAATGTGAATAAAGTAACATAAGGGACTAGTACAGTAATGTAATATTGTAACTAAGGGACTAGTACAGTAATGTGAATATTGTACTAAAAGAACTCGTACAGTAATGTAATATTGTAACTAAAGGGACCTCGTACAGTAATGGGATATTGTAACTAAAGGGCTCATACATTAATGTGAATATTGTAACTAAATGGACTCGTACAGTAATGTGAATATTGTAACTAAAGGGACTAGTACAGTAATGTGAATATTGTAACTAAAGGGAATAAGTAACTAAAGGGACTAGTATGGTAATGTGGATAATGTTAACTAAAGGGACTAGTACGTAATTTAATTAGCAACTAAAGGGACTAGTACGTAATTTGAATTAAGCAAATAAAGGTACTAGTCAGTAATGTGAATATTGTAACTAAAAGGGACTCGTACAGTAATGTGAATAAAGTAACTAAAGGGACTAGTACGGTATGTGAATATGTAACTAAAGGGACAAGTACAGTAATTTCAATTAACAACTAAAGGGATTAGTACAGTAATGTGAATATTGTAACTAAAGTGACTAGTACAGTAATGTGATATTGTAACAGGGACTATTACGTAATGTGAATTGTAACTAAAGAACTCGTACAGTAATGTGAATATTGTAACTAAGACTAGTACAGTATGTGAATATTGTAACTAAAGGGACTCGTACAGTAATGTGAATAATGTAACAAGGGACTTGTAAGATATGTGAATATTGAACTAAAGGGGCTAGTACAGTAATTGAATAATGTAACTAAAGGGACTTGTACAGTAATGTAATATTGTAACTAAAGGGTCTAGTACAGTATGTGAATATTGTAACTAAAGGGACTAGTACAGTAATGTGAATAATGTAACTAAAGGGACTTGTACAGTAATGTGAATATTGTAACTAAAGGGACTAGTACAGTAATGTGAATAATGTAACTAAAGGGACTGGTACAGTAATGTGAATATTGTACTAAAGGGTCTAGTACAGTAATGTGAATATTGTAACTAAAGGGACTCGTACGTAATGTGAATAATGTAACTAAAGGGACTTGTAAGTAATGTGAATATGTAACTAAGGGACTAGTACAGTAATGTAAATATGTAACAAAAGGACTCGTACAGTAATGTGAATATTGTAACTAAAGGGACCTGTACAGTAATGTGAATATTGTAACTAAAGGGACTTGTACAGTAATGTGGAATATTGTAACTAAAGGGTCTAGTACAGTAATGTGAATATTGTAACTAAAGGGACTAGTACGTAATGTGAATATTGTAACTAAAGTGACTAGTACAGTAATGTGAATATGTAACTAAAGGGACTAGTACAGTAATGTTGAATATTGTAACTAAAGGGTCTAGTATAGTAATGTGAATATTGTAACTAAAGGGACTATACAGTAATGTGAATATTGTAACTATAAGGGACTCGTACAGTAATGTGAATATTGTACCTAAAAGAACTCGTACAGTAATGTGAATATGTAACTAAAGGGACTCGTACAGTAATGTGAATATTGTAACTAAAGGGACTCGTACAGTAATGTGAATATTGTAACTAAGGACTTGTAAGTAATGTGAATAAAGTAACTAAAGGGACTAGTACAGTAATGTGAATATGTAACTAAAAGAACTCGTACAGTAATGTGAGATATTGTAACTAAGTGACTCGTACAGTAATGTAATATTGTAACTAAAGGGACTTGTACAGTAATGTGAATAAAGTAACTAAAGGGACGTGTACAGTAATGTGAATATTGTACTAAAGGGACTAGTACAGTATGTGAATATTGTAACTAAAAGAACTCGTACAGTATGTGAATATTGTAACTAAAGGGACTCGTACAGTAATGTGGATATTGTAACTAAAGGGCTCATACATTAATGTGAATATTGTAACTAAATGGACTCGTACAGTATGTGAATATTGTAACTAAAGGGACTAGTACAGTAATGTGAATATTGTAACTAAAGGGAATAAGTAACTAAGGGACTAGTATGGTAATGTGGATAATGTAACTAAAGGGACTAGTACGGTAATTTGAATTAAGCAACTAAAGGGACTAGTACAGTAATTTAATTAAGCAAATAAGGTACTAGTACTAATGTGAATATTGTAACTAAAGGGACTCGTACAGTAAGTGAATAAAGTAACTAAAGGGACTAGTACGGTATGTGAATATTTAACTAAAGGACAAGTACAGTAATTTCAATTAAGCACAACAAGGGATTAGTACAGTAATGTGAATATTGTAACTAAAGGGACTAGTATAGTAAGTTGAATTAAGCAACTAAGGGACTAGTACAGTAATGTGAATATTGTAACTAAAGGGACTTGTACAGTAATGTGAATAAAGTAACTAAAGGGACTACTGTAGTAGAGTAATGTATATATGTAAGTAAAGGATGTGTATATTATTGAATAAAGCAACTAAAGGGACTATTAAAGTGATATTTTAAATAAAGGGACTTGTACAGTAATGAAAATGTAGTCACTAAAGGGACTCGCACATAATGTGAACATTGATACTAATGGGACTAGTACAGTAATGTGAATAAAGTAACAAAAGGGACTTGTACAGTAATTTGAATTAAGCAACTAAAGGGACTAGTAGAATATTGTAATTTAAGGGACTAGTACAGTAATGTGAATATTGTAACTAAGGGACTAGTACAGTATTTGAATAAAGTAACTAAAGGGATTAGTACAGTAATGTGAATATTGTAAATAAAGGGACTAGTATAGTAATTTGAATTAAGCAACTAAAGGGACTTGTACAGTAATGTGAATTAAGTAACTAAAGGGACTACTGTAGTAGAGTAATGTATATATGTAAGTAAAGGGATGTTTAGTAATTTGAATAAAGCAACTAAGGGACTATTAAAGTGGATATTGTAATAAGGACTTGTACAGTAATGAAAATTTAGTCACTAAGGATCGCACTTAAGTGAACATTGTAACTAATGGGACTAGTACAGCAATGTGAATATTGTAACTAAAGCGACTCGTACAGTAATGTAAATATAGTAACAAAAGGGACTCGTACAGTAATGTGAATATGTACTAAAGGGACTCGTAGAGTAAAGTGAATATTGTAACTAAAGGGACTAGTACAAATGTGAATATTGTAACTAAAGGGACTAGTACAGTAATGTGAATAATGTAACCTTAAAGGGACTAGTACAGTAATGTGAATAATGTAACTAAAGGGACTAGTACAGTAATGTGAATATTGGTAACTAAAGGGACTAGTACAGTAATGTGAATATTGAACTAAAGGGCTAGTACAGTAATGTAATATAGTAACTAAAGCGGTAGTATAGTAATGTAAATATAGTAACTAAAGGGACTTGTACAGTAATGTAAATATAGTAACTAAGGGGACTAGTACAGTAATGTGAATAAAGTAACTACGGGACTTGTACAGTAATGTGAATAAAATACCTAAAGGGACTAGTACAGTAATGTGAATAAGTAACTTTAGGGACTTTACAGTAATGTGAATATTGTAACTAAAGGGACGTACAGTCATTTGAATAAAGTAACTAAGGGACTAGTACAGTATGTGAATATTGTAACAAGGGACTAGATAGTAATTTGAATATTAACTAAAGACATCATACAGTAATGTGAATATAGTAACTAAAGGGATTAGAACAGTAATGTAAATAAATTAACTAAAGGGAGTACAGTAATGTGAATATTGTAACCTAAGGGCTTGTACAGTAATATAAATATCGTAACTAAAGGGACTAGTAACGTAATGTGAATAAAGTAACTAAAGGGACTAGTACAGTAATGTGAATATGTAACTAAGGGACTTGTACATAATATAAATATCGTAACTAAGGGACTGTACAGCAATGTGAATAAAGTACTAAAGGGACTAGTACAGTATGTGAATTTGTTAATAAGGGACTAGTAATTAATGTGATATTGTATCTAAAGGGACTAGTTACAGTAATGTGAATAAAGTAACAAAAGGGACTAGTACAGTAATGTGAATATTGTAACTAAAGGGACTAGTACTAATTTGAATTAAGCAACTAAAGGGACTAGTACAGTACTGTGAATATTGTATTAAAGGGACTAGTACGGTAATGTGAATACTGTAACTAAATGGACTAGTACAGTAATTTGAATAAGTAACTAAAGGAATAGTATGGTAATGTGAATATTGTAACTAAAGGGACTATTACAGTAATTTGAATTAAGCAACTAAAGGGACTTGTACAGTAATGTGAATAAAGTAACTAAAGGGACTACTGTAAGTAGAGTAATGTATATATGTAAGTAAAGGGATTGTTTAGTAATGTTAATAAAGCACTAAAGGGACATGTATGTGGTGTGATATTTTGTAACTAAAGGGACTATTAAAGTGGATATTTAAATAAGGGATTTGTACAGTAATGAAAATTTAGTCATTAGGGACGCGCACATTAATGTGAACATTGTAACTAATGGGACTAGTACAGCAATGTGAAATTGTAACTAAAAGGAATCGTACAGTAATGTGAATATTGTAACTAAGGGACTCGTACAGTAATGTGAATATTGTAACTAAAGGGACTCTTACAGCAATGTGAATATTGTAACTAAAGGGACTAGTATATTAATGTGAATATTGTATCTAAAGGGACTAGTACAGTAATGTGAATAAAGTAACTAAAGAGACTAGTACAGTAATGTGAATAAAATAACTAAAGGGACTTGTACAGTAATGTGAATAAAGTACCTAAAGGGACTAGTACAGTAATGTGAATATTGTAACTAAAGGGACTTGTACAGTAATGTGAATATTGTAACTAAAGGGACTCGTACAGTAATGTGAATATTGTAACTAAAGGGACTCGTACAGTAATGTGAATATTGTAACAAAAGGGACTCGTACAGTAATGTGAATATTGTAACTAAAGGACTCGTCAGTAATGTGAATATTGTAACTAAAGGGACTCGTACAGTAATGTGAATAGTAGCTAAAGGGACTAGTACAGTAATGTGAATAAAGTAACTAAGAGCTAGTAGAGTAATGTGAATAAAGTAACAAAGAACTAGTACAGTATTGTGAATATGTAACTAAAGGGACTCATACAATAATGTGAATATAGTAACTAAAGGGATTAGTACATTCATGTGAATAAGTAACTAAAGGGACTGTACAGTAATGTAATAAAGTACCTAAGGGACTCGTACTATGTGAATATGTAACAGGGACTCGTACAGTAATGTGAATATTGTAACTAAAGGGACTAGTACATTAATGTGAATATTGAACTAAGGTGACTAGTACATTAATATGAATTGTACCTAAAGTCTAGTACAGTAATGTGATATTGTAACAAAGGGACTCGTACATAATGTAATTTGTAACTAAAGGGACTAGTACATTAATGTGAATATTGTAACTAAAGTGACTAGTACAGTAATGTGAATATTGTAACTAAAGGGACTCATCAATAATGTGAATATGATAACTAAAGGGATTAGTACGTAATGTGAATATTGTAATTAAAGGGACTAGTACAGTAATGTGAAAAAGTACTAAAGGGACTGTACAGTAATGTGAATAAGTACCTAAAGGGACTCGTACGTAATGTGAATATTGTAACAAAAGGGACTCGTACAGTATTGAATTAAGCAACTAAAGGGACTAGTACATACTGTGAATATTGTAACTAAGGGACTAGTACATTAATGTATATGTATCTAAAGGACTAGTACAGTAATGTAAATAAGTACTCAAGAGACTAGTAGAGTAATGTAATAAAGTAACTAAAGAGACTAGTACTATTGTGAATATTTGTAACCAAAGGGACTCATACAATAATGTGAATATATAACTAAAGGATTAGTACAGTCATGGTGATAAGTAACTAAAGGGACTTGTACAGTAATGTGAATAAAGTACCTAAAGGGACTCGTACAGTAATGTGAATATTGTTACTAAAGGGACTCGTACAGTAATGTGAATATTGTAACTAGGGACTCTTACAGTAATGTGAATTGTAACAAAAGGACTCGTACAGTAATGTGAATATTGTAACTAAAGGGACCGGTACAGTAATGTAATATTGTAACTAAAGGGACTAGTACTTAATGTGAATATTGTATCTAAAGAGACTAGTACAGTAATGTGAATATTGTAACTAAAGGGACTCACAATATTGGAATATAGTAACTAAAGGGATTAGTACAGTAATGTGAATAAGTACTAAAAAGACTAGTACATTAATGTGAATATTGTAATTAAAGGGCTAGTACATTATGTGAATAAAGTACTAAAGACTTGTACAGTAATGTGAATAAAGTACCTAATGGGACTAGTACAGTAATGTGAATATTGTAACTAAAGGGACTTGTACAGTAATGTGAATAAAGTACCTAAAGGGACTCGTACAGTAATGTGAATAAAGTACCTAAAGGGACTCGTACAGTATGTGAATAAATACCTAAAGGGACTCGTACAGTAATGTAATATTATAACTAAAGGGATTTGTACAGTAATGTGAATATTGTAACAAAAGGGACTCGTACAGTAATTTGAATTAAGCAACTAAGGGACTAGTACAGTACTGTGAATATTAATTAAAGGGACTAGTACAGTAATTTGAATAAGTAACTAAGGGACTAGTAGGGTAATGTGAATATTGTAACTAAAGGGAACTAGAAGTAATTGGAATTAAGCAACTAAAAGACTTGTACAGTAATGTGAATAAGTAACTAAAGGGACTACTGTAGTAGAGTAATGTATATATGTAAGTAAAGGGATGTGTATAGTAATGTTAATAAAGCAACTAAAGGGACATGTATGTATGTGAATATTGTAACTAAAGGGACTATTAAAGTGGATATTGTAAATAAGGGATTTTACAGTAATGAAAATTTAGTCATTAAGGGACTGCACATTAATGTGAACTTTGTAAACTAATGGACCAGTACAGCAATATGAATATTGTAACTAAAGGGACTAGTACAGCAATGTGAATATTGTAACTAAAGGGACTTGTCAGTAATGTGAATATTGTAACTAAGGACTTGTACAGTATTGTAAATATAGTAACTAATGGACTAGTACAGTATGTGAATAAAATAACTAAAGGGACTAGTACAGTAATGTGAATATTGTAACTAAAGGGACTTGTACAGTAATGTGAATAAGTACCTAAAGGGACTGTACAGTAACGTGAATATTGTAACTAAAGGGACTTGTACAGTAATGTGAATATTTGTACTAAGGGACTTGTACAATAATGTGAATAAAGTACCTAAAGGGACTCGTACAGTAATGTGAATATTGTAACTAAAGGGACTCGTACAGTAAGGTGAATACTGTAACTAAAGGGACGCGTACAGTAATGTGAATATTGTAATAAAGGGACTCGACAGTAATGTGAATATTGTATCTAAAGAGACTATTACAGTAATGTGAATATAGTAACTAAAGGGATTGTACAGTAATGTGAATAAAGTTACTAAGGACAGTACAGTAATGTGAATAAACTAAAGGGACTAGTAAAGTAATGTGAATAAAACTAAAGGGACTAGTACAGTAATGTGAATATTGTAACTAAAGGGACTAGTACAGTAATGTGAATAGGTAACTAAAGGGATTAGTACAGTAAGTGAATATTGTAACTAAAGGGATTTGTACAGTAATGTGAATATTGTAACAAAGGGACTCGTACAGTAATGTGAATATTGTAACTAAAGGGACTTGTACAGTAATGTGAACATAGTACCTAATGGGACTAGTACAGTAATGTGAATATTGTAACTAAAGGGACTTGTACATAATGTGAATAAAGTACCTAAAGGGACTCGTACAGTAATGTGAATAAGTACCTAAGGGACTCGTACAGTAATTGAATATTGTAACTAAAGGGAATAATACAGTATGTGAAAATGTAACTAAAAGGGACTTGTACAGTAATGTAATATTGTAACTAAAGGGACTTGTACAGTAATGTAAATATAGTAACTTAAGGGACTTGTACAGTAATATAAATATCGTAACAGGGACTATACAGTAATGTGAATAAAGTTAACTGTACAGTAATGTGAATATTGTAACTAAAGGGACTTGTACAGTAATTTGAATAAAGTACCTAAAGGGACTCGTACAGTAATGTGAACTAGTACAGTAATGTGAAATATTGAACTAAATGGGAATCGTACAGTAATGTGAATATTGTAACAAGAACTCGTACAGTAATGTGAATATTGTAACTAAAGGGACTCGACATAATGTGATCTTGTAACTAAAGGGCTCATACATTAATGTGAATATGTAACTAATGGACTCGTACAGTAATGTGAATATTGTAACTAAAGGGACTAGTACAGTAATGTGAATATTGTAACTAAATGGAATAAAGTAACTAAAGGGACTAGTATGGTAATGTGGATAATGTAACTAAAGGGACTAGTACGGAATTTGAATTAAGCAACTAAAGGACTAGTACAGTAATTTGAATTAAGCAAATAAAGGACTAGTACAGTAATGTGAATATTAGTAACTAAAGGGACTCGTACAGTAATGGAATAAAGTAACTAAAGGGACTAGTACGGTAATGTGAATATTGTAACTAAGGGACAAGTACAGTATTGTCAATTAAGCCACTAAATGGATTAGTACACTAATGTGAATATTGTAACCTAAAGGGACTAGTATAGTAAGCTTGAATTAAGCAACTAACGGGACTAGTATAGATAATGTGAATATTGTAACAAAAGGACTTGTACAGTAATGGAATAAAGTACCTAACGGGACTCCTAGTAGAGGAATGTATTATATGTAGTAAAGGGATGTGTATAGTAATTTGAGTAAAGCAACTAAAGGACTATTAAAGTGGATATTTTAAATAAAGGGACTTGTCAGTAATGAAAATGTAGTCACTAAAGGGACTCGCACATTAATGTGAACATTGTAACTAATGGGACTAGTACAGTATGTGAAAAAGTACAAAAGGGACTTGTACAGTATTGAATTAAGCAACTAAAGGGACTAGTTAGAATATTGTATGTAAAGGGACTAGTACAGTAATGTGCATATTGTAAACTAAGGGACTAGTTACAGTAATTTGAATAATAGTACACTAAAAGGGATTAGTACGTAATGTGAATTTGTAACTAAAGGGACTAGATATAGTAATTGATATTAAGCAACTAAAGGGACTTTAAGTATGGAAGTAACGTAATTATAGTAACTAGAAGGGACTAACTGTACGTACGAGTAATGTATATATGTAAAAGGATGTGTATAGTAATTTGAATAAGCAACTAAGGGACTATAAATGGATATGTAAATAAGGGACTTGTCAGTAATGAAATTTAGTCACTAAGGGCATCGCACATAATGTGAACATTGTAACTAATGGGACTAGTACAGCAATGTGAATATTGTAACTAAGCGATGTCCGTAATGTAAATATAGTAACTAGGGACTCGTACAGTAATGTGAATATAGTAAAAAAGGGACTCGTAGAGTAAAGTGAATATTGTAACTAAAGGGACTAGTACATAATGTGAATATTTGTAACTAAAGGGACTAGTACAGTATGTGAATAATGTAACTTAAAGGGACTAGTACATAATGTGAATAATGTACTAAGGGACTAGTAACAGTAATGTGAATATTGTAACTAAAGGACTAGTACAGTAAGTGAAATTTGTAACTAAAGGGACTAGTACAGTATGTGAATATAGTAACTAAAGCGGTTAGTATAGTATGTAAATAGTAACTAAAGGGACTTGTACAGTAATGTAAATATATTAACTAAGGGGACTAGTACAGTATGTGAATAAAGTAACTTACGGGACTTGTACAGTAATGTGAATAAAATAACTAAAGGGACTAGTACAGTAATGTGAATAAAGTAACTTTAGGGATTTGTACAGTAATGTGAATATTGTAACTAAAGGGACTAGTACAGTCATTTGAATAAAGTAACTAAAGGGACTAGTACAGTAATTGATATTGTAACTAAAGGGACTAGTATAGTAATTTGAATTAAGTAACTAAAGGGACTCATACAGTAATGTGAATATAGTAACTAAAGGATAGAACAGTAATGTAAATAAAGTAACTAAAGGGACTAGTACAGTAATGTGACTATTGTAACCTAAGGGACTTGTACAGTAATATAAATATCGTAACTAAAGGGACTAGTCAGTAATGTGATAAAGTAACTAAAGGGACTAGTACAGAATGTGAATATTGTAACTTAGGCGACTTTGTACAGTAATATAAATATCGTAACTAAGGGACTAGTACAGCAATGTGAATAAGTACTACGGGACTATACAGTAATGTGAATATTGTTAATAAAGGGACTAGTACATTAATGTGAATATTGATCTACAGGACTAGTACAGTAATGTGAATAAAGTAACAAAAGGGACTAGTACAGTAATGTGAATATTGTAACTAAAGGGACTAGTACAGTAATTTGAATAAGCAACTAAAGGGACTAGTACAGTACTGTGAATATTGTAATTAAAGGGACTAGTACGGTAATGTGAATACTGTAACTAAATGGACTAGTACAGTAATTTGAATAAAGTAACTAAAGGAATAGTATGGTAATGTGAATATTGTAACTAAAGGGACTAGTACAGTAATTTGAATTAAGCAACTAAAGGGACTTGTACAGTAATGTGAATAAAGTAACTAAAGGGGGACTTACTGTCGAGAGTAATGTATTATGTAAGTAAAGGTATGTGTATAGTAAGGTTAATTAAAGCAACTAAAGGGACATGTATGGTGGAATATTGTAAAAAGGGACTATTAAAGTGGATATTGTAAATAAAGGGATTTGTACAGTAATGAAAATTTAGTCATTAAGGGACTGCGCACATTAATGTGAAACATTGTAACTAATGGGACTAGTACAGCATGTGAATATTGTAACTAAAAGGAATCGTACGTAATGTGAATATTGTAACTAAAGGACTCGTACAGTAAGTGAATATTGTAACTAAAGGGACTCTTACAGCAATGTGAATATTGTAACTAAAGGGACTAGTATATTAATGTGAATATTGTATCTAAAAGGGCTAGTACAGTATATGGAATAAAGTAACTAAAAGACTAGTACAGTAATGTGAATAAATAAACTAAAGGGACTTGTACAGAATGTGAATAAAGTAGCTAAAGGGACTAGCTTACAGTAATGTGAATATTGTAACTAAGGGAATTGTACAGTAATGTGAATATTGTAACTAAAGGGACTCGTACAGTAATGGGAATATTGTAACTAAAGGGACTGTTACAGTAATGTGAATATGTAAAAAAGGGACTCGTACAGTAATGTGAATATTGTAACTAAAGGGACTCGTACAGTAATGTGCATATTGTAACACAAGGGCTCGTACAGTAACTGTGAAATTTGTGTAGCTAAAGGATAGTACAGTATGATAAAGTAACTAAAGAGACTAGTAGAGTAATGTGAATAAAGTAACTAAAGAGCCTAGTACAGTATTGTGATATTGTACTAAAGGGACTCATACAATAATGTGATATAGTAACTAAAGGGATTAGTACAGTCATGTGAAAAAGTAACTAAAGGGACTTGTACGTAATGTGAATAAAGTACCTAAGGGACTCGTACAGTAATGTGAATATTGACAACTTAAAGGGACTCGTACACGAATGTGAATATTTGTAACTAAAGGGACTAGTACATTAATGTGAATATTGTAACTAAGTGACTAGTACATTAATATGAATATTGTAACTAAAGGGTCTAGTACAGTAATGGTGAATATTGTAACAAAAGGGACTCGTATCGCTAATGTGATATTGTAACTAAAGGGACTAGTACATTAATGTGAATATTGTAAATAATAGTGAACTTTAGCTACAGTAATGTGAATATGTAACTAAAGGGTCTATACAATAATGTGAATATAGTAAACTAAAGGATGAGTACAGTATGTGTAATATTGTAGAATAAAGGGACTAGTACAGTAATGTGAATAAAGTAACTAAAGGGACTTGTACGTAATGTGCTATTGAAATACCTAAAGGACTCAGTACAGTAATGTGATATGTGTAACAAAGGGACTCGTACCAGTATTTGAATTAGAACTTAAGGGGACTAGTAACAGTACTGTGGTACAGTAATGTGAATAATGTAACTAAAGGGACTTGTACAGTAATGTGAATATTGTAACTAAAGGGACTAGTACAGTAATGTGAATAATGTAACTAAAGGGACTTGTACAGTAATGTGAATATTGTAACTAAAGGGTCTAGTACAGTAATGTGAATATTGTAACTAAAGGGACTCGTACAGTAATGTGAATAATGTAACTAAAGGGACTTGTACAGTAATGTGAATATTGTAACTAAAGGGACTAGTACAGTAATGTGAATATTGTAACAAAAGGGACTCGTACAGTAATGTGAATATTGTAACTAAAGGGACCTGTACAGTAATGTGAATATTGTAACTAAAGGGACTTGTACAGTAATGTGAATATTGTAACTAAAGGGTCTAGTACAGTAATGTGAATATTGTAACTAAAGGGACTAGTACAGTAATGTGAATATTGTAACTAAAGGGTCTAGTATAGTAATGTGAATATTGTAACTAAAGGGACTAGTACAGTAATGTGAATATTGTAACTAAAGGGACTCGTACAGTAATGTGAATATTGTAACTAAAAGAACTCGTACAGTAATGTGAATATTGTAAATAAAAGAACTCGTACAGTAATGTGAATATTGTAACTAAAGGGACTCGTACAGTAATGTGAATATTGTAACTAAAGGGACTTGTACAGTAATGTGAATAAAGTAACTAAAGGGACTAGTACAGTAATGTGAATATTGTAACTAAAAGAACTCGTACAGTAATGTGAATATTGTAACTAAAGTGACTCGTACAGTAATGTGAATATTGTAACTAAAGGGACTTGTACAGTAATGTGAATAAAGTAACTAAAGGGACTAGTACAGTAATGTGAATATTGTAACTAAAGGGACTAGTACAGTAATGTGAATATTGTAACTAAAAGAACTCGTACAGTAATGTGAATATTGTAACTAAAGGGACTCGTACAGTAATGTGGATATTGTAACTAAAGGGCTCATACATTAATGTGAATATTGTAACTAAATGGACTCGTACAGTAATGTGAATATTGTAACTAAAGGGACTAGTACAGTAATGTGAATAATGTAACTAAAGGGACTAGTACAGTAATGTGAATAATGTAACTAAAGGGACTAGTACAGTAATGTGAATATTGTAACTAAAGGAGGGACTCGTACGTAATGTGGAATAAGTAACTAAGGGATCTAGTACGGTAACGTGTAATTGTAACTAAAGGGACAAGTACAGTAATTTCAATTAACAACTAAGGGATTAGTACAGTAATGTGAATATTGTAACTAAAGTGACTGTACAGTAATGTGATATTGTAACAGGGACTATTACAGTAATGTGAATTGTAACTAAAAGAACTCGTACAGTAATGTGAATATTGTAACTAAAGTGACTAGTACAGTATGTGAATATTGTAACTAAAGGGACTCGTACAGTAATGTGAATAATGTAACATAGGGACTTGTAAGATATGTGAATATTGAACTAAAGGGCCTAGTACAGTAATGTGAATAATGTAACTAAAGGGACTTGTACAGTAATGTGAATATTGTAACTAAAGGGTCTAGTACAGTATGTGAATATTGTAACTAAAGGGACTAGTACAGTAATGTGAATAATGTAACTAAAGGGACTTGTACAGTAATGTGAATATTGTAACTAAAGGGACTAGTACAGTAATGTGAATAATGTAACTAAAGGGACTGTACAGTAATGTGAATATTGTACTAAAGGGTCTAGTACAGTAATGTGAATATTGTAACTAAAGGGACTCGTACAGTAATGTGAATAATGTAACTAAAGGGACTTGTACAGTAATGTGAATATGTACTAAGGGACTAGTACAGTAATGTGAAGTATGTAACAAAATGGACTCGTACAGTAATGTGAATATTGTAACTAAAGGGACCTGTACAGTAATGTGAATATTGTAACTAAAGGGACTTGTACAGTAATGTGAATATTGTAACTAAAGGGTCTAGTACAGTAATGTGAATATTGTAACTAAAGGGACTAGTACAGTAATGTGAATATTGTAACTAAAGTGACTAGTACAGTAATGTGAATATTGTAACTAAAGGGACTAGTACAGTAATGTGAATATTGTAACTAAAGGGTCTAGTATAGTAATGTGAATATTGTAACTAAAGGGACTAGTACAGTAATGTGAATATTGTAACTAAAGGGACTCGTACAGTAATGTGAATATTGTACTAAAAGAACTCGTACAGTAATGTGAATATTGTAACTAAAGGGACTCGTACAGTAATGTGAATATTGTAACTAAAGGGACTCGTACAGTAATGTGAATATTGTAACTAAGGACTTGTACAGTAATGTGAATAAAGTAACTAAAGGGACTAGTACAGTAATGTGAATATGTAACTAAAAGAACTCGTACAGTAATGTGAGATATTGTAACTAAGTGACTCGTACAGTAATGTAATATTGTAACTAAAGGGACTTGTACAGTAATGTGAATAAAGTAACTAAAGGGTACGGTACAGTAATGTGAATATTGTACTAAAGGGACTAGTACAGTAATGTGAATATTGTAACTAAAAGAACTCGTACAGTATGTGAATATTGTAACTAAAGGGACTCGTACAGTAATGTGGATATTGTAACTAAAGGGCTCATACATTAATGTGAATATTGTAACTAAATGGACTCGTACAGTATGTGAATATTGTAACTAAAGGGACTAGTACAGTAATGTGAATATTGTAACTAAAGGGAATAAAGTAACTAAAGGGACTAGTATGGTAATGTGGATAATGTAACTAAAGGGACTAGTACGGTAATTTGAATTAAGCAACTAAAGGGACTAGTACAGTAATTTGAATTAAGCAAATAAGGTACTAGTACTAATGTGAATATTGTAACTAAAGGGACTCGTACAGTAAGTGAATAAAGTAACTAAAGGGACTAGTACGGTATGTGAATATTTAACTAAAGGACAAGTACAGTAATTTCAATTAAGCACAACAAGGGATTAGTACAGTAATGTGAATATTGTAACTAAAGGGACTAGTATAGTAAGTTGAATTAAGCAACTAAGGGACTAGTATAGTAATGTGAATATTGTAACTAAAGGGACTTGTACAGTAATGTGAATAAAGTAACTAAGGGACTACTGTAGTAGAGTAATGATATATGTAAGTAAAGGGATGTGTATATTATTGAATAAAGCAACTAAAGGGACTATTAAAGTGGATATTTTAAATAAAGGGACTTGTACAGTAATGAAAATGTAGTCACTAAAGGGACTCGCACTAATAAGTGAACATTGAACTAATGGGACTAGTACAGTAATGTGAATAAAGTAACAAAAGGGACTTGTACAGTAATTTGAATTAAGCAACTAAAGGGACTAGTAGAATATTGTAATTTAAGGGACTAGTACAGTAATGTGAATATTGTAACTAAAGGGACTAGTACAGTAATTTGAATAAAGTAACTAAAGGGATTAGTACAGTAATGTGAATATTGTAAATAAAGGGACTAGTATAGTAATTTGAATTAAGCAACTAAAGGGACTTGTACAGTAATGTGAATTAAGTAACTAAAGGGACTACTGTAGTAGAGTAATGTATATATGTAAGTAAAGGGATGTTTAGTAATTTGAATAAAGCAACTAAGGGACTATTAATGGATATTGTAAATAAGGACTTGTACAGTAATGAAAATTTAGTCACTAAGGATCGCACATTAAGTGAACATTGTAACTAATGGGACTAGTACAGCAATGTGAATATTGTAACTAAAGCGACTCGTACAGTAATGTAAATATAGTAACAAAGGGACTCGTACAGTAATGTGAATATGTACTAAAGGGACTCGTAGAGTAAGTGAATATTGTAACTAAAGGGACTAGTACAATATGTGAATATTGTAACTAAAGGGACTAGTACAGTAATGTGAATAATGTAACTTAAAGGGACTAGTACAGTAATGTGATAATGTAACTAAAGGGACTAGTACAGTAATGTGAATATTGTAACTAAAGGGACTAGTACAGTAATGTGAATATTGTAACTAAAGGGCTAGTACAGTAATGTAATATAGTAACTAAAGCGGTAGTATAGTAATGTAAATTAGTAACTAAAGGGACTTGTACAGTAATGTAAATATAGTAACTAAGGGGACTAGTACAGTAATGTGAATAAAGTAACTACGGGACTTGTACAGTAATGTGAATAAAATACCTAAAGGGACTAGTACAGTAATGTGAATAAGTAACTTTAGGGACTTTACAGTAATGTGAATATTGTAACTAAAGGGACGTACAGTCATTTGAATAAAGTAACTAAGGGACTAGTACAGTAATTGAATATTGTAACAAGGGACTAGTATAGTAATTTGAATTAATAACTAAAGACTCATACAGTAATGTGAATATAGTAACTAAAGGGATTAGAACAGTAATGTAAATAAATAACTAAAGGCGAGTACAGTAATGTGAATATTGTAACCTAAGGGCTTGTACAGTAATATAAATATCGTAACTAAAGGGACTAGTACGTAATGTGAATAAAGTAACTAAAGGGACTAGTACAGTAATGTGAATATGTAACTAAGGGACTTGTACAGTAATATAAATATCGTAACTAAGGGACTAGTACAGCAATGTGAATAAAGTACTAAAGGGACTAGTACAGTATGTGAATTTGTTAATAAAGGGACTAGTACATTAATGTGATATTGTATCTAAAGGGACTAGTACAGTAATGTGAATAAAGTAACAAAAGGGACTAGTACAGTAATGTGAATATTGTAACTAAAGGGACTAGTACTAATTGAATTAAGCAACTAAAGGGACAGTACAGTACTGTGAATATTGTATTAAAGGGACTAGTACGGTAATGTGAATACTGTAACTAAATGGACTAGTACAGTAATTTGAATAAAGTAACTAAAGGAATAGTATGGTAATGTGAATATTGTAACTAAAGGGACTAGTACAGTAATTTGAATTAAGCAACTAAAGGGACTTGTACAGTAATGTGAATAAAGTAACTAAAGGGACTACTGTAGTAGAGTAATGTATATATGTAAGTAAAGGGATGTGTATAGTAATGTTAATAAAGCAACTAAAGGGACATGTATGTGGTGTGATATTGTAACTAAAGGGACTATTAAAGTGGATATTGTAAATAAGGGATTTGTACAGTAATGAAAATTTAGTCATTAAGGGACGCGCACATTAATGTGAACATTGTAACTAATGGGACTAGTACAGCAATGTGAAATTGTAACTAAAAGGAATCGTACAGTAATGTGAATATTGTAACTAAGGGACTCGTACAGTAATGTGAATATTGTAACTAAAGGGACTCTTACAGCAATGTGAATATTGTAACTAAAGGGACTAGTATATTAATGTGATATTGTATCTAAAGGGACTAGTACAGTAATGTGAATAAAGTAACTAAAGAGACTAGTACAGTAATGTGAAATAAAATAACTAAAGGGACTTGTACAGTAATGTGAATAAGTACCTAAAGGGACTAGTACAGTAATGTGAATATTGTAACTAAAGCTTGTACAGTAATGTGAATATTGTAACTAAAGGGACTCGTACAGTATGTGAATATTGTAACTAAAGGGACTCGTACAGTAATGTGAATATTGTAACAAAAGGGACTCGTACAGTAATGTGAATATTGTAACTAAAGGGACTCGTCAGTAATGTGAATATTGTAACTAAAGGGACTCGTACAGTAATGTGAATAGTAGTCTAAAGGGACTAGTACAGTAATGTGAATAAAGTAACTAAGAGCTAGTAGAGTAATGTGAATAAAGTAACTAAAGAACTAGTACAGTATTGTGAATATTGTAACTAAAGGGACTCATACAAAATGTGAATATAGTAACTAAAGGGATTAGTACATCATGTGAATAAGTAACTAAAGGGACTGTACAGTAATGTAATAAAGTACCTAAGGGACTCGTACTATGTGAATATTGTAACTAGGGACTCGTACAGTAATGTGAATATTGTAACTAAAGGGACTAGTACATTAATGTGAATATTGAACTAAAGGTGACTAGTACATTAATATGAATTGTACTAAAGTCTAGTACAGTAATGTGATATTTAACAAAGGGACTCGTACAGTAATGGAATTTGTAACTAAAGGGACTAGTACATTAATGTGAATATTGTAACTAAAGTGACTAGTACAGTAATGTGAATATTGTAACTAAAGGGACTCATCAATAATGTGAATATGATAACTAAAGGGATTAGTACGTAATGTGAATATTGTAATTAAAGGGACTAGTACAGTAATGTGAAAAAGTACTAAAGGGACTGTACAGTAATGTGAATAAGTACCTAAAGGGACTCGTACGTAATGTGAATATTGTAACAAAAGGGACTCGTACAGTAATTTGAATTAAGCAACTAAAGGGACTAGTACAGTACTGTGAATATTGTAACTAAAGGGACTAGTACATTAATGTTATATGTATCTAAAGGACTAGTACAGTAATGTAAATAAGTACTCAAGAGACTAGTAGAGTAATGTGAATAAAGTAACTAAAGAGACTAGTACTATTGTGAATTTGTAACCAAAGGGACTCATACAATAATGTGAATATATAACTAAAGGATTAGTACAGTCATGTGTGATAAAGTAACTAAAGGGACTTGTACAGTAATGTGAATAAAGTACCTAAAGGGACTCGTACAGTAATGTGAATATTGTTACTAAAGGGACTCGTACAGTAATGTGAATATTGTAACTAGGGACTCGTACAGTAATGTGAATATGTAACAAAAGGGACTCGTACAGTAATGTGAATATTGTAACTAAAGGGACTCGTACAGTAATGTAATATTGTAACTAAAGGGACTAGTACTTAATGTGAATATTGTATCTAAAGAGACTAGTACAGTAATGTGAATATTGTAACTAAAGGGACTCAGCAATATTGGAATATAGTAACTAAGGGATTAGTACAGTAATGTGAATAAGTACTAAAAAGACTAGTACATTAATGTGAATATTGTAATTAAAGGGCTAGTACAGTATGTGAATAAAGTACCTAAAGACTTGTACAGTAATGTGAATAAAGTACCTAATGGGACTAGTACATTAATGTGAATATTGTAACTAAAGGGACTTGTACAGTAATGTGAATAAAGTACCTAAAGGGACTCGTACAGTAATGTGAATAAAGTACCTAAAGGGACTCGTACAGTATGTGAATAAATTACCTAAAGGGACTCGTACAGTAATGTAATATTATAACTAAAGGGATTTGTACAGTAATGTGAATATTGTAACAAAAGGGACTCGTACAGTAATTTGAATTAAGCAACTAAGGGACTAGTACAGTACTGTGAATATTAATTAAAGGGACTAGTACAGTAATTTGAATAAGTAACTAAGGGACTAGTAGGGTAATGTGAATATTGTAACTAAAGGAACTATATAAGTAATTGAATTAAGCAACTAAAAGGACTTGTACAGTAATGTGAATAAGTAACTAAAGGGACTACTGTAGTAGAGTAATGTATATATGTAAGTAAAGGGATGTGTATAGTAATGTTAATAAAGCAAACTAAAGGGACATGTATGTATGTGAATATTGTAACTAAAGGGACTATTAAAGTGGATTTGTAAATAAGGGATTTATACAGTAATGAAAATTTAGTCATTAAGGGACTGCACATTAATGTGAACTTTGTAAACTATGGACCAGTACAGCAATATGAATATTGTAACTAAAGGGACTAGTACAGCAATGTGAATATGTAACTAAAGGGACTTGTCAGTAATGTGAATATTGTAACTAAGGACTTGTACAGTATGTAAATATAGTAACTAATGGACTAGTACAGTATGTGAATAAAATAACTAAAGGGACTAGTACAGTAATGTGAATATTGTAACTAAAGGGACTTGTACAGTAATGTGAATAAAGTACCTAAAGGGACTGTACAGTAACGTGAATATTGTAACTAAAGGGACTTGTACAGTAATGTGAATATTGTAACTAAGGGACTTGTACAATAATGTGAATAAAGTACCTAAAGGGACTCGTACAGTAATGTGAATATTGTAACTAAAGGGACTCGTACAGTAAGGTGAATACTGTAACTAAAGGGACGCGTACAGTAATGTGAATATTGTAATAAAGGGACTCGACAGTAATGTGAATATTGTATCTAAAGAGACTATACAGTAATGTGAATATAGTAACTAAAGGGATTGTACAGTATGTGAATAAAGTTACTAAGGACAGTACAGTAATGTGAATAAACTAAAGGGACTAGTAAAGTAATGTGAATAAAACTAAAGGGACTAGTACAGTAATGTGAATATTGTAACTAAAGGGACTAGTACAGTAATGTGAATAGTAACTAAAGGGATTAGTACAGTAAGTGAATATGTAACTAAAGGGATTTGTACAGTAATGTGAATATGTAACAAAGGGACTCGTACAGTAATGTGAATATTGTAACTAAAGGGACTTGTACAGTAATGTGAACATAGTACCTAATGGGACTAGTACAGTAATGTGAATATTGTAACTAAAGGGACTTGTACATAATGTGAATAAAGTACCTAAAGGGACTCGTACAGTAATGTGAATAAGTACCTAAGGGACTCGTACAGTAATTGAATATTGTAACTAAAGGGAATAATACAGTAATGTGAAAATGTAACTAAAAGGGACTTGTACAGTAATGTAATATTGTAACTAAAGGGACTTGTACAGTAATGTAAATATAGTAACTTAAGGGACTTGTACAGTAATATAAATATCGTAACAGGGACTAGTTACAGTAATGTGAATAAAGTTAACTGTACAGTAATGTGAATATTGTAACTAAAGGGACTTGTACAGTAATTTGAATAAAGTACCTAAAGGGACTCGTACAGTAATGTGAAATTGTAACTAACGGGACTAGTACAGTACTAAAGTTTACTTTATTCAAATGAACTGTACTAGTCCCTGTTAGTTACATATTCACTTACTGACAAGTCCCTAAAGTTCTTTATTCACATACTGTACTAGTCCCTTAGTTATTTTATTCACATTACTGTACAAGTCCCGTAAGTTACTTTATTCACATTACTGTACTAGTCCCCTTAGTTACTATTTACATTACTGTACAAGTCCCTTTAGTTACTATATTTACATTACTATACTAACCTACGCTTAGTTACTAATTCACATTACTGTACTAGTCCCTTTAGTTACAAATTCACATTACTGTACTAGTCCCTTTAGTTACATATTCACATTACTGTAACTAGTCCCTTTAGTTACATTATTCACATTACTGTACTAGTCCCTTTAGTTACATACATTATTCACATTACTGTACTAGTCCCTTTAGTTACAATATTCACATTACTGTACTAGCCCTTTAGTTACAATATTCACTTTACTCTACGAGTCCCTTAGTTACTATTTCACATTACTGTACGAGTCCCTTTAGTTACTATATTTACATTACTGTACGAGTCGCTTTAGTTACAATATTCACATTGCTGTACTAGTCCCATTAGTTACAATGTTCACATTAATGTGCGATCCCTTTAGTGACTAAATTTTCATTACTGTACAAGTCCCTTTTTTACAATATCCACTTAATAGTCCCTTTAGTTGCTTTATTTCAAATTACTATACACATCCCTTTACTTACATATATACATTACTCTACTACAGTAGTCCCTTTAGTTACTTATTCACATTACTGTACAAGTCCCTTTAGTTGCTTAATTCAAATTACTATACTAGTCCCTTTATTTACAATATTCACATTACTGTACTAATCCCTTTAGTTACTTTATTCAAATACTGACTAGTCCCTTTAGTTACAATATTTCACATTACTGTACTAGTCCCTTAATTACAATATTCTACTAGTCCCTTTAGTTGCTTAATTCAAATTACTGTACAAGTCCCTTGTTACTTTATTCACATTACTGTACTAGTCCCATTAGTTACAATGTTCACATTAATGTGCGAGTCCCTTTAGTGACTACATTTCATTACTGTACAAGTCCCTTTATTTAAATATCCACTTTAATAGTCCCTTTAGTTGCTTTATTCAAATTACTAACATCCCTTTACTTCCATATATACATTACTCTACTACAGTAGTCCCTTAGTTACTTTATTCACATTACTGAACAAGTCCCTTTAGTTACAATATTCACATTACTATACTAGTCCCTTTAGTTGCTATTCACTTACTATACTATCCCTTTAGTTACAATATTCACATTACTGTACTAATCCCTTTAGTTGCTTAATTGAAATTACTGTACTTGTCCTTTAGTTACAATATTCACATTACCGTACTATCCCTTTAGTTACTTTATTCACATTACTGTACGAGTCCCTTTAGTTACATATTCACATTACTGTACTAGTACCTTTATTGCTTATTCATTCAATTACTGTACTAGTCCCTTTAGTTGCTTAATTCAAATTACCGTACTAGTCCCTTTAGTTACATTATCCACATTACCATACTAGTCCCTTTAGTTACTTTATTCCCTTTAGTTACAATATCACTTACTGTACTAGTCCCTTTAGTTACAATATTCCTTACTGTACGAGTCCATTTAGTTACAATATTCACATTAATGTATGAGCCCTTTAGTTACAATATCCACATTACTGTACGAGTCCCTTTAGTTACAATATTCACATCCTGTACGGTTCTTTTAGTTCAAATTCACATTACTGTACTAGTCCCTTTAGTACAATATTCACATTACTGTACTAGTCCCTTTAGTTACTTTATTCACATTACTGTACAAGTCCCTTAGTTACATATTCACATTACTGTACGAGTCACTTTAGTTACAATATTCACATTACGTAGTCGAGTTCTTTTAGTTACAATATTCACATTACTGTACTAGTCCCTTTAGTTACTTTATTCACATTACGTACAAGTCCCTTTAGTTACAATATTCACATTACTGTACGAGTCCCTTTAGTTACAATATTCACATTACTGTACGAGTCCCTTTAGTTACAATATTCACATTACTGTACGAGTTCTTTTAGTTACATATTCACATTACTGTACGAGTCCCTTTAGTTACAATATCACATTACTGTACAGTCCCTTTAGTTACAATATTCACATTACTATACTAGACCCTTTAGTTACAATATTCACATTACTGTACTAGTCCCTTTAGTTACATATTCACATTACTGTACTAGTCACTTTAGTTACAATATCACATTACTGTACTAGTCCCTTTAGTTACAATATTCACACTTACTGTACTAGACCCTTTTACATATTCACATTACTGTACAAGTCCCTTTATTTACAATATTACATTACTGTACAGGTCCCTTTAGTTACAATATCACATTACTGTACGAGTCCCTTTTGTTACATATTCACATTACTGTACTAGTCCCTTTAGTTACAATTCACATTACTGTACAAGTCCCTTTAGTTACATTTTCACATTACTGTACGAGTCCCTTTAGTTACAATATTCACATTACTGTACTAGACCCTTTAGTTACATATTCACATTACTGTACAAGTCCCTTTAGTTACATTATTCACATTACTGTACTAGTCCCTTTAGTTTACAATACCCATTACTGTACAAGTCCCTTTAGTTACATTATTCAATTACTGTACTAGTCCCTTAGTTACATATTCACATTACTGTACTAGACCCTTTAGTTACAATATTCACATTACTGTACAAGTCCCTTTAGTTACATTATCACATTACTGTACTAGTCCCTTTAGTTACAATATTCACATTACTGTACAAGTCCCTTTAGTTACATTATTCACATTACTGTACGAGTCCCTTTAGTTACAATATTCACATTACTGTACTAGTCACTTTAGTTACAATATTCACATTACTGTACGAGTTCTTTTAGTTACAATATTCACATTACTGTATAGTCCCTTTTGTTACAATATTCACATTACTGTACTAGTCCACTTTAGTTACCAATATTCACATTACTGTACTAATCCCTTTAGTTGCTTAATTGAAATTACTGTACTTGTCCCTTTAGTTCAATATTCACTTACCGTACTAGTCCCTTTAGTTACTTTATTCACATTCCTGTACGAGTCCCTTTAGTTACAATATTCACATTACTGTATAGTACCTTTATTTGCTTAATTCAAATTACTGTACTAGTCCCTTTAGTTGCTAAATTCAATTACCGTACTAGTCCCTTTAGTTACATTATCCACATTACCTACTAGTCCCTTTAGTTACTTTATTCCTTTAGTTCAATTTCACATTACTGTACTAGTCCCTTTAGTTACAATATTCACATTACTGTACTAGTCCATTTAGTTACAATATTCACATTATGTATGAGCCCTTTAGTTACAATATCCACATTACTGTACGAGTCCCTTTAGTTACAATATTCACATTACTGTACGAGTCTTTTAGTTACTATTCACATTACTGTACTAGTCCCTTTAGTTACAAATTCACATTACTGTACTAGTCCCTTAGTTCTTTATTCACATTACTGTACAAGTCCCTTTAGTTAACAATATTCACATTACTGTACGAGTCACTTTAGTTACAATATTCACATTACTGTACGAGTTCTTTTAGTTACAAATATCACATTACTGTACTAGTCCCTTTAGTTTTATTCACATTACTGTACAAGTCCCTTTAGTTACATATTCACATTACTGTACAGAGTCCCTTTGTTACAATATTCACATTACTGTAGAGTCCCTTTAGTTACAATATTCACATTACTGTACGAGTTCTTTTAGTTACATATTCACATTACTGTACGAGTCCCTTTAGTTACAATATCACATTACTGTACTAGTCCCTTTAGTTTACAATATTCACATTACTATACTAGACCCTTTAGTTACAATATTCACATTACTGTACTAGTCCCTTTAGTTACAAATTCACATTACGGTACTAGTCCTTTAGTTACAATATTCACATTACTGTACTAGTCCCTTTAGTTACAATATTCACATTACTGTACTAGAGCCCTTTAGTTACAATATCACATTACTGTACAGTCCCTTTAGTTACAATATTCACATTACTGTACAGGTCCCTTTAGTTACAATTTCACATTACTGTACAGTCCTTTTGTTACAATATTCACATTACTGTACTAGTCCCTTTAGTTACAATATTCACATTACTGTACAAGTCCCTTTAGTTACTTATTCACATTACTGTACGAGTCCCTTTAGTTACAATATTCACATTACGGTACTAGACCCTTTAGTTACAATATTCACATTACTGTACAAGTCCCTTTAGTTACATTATTCACATTACTGTACTAGTCCCTTAGTTACAATATTCACATTACTGTACAAGTCCCTTTAGTTACATTATTCACATTACTGTACTAGTCCCTTTAGTTACAATATTCACATTACTGTACTAGACCCTTTAGTTACAATATTCACTTACTGTACAAGTCCTTTAGTTACATTATTCACATTACTGTACTAGTCCCTTTAGTTACAATATTCACATTACTGTACAAGTCCCTTTAGTTACAATTATCACATTACTGTACGAGTCCCTTTAGTTACAATATTCACATTACTGTACTAGTCACTTTAGTTCAATATTCACATTACTGTACGAGTTCTTTTAGTTACAATATTCACATTACGTACTAGTCCCTTTGTTACAATTCACATTACTGTACTACACTTTTTAGATATTCACATGTACTGACGAGTTCTTTTAGTTACAATATTCACATTACATTACTGTACTAGTCCCTTTAGTTACATATTCACATTACTGTACTAGTCCCTTTTGTTACAAATTCCACATTACTGTACTAGTCCCTTTAGTTACATATTCACATCATTGTACTAGTCCCTTTACTTACTTCATTTACTTGAACTGGGTAGAGTAACATACAATTTGGCTTAATGGAAAACTATGCAGGCACGAACTATCTGGCCATCTTTGAATATGGAGAGATGTGTGGACCCGATTGAAGGAGGAGCCGAAACATCAGTTAGGGTAGGCCACACTTGCCCGTTTTGCGACTGCGCATGCGATTGGTTAAAATGGAAATCACGGGAATGCAAAAATTCCCGTATCTCCGATGCGCATACAATTGCACATACGTTCTGTTTTTGTTAACGCATGGGTTTCCATAACTGAAAACGGCAAAATGGCATGCGCAAAACGCACACACAAACCCAAAAGTCGCGACACAATCGCATGCTAAACGCGCATGATTCCGTGCGCGATTCCGGTGCTTGCAGTGTGGCCTCGGCCTTACCCTTTAATAGACTAGACATGTGTAATGTTAACTATGTCCATGTTAAAATGCGTCTTTGGCTGCAGAGCTACTACACTACATTTTCCAGCAACCTGTGACAGACGATGACAGCAGCTGGAGGGTTCAGGATTACAGATCACAGGGCTATGGTATCCCATATATTGTCTAATATAGCTTTAACACCTAGAAATGATCCAAATTTCTATCCATGCTTTGTTTTATACAAGCACAACTACTAGTGTCAATCTACAACCTGTATTTTTAGTGGAATTTGCTGCATTTTAATTACACACCATGTTTGCCATGTTTTTACTAATAAAGCCCGAATGGTTTTTTTTTCTCATTGTGTCCAATTGTTTTTTGGTCTTTTTTTTTTTTGTGTCTGTTGGTGTTGGAACTGTTACACAGCGAGTAAGGAATATTGCGTCGGACAGGAAAAAGGGGGATATGAGGTCCTATTTATAAAAGCTTGTTATGAAAATAAAGGGGCAAAGTAATTAACCAATGCCGGTAAGTGCAGCGTGATCATACGGCGATAGTTCAGCGTACAATACCATGCATTAGTAACTAGTGTAAGGAATTGTATAGGCTATGATCCAATTACGATTGAGATTGCAAATGTACGGACGCGATTCTAATTGTATGGCCACACCACAATCGGAAATGTACGACCATCAAAGGTGTGGAATCACGAAATATTCGAGATTGCGCTTTATAAATACGTCCCAAAGTGCCATCATTATTTTACTCTATTGGACATTACTTACTGTCTTTTATTTACATTGTTGAAAGTTATTCAACTTTACTGAAGTCATTTACACCAGGCACTATTTAAGTACCGGTCGTTAATGATGACCACATGATTACTGTAACATTGTAAATAAGATGATAGTCAGTCATTATTTTACATCATCAACAATAAAATATAACGATGGTTATTTTTACAGTACCACGGCTTTACAAATACATCCATATCCATAGGGCCATATTCAATAACACGTGGTATTGGAAACTTGGCTGCAGTGAACATTTGCAAATGTTAGTTTGTACAATACTACGCAAGGTATTGTATGGGCGATAGTACAATTACAGCAAAGGAGCTTTGTCTTACACCCCCGCTTTTCAATTATCTAACAGGAGCCGGAAAGAAGATTGTAAACTACCTGCCAGCTCGCTCCCTTACAGATTTCTCATACAGTTGCGGTGTATTCTGTCTCTGGTAGATCGTGCTCGTGGGTAAGTTTTTATACCAGGCGGACAAAATTATTTTTTCTTTTTAACGGCTAATCGTGCGTATGATGGTAACATACTTGCAATCAGCTTTTAAAAATGGGTAATCATGGTGGGGGCCCGGGGCTCGGTCTGCAATATTGTGGGGGGGCCTGGGCCCTGCAGTTCAACCACCCCTGTCAGACCTCAGTCCATTAGCCAGTGTTGTCAGCCCTCTAGTTCTTAGCTGTGTTTCAGCCCTCCAGTTCTTTAGCCTTGTTGTCAGCCCTCCAGTCCATTAGCCTGTGTTGTCAGACTTACCAGTTCTTTAGCCAAGCCAGTGTAAGTTCTCCATCCAGTTAATTAGCAAGTGTAAGTTATCCTCCAGTTTATTAGCCAGTTTTTATAGCTCTCCAGTTCATTAGCCAGTGTTGTCAGCTCTCCAGTTCATTACACGTGTAGTCACTCTCCAGTTGATTAGCCAGTGTTGTCCCCCCCTCAAGTTCAGTAGACAGTGTTAGTCAGCCCTCCAGTTCATCAGAGAGTGTTAGTCAGCCCTCCAATTCATGGTCTTAAATTGGGTGGCCAAATGTTTTCTCCGCATGCTATCTCGCACACCGCATGTCTCTTCTTCTGAAATGTCCCTATTTTGCATTTTAAACTCTTGGGAGGTATGTTTCCAAAGTTGTGACCCCCAGTGTTTGAATGGGTCAGGTTTAGGAAACCGAAGTTCCGCGTGCAAGCGTTGAATTCGGATGCAGGTTTGGGTTGGATCTTTAGAAAAACCGAGCAACACACGAGTACTCTGCTAGTATTATTAAATTGAAAGAGTCACATGACATGGCTTGCACCCTTTTAATTGTATTCATGTACTTATTTAGTACATAGCACTACATATTCTGTAGCACATTACAATTATTCAATTATCTAAGTCTACAATGTAATCACTTTAGTTCACACATACATCCTCTAATCGTGGGGAAAAGGGTGTACCGCAAGGAACCCCACACACGGGAACATAAAACCCTTGTGAATAGAAATTAATGAAACTGGGTAGTTCATTCCTCCGGAATTTATTGAAATTCCAAAAATCTGATTCCCATTTCGTGTAATATATTGTTTTCAAACAATGATTTTCAACCACAATTTTCTAATTTCCTATAAGCTCCAACTTTAGAAATGTTTAAAAATGACGTCAGATCTGCGGCTTTTCAAAACCAGCACTTCTAAAACACTGCAACTGCTGAACAAGAGAGAATTCCAACCAGGACTGCAATTTCCAAGGTATTTATGTGTGCTTTTGTGTTATATCAAATAATATTCCGTTTTGCTACACAGAGAGCAGACATACAGCTTTATAGAACAATCTAATCTAATAACCTGCACTGACCACACAGTTGGCACTGTGTAACGGTGATCATATTTAACAGGAGCCAAAAAGAAGGTGAGTAAATTTACCTTGCTCGCGATCCCCTTTAGCTGCAGTGGCATTTTTATATGTTCGCAGTGGGAGACGCCCATTAATGGGAATCGGGCGGCCATACACGGCCAATTGTATTGGCTCATTTAAAGTAAATGGAAGTGATACGACCAATGGAAAATTTGCATATTTCTCGACTGATCTGAATGCCGACTACGGTTGTTCATTAGTATTACGGTCTGACGGTGGGGCCTCTACACACTGCCAATATTGGTAAATCCTGTTGGTCCACGATGGGATTAACCTAATATCGCCACCATAGCAGAACCATGTACCTCATACACCTAAACCTCCATAGCCAGCTCCATGTGCTCCCTGTATCCCAAATGCACCTTAACCCGCATACCTAGCACCATGTCTTCCCGTGACTCTCACACACCTAACCCTCCATAGCCAAGCTCAACATGTTTCCCTGTGCCTCACATGCAAACCCCCATAGTTGCATGCGAGGCATAGGGAAACATGTTGAGCTGGCTATGGAGGGAAGCATGTTGAGCTGGTTATGGAAGTTTAGGTGTGTGTTATAAGAGGAACAGGGAATCATGTGGTGATGGCTGAGGGGTTTAGGTTTGCGTAAGGCACAGGGATTCAAATGGTGCTTCTATGGAGGTTAAGGTGTATTTGAGGCACAGGGAAACACGTGGTGCTGGATATGGGGGTTTTAGGTGTGTAAGGCTCAGAAAGCCCTGGTGCGGTCTATGGAGGTAGGGCTGCTACGGAGTTTCAGGAGTGTAAGACACAGTGAACCACATGTGTTAGATATAGGGTCTCAGAAGTGTGAGGCTCAGGGAAGCACATGGTGTTGGCTATGGGCGGTTCAGATGTGTGAGGCACAGGGAAGCACATTGTGTACTTTCCCAATGTTATGGTTATGTGAAAGAATTGGTAGGATGGTTCTTGCTTCCATAGCATTAATACCATAAGACAGTCTTTTTGGACGGTACTTGAGATCTTCACTATGGAACACTTCAAGTGAGCCAGATGGCAGAATTGAGTAACCGGTTTGATGTCTTTAAGAAGTCTAGGGTTGAAAATTATCTTCTGAAGAGTCTCATGGGCACTGTCGTGAGATATATCCAACAGATATTGTCAATATTTTAAATTGGTCCATGTCCACATTTATGTAGCTTAAAGGACGCAAATTTGTGCTTATTAGCAATATGAAACATAAGTGACTTCCATCGGTCTATAATTTGGTCCTCATCTTGTTACAACTCTGAGCACACCACCAAAGATGGTTGATTATTGGAGTAATCCAACTTTTTGATCACTGCAACCTCTCTTTTTACTGGCAGCTACTAACTATTTTTAAACATTTAGCTAAGTGCCAAACATCAACTTGGTGTTCTATTTCCTAGTGAGGTAGTAGATAAGAATTTTTTTTATAGATACATGTCTTATAGTGGCAACAACAGATGATGTCCTGGACCAAGTTGTTCAACATGGAATTCTACAATTTTGTCATTGTATTGATCCTGTAGAGAATAGATACAGTACTTTGCTGAATGACCAGGTTATCAACTGCCCATCCCCAGCTAAGACTACTGCTCTATCTTTCAAATCATCAT
Organism: Hymenochirus boettgeri; assembly: GCA_019447015.1. Taxonomy (NCBI): domain Eukaryota; kingdom Metazoa; phylum Chordata; class Amphibia; order Anura; family Pipidae; genus Hymenochirus; species Hymenochirus boettgeri. The sequence continues at coordinate 360,063,140 of CM033469.1, read as the reverse complement.
CAATTTCTTTCTTCTCCCATGTCCAACTTCGGTGAATTGTAGAGAATAGATAACTTTTTGGTAACTATAGTAACTTGTTTTTCATATGCATTCTATTCCGAATAGATCAAATAGTTCTTTAAAGGACAACTACACTCACCTCACCCTCGCTCCTCTTCCTCCAAAGCTGCATAGTACCCAGGGTGAGGACCTAAAATCGCTAAGTCCTCACCTGGGTACTTCCCTAACTCCTGCACTACTTACCGCAAATCTGCTTCGCCGATCGCTCCATTCCTCCGCTCTTCCTGCTTCAGTGACAGATCGCGAGGCAGCCAATAGAAGATACGCTCTGCAAGGAGGCGTGTCTTCCATTGCTCCTCGCGACTGTCACTGACAGTAGAGAGAGGTGGAACAGTGGGTCGGCGAAGCAGATTTGCGGTAAGTATTGCAGGAGTTAGGGAAAGTACCCAGGTTATGGACTTAGCGATTTAGGTCCCACCCTGGTACTATGCTGCAGTGGATCGGAGAAAAGGTGAGTATAATTGTCCTTTAACCTTTGTGAAAGATGAACACTAAATAGAATTGAGCTGCCACATTACATTTCCATCTATGATTCTTTGATAACAGTTGTGTACTCCATTCATACTGCAATATGGTCATCAAGCAACCATCGACCCCTCAGCATTTTTGTCTATAGGCACGATGTTTGATTATGGACTATTCTCACGACTGGCACTGAACTTGGTGAAGAAGATGGTAATATTTTCCTCAAAAACTTGTATTTTCTTTGGGTTTTTCTTACATTGAGTAAAATCCATAGAACTCTCGGATAATTGACTCAGGATATAGAATCCTTTTCTAGCTGCTGTACAGTTTGATTCTATAGTGACTTCCCTGAAATTTCTAGATTTTCTTGCTGGTTGGCAAGGACAATTGAGATAAGTAAGAGTATTAATTCCTCTGCTGATTTAGATATAGGATCCATTTGCCATTAAAGGGACTAGTACAGTAATGTGAATATTGTAACTAAAGGGACTAGTATAGTAATTTGAATTAAGTAACTAAAGGGACTCATACAGTAATGTGAATATAGTAACTAAAGGGATTAGAACAGTAATGTAAATAAAGTAACTAAAGGGACTAGTACAGTAATGTGAATATTGTAACCTAAGGGACTTGTACAGTAATATAAATATCGTAACTAAAGGGACTAGTACAGTAATGTGAATAAAGTAACTAAAGGGACTAGTACAGTAATGTGAATATTGTAACTTAAGGGACTTGTACAGTAATATAAATATCGTAACTAAAGGGACTAGTACAGCAATGTGAATAAAGTAACTAAAGGGACTAGTACAGTAATGTGAATATTGTTAATAAAGGGACTAGTACATTAATGTGAATATTGTATCTAAAGGGACTAGTACAGTAATGTGAATAAAGTAACAAAAGGGACTAGTACAGTAATGTGAATATTGTAACTAAAGGGACTAGTACAGTAATTTGAATTAAGCAACTAAAGGGACTAGTACAGTACTGTGAATATTGTAATTAAAGGGACTAGTACGGTAATGTGAATACTGTAACTAAATGGACTAGTACAGTAATTTGAATAAAGTAACTAAAGGGAATAGTATGGTAATGTGAATATTGTAACTAAAGGGACTAGTACAGTAATTTGAATTAAGCAACTAAAGGGACTTGTACAGTAATGTGAATAAAGTAACTAAAGGGACTACTGTCAGTAGAGAATGTATATATGTAAGTAAAGGGATGTGTATAGTAATGTTAATAAAGCAACTAAAGGGACATGTATGTGTGTGAATATTGTAACTAAAGGGACTATTAAAGTGGATATTGTAAATAAAGGGATTTGTACAGTAATGAAAATTTAGTCATTAAGGGACGCGCACATTAATGTGAACATTGTAACTAATGGGACTAGTACAGCAATGTGAATATTGTAACTAAAAGGAATCGTACAGTAATGTGAATATTGTAACTAAAGGGACTCGTACAGTAATGTGAATATTGTAACTAAAGGGACTCTTACAGCAATGTGAATATTGTAACTAAAGGGACTAGTATATTAATGTGAATATTGTATCTAAAGGGACTAGTACAGTAATGTGAATAAAGTAACTAAAGAGACTAGTACAGTAATGTGAATAAAATAACTAAAGGGACTTGTACAGTAATGTGAATAAAGTACCTAAAGGGACTAGTACAGTGAATGTGAATATTGTAACTAAAGGGACTTGTACAGTAATGTGAATATTGTAACTAAAGGGACTCGTACAGTAATGTGAATATTGTCAACTAAATGGATCGTGACGAGTAAGGTGCATATTGTAACTAAAGGGACTCGTACAGTAATGTGAATATTGTAGCTAAAGGGACTAGTACAGTAATGTGAATAAAGTAACTAAAGAGACTAGTAGAGTAATGTGAATAAAGTAACTAAAGAGACTAGTACAGTATTGTGAATATTGTAACTAAAGGGACTCATACAATAATGTGAATATAGTAACTAAAGGGATTAGTACAGTCATGTGAATAAAGTAACTAAAGGGACTTGTACAGTAATGTGAATAAAGTACCTAAAGGGACTCGTACAGTAATGTGAATATTGTAACTAAAGGGACTCGTACAGTAATGTGAATATTGTAACTAAAGGGACTAGTACATTAATGTGAATATTGTAACTAAAGTGACTAGTACATTAATATGAATATTGTAACTAAAGGGTCTAGTACAGTAATGTGAATATTGTAACAAAAGGGACTCGTACAGTAATGTGAATATTGTAACTAAAGGGACTAGTACATTAATGTGAATATTGTAACTAAAGTGACTAGTACAGTAATGTGAATATTGTAACTAAAGGGACTCATACAATAATGTGAATATAGTAACTAAAGGGATTAGTACAGTAATGTGAATATTGTAATTAAAGGGACTAGTACAGTAATGTGAATAAAGTAACTAAAGGGACTTGTACAGTAATGTGAATAAAGTACCTAAAGGGACTCGTACAGTAATGTGAATATTGTAACAAAAGGGACTCGTACAGTAATTTGAATTAAGCAACTAAAGGGACTAGTACAGTACTGTGAATATTGTAACTAAAGGGACTAGTACATTAATGTGAATATTGTATCTAAAGGGACTAGTACAGTAATGTAAATAAAGTAACTCAAGAGACTAGTAGAGTAATGTGAATAAAGTAACTAAAGAGACTAGTACAGTATTGTGAATATTGTAACCAAAGGGACTCATACAATAATGTGAATATAGTAACTAAAGGGATTAGTACAGTCATGTGAATAAAGTAACTAAAGGGACTTGTACAGTAATGTGAATAAAGTACCTAAAGGGACTCGTACAGTAATGTGAATATTGTTACTAAAGGGACTCGTACAGTAATGTGAATATTGTAACTAAAGGGACTCGTACAGTAATGTGAATATTGTAACAAAAGGGACTCGTACAGTAATGTGAATATTGTAACTAAAGGGACTCGTACAGTAATGTGAATATTGTAACTAAAGGGACTAGTACATTAATGTGAATATTGTATCTAAAGAGACTAGTACAGTAATGTGAATATTGTAACTAAAGGGACTCATACAATAATGTGAATATAGTAACTAAAGGGATTAGTACAGTAATGTGAATAAAGTAACTAAAAAGACTAGTACAGTAATGTGAATATTGTAATTAAAGGGACTAGTACAGTAATGTGAATAAAGTAACTAAAGGGACTTGTACAGTAATGTGAATAAAGTACCTAATGGGACTAGTACAGTAATGTGAATATTGTAACTAAAGGGACTTGTACAGTAATGTGAATAAAGTACCTAAAGGGACTCGTACAGTAATGGAATAAAGTACCTAAAGGGACTCGTACAGTAATGTGAATAAAGTACCTAAAGGGACTCGTACAGTAATGTGAATATTATAACTAAAGGGATTTGTACAGTAATGTGAATATTGTAACAAAAGGGACTCGTACAGTAATTTGAATTAAGCAACTAAAGGGACTAGTACAGTACTGTGAATATTGTAATTAAAGGGACTAGTACAGTAATTTGAATAAAGTAACTAAAGGGACTAGTATGGTAATGTGAATATTGTAACTAAAGGGACTAGTAAAGTAATTTGAATTAAGCAACTAAAAGGACTTGTACAGTAATGTGAATAAAGTAACTAAAGGGACTACTGTAGTAGAGTAATGTATATATGTAATAAAGGGATGTGTATAGTAATGTTAATAAAGCAACTAAAGGGACATGTATGTATGTGAATATTGTAACTAAAGGGACTATTAAAGTGGATATTGTAAATAAAGGGATTTATACAGTAATGAAAATTTAGTCATTAAGGGACGTGCACATTAATGTGAACTTTGTAACTAATGGGACCAGTACAGCAATATGAATATTGTAACTAAAGGGACTAGTACAGCAATGTGAATATTGTAACTAAAGGGACTTGTACAGTAATGTGAATATTGTAACTAAAGGGACTTGTACAGTATTGTAAATATAGTAACTAAATGGACTAGTACAGTAATGTGAATAAAATAACTAAAGGGACTAGTACAGTAATGTGAATATTGTAACTAAAGGGACTTGTACAGTAATGTGAATAAAGTACCTAAAGGGACTAGTACAGTAACGTGAATATTGTAACTAAAGGGACTTGTACAGTAATGTGAATATTGTAACTAAAGGGACTTGTACAATAATGTGAATAAAGTACCTAAAGGGACTCGTACAGTAATGTGAATATTGTAACTAAAGGGACTCGTACAGTAATGTGAATACTGTAACTAAAGGGACTCGTACAGTAATGTGAATATTGTAATAAAGGGACTCGTACAGTAATGTGAATATTGTATCTAAAGAGACTAGTACAGTAATGTGAATATAGTAACTAAAGGGATTAGTACAGTAATGTGAATAAAGTTACTAAAGGGACTAGTACAGTAATGTGAATAAACTAAAGGGACTAGTAAAGTAATGTGAATAAACTAAAGGGACTAGTACAGTAATGTGAATATTGTAACTAAAGGGACTAGTACAGTAATGTGAATATAGTAACTAAAGGGATTAGTACAGTAATGTGAATATTGTAACTAAAGGGATTTGTACAGTAATGTGAATATTGTAACAAAAGGGACTCGTACAGTAATGTGAATATTGTAACTAAAGGGACTTGTACAGTAATGTGAACATAGTACCTAATGGGACTAGTACAGTAATGTGAATATTGTAACTAAAGGGACTTGTACAGTAATGTGAATAAAGTACCTAAAGGGACTCGTACAGTAATGTGAATAAAGTACCTAAAGGGACTCGTACAGTAATGTGAATATTGTAACTAAAGGGAATAATACAGTAATGTGAAAATTGTAACTAAAAGGGACTTGTACAGTAATGTGAATATTGTAACTAAAGGGACTTGTACAGTAATGTAAATATAGTAACTTAAGGGACTTGTACAGTAATATAAATATCGTAACTAAAGGGACTAGTACAGTAATGTGAATAAAGTAACTTGTACAGTAATGTGAATATTGTAACTAAAGGGACTTGTACAGTAATGTGAATAAAGTACCTAAAGGGACTCGTACAGTAATGTGAATATTGTAACTAAAGGGACTCGTACAGTAATATGAATTTTGTAACTAAAGGGACTAGTACAGTAATGTGAATATTGTATCTAAAGGGACTAGTACAGTAATGTGAATATTTTAACAAAAGGGACTCGTACATTAATGTGAATATTGTATCAAAAGGGACTAGTACAGTAATGTGAATAAAGTAATTAAAGGGACTAGTACAGTAATGTGAATAATGTAACTAAAGGGACTAGTACAGTAATGTGAATATTGTAACTAAAGGGACTAGTACAGTAATGTGAATATTGTATCTAAAGGGACTAGTACAGTAATGTGAATAAAGTAATTAAAGGGACTAGTACAGTAATGTGAATAAAGTAATTAAAGGGACTCGTACAGTAATGTGAATATTGTATCTAAAGGGACTAGTACAGCAATGTGAATAAAGTAATTAAAGGGACTTGTACAGTAATGTGAATATTGTAACTAAAGGGACTAGTACAGTAATGTGAATATAGTAATTTAACAGTATGATAAAGAATGCTTGCTACATAAATACATTTGCCAGTATTTGTTCATGAAGAGGCCTAGACATGTCTGCCATTCTAGCTGCCATTAAGACATGGGCTCCAAAAGATCTTTACATGGGTAGCCTAGCTGCCAGTCATTACTTCTGCTGGTTACTGATCTGCAGCCATGTGTAGGGGAAAGGGACCATTCCAGTGACCATATCAGTCCTAAACTGCTTTAGGGGAGTAGCCCTTGTATCCAGAATACAGGTACACACACATATATATATTACCAACTGAAATGTCTGGTTAACCGGGGCAGATCTGCTCAAATTTCTTTCTTTACCATCTACACTTATGGGTTTTACCCCGTTATGTTTCCTAAATTGCAAAACATTCCGGTACCGTGCACCATAGCATGGCACTTCATTAAATCAAAGTCCAAACATCCCCTTACATGTAAATAAAATGTATCTTGTACCTCAACATGTGTTATTTGTGGAAGAAACTTAAGTTTAAATCAGTTCTAAACCTTAAAACATCTTATCTGCCCGCAACCCCAACTGCTATTTTTACAAGCCTATTACATACATTTGTAATGAGATATTTAAGGATAATTAATGTCCCCATTCTAGCAGAGAAGGCTGGCTCCTCCCTTCATGCAGCCAATCAAAGCTGTGATACTGACATCACAGCCAATGATTGACTGCAGTTTTCCCTGCTCTCCCCTCTGCACATGCTCAAGCTAATAATAAAAAACTCATTGAGCAGAGTGAGGAGGCAGATAACGTTGTAAGAATGGAAGATAAATTTTATTAAATGTCTGGTTACAAATGCATGTAATAAACTGGTAAAAATAGCAGTTGGGATTGAAGGCAGATAACTGACAAGTCACTCTTTTTTGTTTTAAGGGTGGACTTACCATTTAAATCCTCATGATTTACAAGATTTACTTATTGGAACCCAACACTTAGAACAGCTACATAGGTCAGTTTGTGACAACTCCTTAGAGCCAAAAATTACATTAAAATGCATTTATCTATTTTTCCCTAAAAGGAGGCCAAACAGCTGCTTAAGTGTTTCAAAACCAGCAAGTGTCATACAAGGTCTTCTAAAGCACAACTCTAGATACACACATGCCTAGTATACTACGTATACTGACAACTCCCAGCGCATTTTGGAGGGTCTCTAACGTAATGTGGTCACATTTAGAACATAATAATGGCAACACATGAGAAACTGCACCAAGATTAGAGATCTCATGGTTCCGTGGCAGAGAATGTGATTTCTACTTTATCATGGCATCTACGTGATCCATAAAACCAATACAGAAACAGACCACAGGATGCACCCTAGATCCGAAGCCGAACATACTAATTATAACTGCGTGGCTTTGTAATCTGCTAGTTCACATAAATTAAATCAGATTTCTACAGCTGTGATTTAGTAACTAGACTTACTGGGTACAAAATCCCAAGCCACGTTCCTTACCTTACTGTAACCCCAAAAATGCATTAATCAGTTTGTTGCAGTTATTGTATTGCAGCAAGGTAAGGAGCACCCCCAGCTTGCGGGGTGTTTACTAGACAATGAAATACAGTCTGTCTGCTAGATCGGTATTTATTTTACATTTCATATAACCTGCACCAAAATAATAGAGATCACTCTTTGTAAACTTGCCCTCTAGCATTTGCCATCAATACACATCCCAGAGTCAGTCAGTAAAATTGTTTATCATTAGATTATTAACCTGCCCGAATCCTCAGACATCTACCAAAGCAACAGGCAGGAAGAGGCAGAGGTCCCACTGTTGACAGATTTGACAGAAGGGAGGGTTGAGGTCTACAAATGGATGTTTCAAGTCTGTAATGGGCCATTTGATCCCTACAGCTACATTTCCATTACTACAGTAGCTGGACATTAGGGAAATTAAATAAAAAGTATAATCAGACTGACAAGATTTTAGCAGCAGATATAGCTTCAGATTTTTTACTGTGGAAAAAATGTCAACTCAAAAGTGACTATGAACCCAAAGTAAACCATGAAAATATAACAAGTTCAGTGCCATTTGTGCCCCTCCATTTATCATTCTGGCAAGATTCCGCTTTCCTCTGCTATTGGCATGTTAAAGGGATGTTAATAATTACAGATACTTCAAATTTAGTGATTCTCCTTGAAATATCTTATTCTTATTTTAAACTTTCACAAAGTTCAATCTGGTCCACAGAAATTGGTGACTCCCAAGGACCTTATTTATCAGTAGGTCTTAAGGTTTATGCACACACTAGATTAAGCTTGGTACACACCAGCAGATGATTTGTTCCGACCGACTGTCCACCACTATTGAGTGGACGGCCAGAATGTATCACTATCTGTCATGGTGAAAGTAGCCACGGCTGCCAGTCTGTGCTACAGGGGGACACCTGACTTATCAGTTAGTGAAATATCGGCCCAAAACATTAGGTGGTGTGTACCCAGCCTAACTGTCAAGCAAACTGTCTGATAAATGATCGGCAGTGTATCCTCTAAGGATGGGTACACACAAGCAGATTGATACCAGATTGATACCAACCAACCAACTGATATTTCCGTGTATTAGTTGGTCGGATCGGATAAACAGCAATCCGACATGCCGGTAAATTATGGCCAATCGTACAGTCTCCTAGACAAAGAATCTGATGGTGTATACCAGCCCTAACCTGGGTGTATGTGCGTGCAGATTAAAGTAGTGCGCAAACAAAAATCTGTTGGAATATAAGCACTGCAGTGTGTAATGCACAAAATTTCATTTTGTATGCGCAAAGATATGTATCTACTTACACAACTGGTATTAAATTAGAGGGAACATTGTGGATCGTCTAGAGTGTGTAAAAGTGTCTCCTGACATCACCTGGTGATCAATCACTAAACAATGTTGAGGAGAGACAGCCTTTGTTATCCTGCAGTGGTGTCTTCTGGTCGCAACCCCTTCCTATCTGTATAGGGATGGTCAGAGAAGTGTTCATCATATCCATAATCTCCATCTATCATATCTACATAGCTTTATGCTGCCCATACACGTGCCTGACAATTCGAATGTCGAACCAGTCGGAATGTTGGGCCAGGAAGTGGTTTCTTACCCTGCGACATTCCCAGACGGTTGCTTTGTGATCAGCATTATGCCTGTAACATCGAATGCAAAGTACAATAATGTAGGCGGTTTGATGAAAGTCTCGGGAACGTCCAAGGTACATCAAATAAATGTATTGCCACCTTTACATAAGAAGCTTGAGTTATCTGAAAGCAGCAATGTAATGTTCAGACATCTGTGAAACCAGAAAATCATGTCCTGAGTGTAGACATCAATCTCACAAAACAAAAGTCATTTTTATACAAATAAAAAAAACATGGCTGATGGTATAAATTACCATAATATCTCCAGTCATTATCCACCCCTCCTTTCCCTTCCATCTGCTATTTTTACAAGCAATCTCATTGTGGTATATAAAATAAATAACAACTTACAATTGAACATTACATTAAATCATGGCACAAAATTTCCTAGAGAATTAAGGGGCTAAATATTAACCAGAATTCCCCCAGCTTCTATAGAAACAGTCCTTCCAGTCAGTTCAAATTGATAGCTCCCAAATAGCAGTATAATTGTTAAATATCATTTCAAACAAACAGGGTTCCTAAAATCGCTTACTACATACATTGAGGTGCATCAAGATGGTCAGGAACGAGGTCCCCCCCTCCCCCCAAAAAAGGTAAGTAAACAATTTGCATTCATTTCAAAACAAACTCATTAGCAGTTACAAGTCCATATAGTAAACATCTCTTTACTTTTTATATATATATATATATATTTTTTTTTTCTTTTCTATACGCTCTTCAAATCTATAACTTAAAATGAAGAAGCTCTAATCTCCTCTGACCCAGCTGCCTTTGGGATTGGCTTTTGAAGTGTATAAGAAAAACGAGATCGTACCTGTAAATGAATGGAAATAAAAAGTAAACCTTACGCGTGACGGTATATTAAAGGACAACCTGGGCGAACTTCATACAGAAATATCTTCCAGTATAAAAAGGAAGAACTTTACACAAGTGGTTTCATAGGTACAATGCGTTGATCGTTTAAAGATGCATTCTCTGACTCCTGGCAAGATTAGAAGAAGTAATGCACTTTTTTTTTTTTTTTTTGTCCAGCAGTTGAAAAGATCCTGAGAAAATGTTCAGATTAAACATAAAATACGGAGGGCGTCTCCCATCACTAAGTTTTAGCACAAAAACCGTAAGAAAATAAATAAATAATAAGCGACTAAACTTTATCCACGGATGGTGGATTGCTTTAAACTACTGGTAATAACGGAATAACCAGAATGATACAGTGCTAGACTATAGGAAGATCCGGCACTGAATGTATTCGAAGTTCATTATGGCCAATAATGAAATAGGAGGTAATTTGTAATTCAAGTTTTATTTATTGATTTCCTTTAAATTTACCCTCTTTTTTTGCTGCTAAAGTCACGCCTCGATTCCCCTCTTTGTGCCCAGCTATAATCTGCGGAAATTGGCTAAACACACTTTCTGTAAGGAGATTGCCTGCCTGGTTTTGTGCAACTCTGATGCAGAGCCCAAAGTTCTGTGACGAGAGACAGTGCATCTTTAAGAGGGCTGGTCATTGCCGTCATGTCTTTAGGATTATTGGTTTGTTTACTTTTCTAGCTGCAGTCTAATAGTTTGGCCAAGTTGTCTCGTAATTCAGTGAGTTCAAAGATTTTCCCGTCCAGGATTTCTAAAAGGGTTTTCAAGTTATTGCGAAAAGCTTCTTGCTCACTCTGACTTTTTTCCAGACGGTTTTCTAAGTCGGTTAACTGCCCTTCAAGATCTTTGTTTCGTGTTTCTATCTCCTGTAAATGAAACAGAAATGTAATGGTCACTAAATCTTGTAAATTTCTTAGATGAACCAGAGATTGTATTGTGGGGGATACGTAGACTTGAAATTAGAAATGAAAGCTAAAAGCTTCAGAGAATGCAGAGAATTGTAGACATGATTATGTGTAGTAATCTACCCATCACTATAAAGTTCCCAGCTCTGTGCCAGTTGGCATTGTCCACATATTATCCAATGAAGACTGATGTTTCAGATACTGTTTGTTGCCTGTAGGTTTCATAAAGATAGTTTGTGTGTTTGAATGGAAAGATGGAGGCTTCAGGTTTGTGGCGGATCGGCACCTGCGATCGTATGTGTGTATGAACCTTTAGAAGGACAAATAATGCATTGTTTTAATTTGCAAATTTCTAGACTGTATGTCAGGAAAGTGTGTTTTAGGCTTAAGTTTTCCTTTGAAATTAGGCTCTGGATGGGAATAAAACCTTTACAAATCGATTTTACTTCTGAAAGTCTGTATACTTCATGGTTAATACAGGTTACAGTATAGTCCTAGTGCAGTCGTTACAGCTGAACAATGAGAACTTATTAGAAATAATATCCTGACTGTTGAGCATGTCTGTTATTCAGTGATTGACTTCTCATTACCGGGAGCGTTGAATTATTTAAGGCTTATCAATCTTATCAATTAGAGTTACAGTGTTTGTTAGATGAGCTTGTCGATTAACGGTACAATTAGAATCTTAGACTAATTAAATATTCCTTTGATGAAATAATTCATCCGAGCACCATAAAGGATTTCATGCCTTTTGACAGAAACACAGCATTGACTTTGCAAGGTGCAGCATCTCCTGCTTAATATAAACTCCTAGTGCGTTTTCTGCCGGTTAAAAAGGATAAACTATATCTATAACTATATTTTTATACATTTTACAAAATAACATAACAATAATAATAAAAAGTAGAAGGAGACTTTAAAAGGACAGCTCCATCCTCATAATGACAACTTTTAGAAGGAATGGCTCCTTTTAAATATTTTGGGATATCCTACCCTTGTCCTCTGGAATCATTAGCTTATGCCTGCTATGCTCCTAGATGCCTTTTGGAAACTAAGGGGTAGTGCATTTTAATGGCTATATTTGTTAATTTCCTCTTTAGTGAGCTGGTTATGAGCTTGGGCATGTTCAGAGGAGGCAGCTAGGCATTGGCTGTGATGTCAACGGTCATATCCATGACTGACAATTGGAAACTGAACCAGGAACTTTTTCATTTGAGGGGTGGACTTGCCCTTTAAAGAATCCAATCATTATTATTATCCTTTAAAGGAAGTAAATAGTAATAAATGTGAGACAACAGAGAAGGAAAATACCTGTAATTTTTGGCTCAAGGAATCTTTTTCTTCTTGCAACTCTTTTGCTCGTTCAATCTCTTCTTTCAATCTTTCTATTTCCTACAACCACAAATAATATATGAGAAAAGAAAAAAATAACCCCAAAGCAGACTACAGACAAAGTACGTAACCAGGCTGTAAACATAAAGCTAATATCGGCTTCCTTAGATTATCTCTATGAGCTCCTTGTAGATGCTACTGGGATGTATTGTGGAAAACCCAGTGTGGATCTATAGCCAATGGCATACAGATTCCATTGGAAGAGGTGAGCCTTTGGCTACAGATCTGGGTAAACACTGTACTAACATTCTACCTATAATTTGTACTAAAGTATAAGGACCAACAGAAATCTGACAGATCTCACTCAAGATGACAAAGGTTTGTTGGTCGGAGGAATGTTTGTTTTTCAGCCACACACTTGAGTTTGTAGAACATTATAAAGAATATGTCTGTAGAGCATTATATAGAACAGACCTGGGCCTAGGGGCCACATGCGGCCCTTTAGCTGCCCCTGACTGGCCCCTCAATACTAGACCTGTACCCCCCAAAAAATCTTAACATTAATTTTCTTAGGCTGGATAATTAATTTATTTGTATTAAAGGGCAACTATAGTGGAAAAAAAAAACATTGTCTATATTCAATGTACAGATCACTTAGTATAAGCTGCCTTACTTTCATGTTGCTGTGTGGCTTCCTTTCTTCACACTGGCAGAAGTTTGTACCAAGCGGTGTAGTCCCCCTCCCCTCTTTGTCTAGTCCCCCTCATGCACTATAGGGCTTGTATTCTTTACAAGTAAGTTACTGAACTCTGCCTGTTCTCTAAGTTTGCTAATTGTTATTTATTTTTGCACCTAAAGTTCATATCTCTTCCCCTGCATAGCTGAGATCATAATCACTGAAGACAGAGTCAGTGTAGCAGAAGCTGTAGTGAGACCTTCACAAACACAGTGAAACTGCTTGTTATCCTGATACATTTCATTTGCTTTAGTCTATATATTTCATAGATTGCACTGTGTGTCTTGTTTGGTATATAGTCTGTATTACTGTATTATATATACTGTATTAGTGTTCCATTTGAGTCACTGGTTTTGTATGTATATAAGATTTTTTTGGGGGGAGGGGCTGTTTTATAGTGTGTTATGCTCATATTGCTGGGTTAATGGTTTATTGATTGTGTTTAGCACTACAGCATTTGACTTTGTGTTGCACATAGTGAATAGTGAAGGAGTATGTGACAGTACTGCATGGGAGCTTTGGATTGTGTGGGTGTGTGCCTTTAAGTGACAGATGAGGTGTAGCAGCTCCTACAGATCACAGCATATTCTCGGGGACTATGAAGAATTTAAAGAAACTAAAGCTACCCTGGTGGTTGGGATGACGTATAGGATACATTAGAAGGAATTTAGAAAAAACAATTTTTCTCACTATAATTGCCCTTAAAGTTAATTAAAAAAAATCAGATGACCTGATAATAAATTGAATTTGATGGAATGGATCTAAAATATTACACACCTTCTAATAAATAAAAAAAAATCCAATAAACCAGGTATACTAATTAAAGAACTAGGTATATTAATTAAATCTTTTTCTAAATTCACCTCGGAATTAGCATGTATGGAGGGGGCTAGTCCCTTAAGCACCCAAGGGACTGCCATCTCTGATACAAGGGAGGAGGAACTAAGGATCAGGAATGCTAGGCAGATGGTAGTGGTAGGGGACTCCATTATAAGGAAGGTAGATGGGGTAATCTGCCGCCCTACATGCCGAACTGTGTGTTGCCTGCCTGGTGCTATGGTTCGTCATGTGGTGGATTGTGTAGACAAATTATTGGGTGGGGCCGGGTGTGACCCGGCAGTCTTGGTTCATATTGGTGCCAATGACAAAGTAAGAGGAGGAGATGAGGTCCTTAAACATGATTTCCAAGAGCTAGGGGCCAAGTTAAAAGCAAGGACCTCTAGGGTAGTGTTTTCAGAAATACTACCGCAGGGAGACAACGGGAGCTTAGGAGCATTTATGCGTGGCTAAGAGGGTGGTGTAAGGAAGAAGGGTTTGGGTTTATAGAGAAATGGGCAGACTTTGCTGTCGGCTAAAGACTCTTTAGTAGGGATAGGTTGCACCTCCCTGATGGAGGGTTGGAGGAGATTTTAAACTAGGTTAGGGGGGGGTATTAGCAGTCTCACTGGGATAGATAGCCCAGGAGGAAAGCAGGGTGTAGATAGGCCAGTGGTGGGTGGAAAGGGGGGTGGGGCTAGCATAGGGGATAGGGAGGCAGGTGTATTAACATGTATAAATAAATTACAGGATCATAATCTAAAATGTATGTTTGCAAATGCGAGAAGCCTGGCTGACAAAATGGGTGAATTGGAAATGATGGCGTTGAATGAAGTATGATGTAATAGGTATAGCAGAAACGTGGTTGGACAGTTCCCACGACTGGGCTGTAAATTTAGAAGGATAAGCCTGGTTTAGGCAGGACAGAGAAAAAAGGGGGGAGGAGTATGTGTTTATGTAAAAAAAGAATTGAAGCCAAATTTAAAAGTGATAACTGGCGATATGGATGTTAAAGTGGAGGTAATATGGGTGGAATTAGGCAACAGGAAAGGGGGTAATGTCATTGTTGGTGTCTGCTATAAGCTGCCAAATGCTAGCAGGGAGGAAGTGAGTCAGCTTTGTATGCAGTTGGCAAGGACTGCAAGTTTGGGGAGTGTACTCATTATGGGGGATTTTAATTACCCTGACATTGATTGGTGTAGTGGAACTGCCATCACAGAAAAGGGCGATGATTTCCTGAATTTGCTGCAGGATCATTTTCTCTCACAGGTGGTTGAAGTTCCTACTAGAAAAGGAGCTCTGTTGGATCTGGTAATATCTAACATCATAGAGCGCATTATAGATATAAAGGTAACTGGAGGCTTAGGGAATAGTGACCATGAAATAGTGTAGTTTGGACTTTGTTATCGAAAGGAAAAGTGCGCTGGGTTAACAAAGACTTCATTTCGGGAAGGCAAATTTTCCCAGGTTAAAAGTAGCTCTTTAGAATGTCAACTAAATTTATACCTGTGACAGATTGGCCCTTAAGAGCTGCTTGGGCCTTGTTATGGGAAATACTCCACAGTCTTTCAGGGAAGGAAGCAACACAGTTCAGGCTTAAAGGCAATTTAACAGTCTTTAACCCTTTCCCTGCCACAGATCATATATTCACGATCTGTGCAGTGGATACTCAAACTGCCACAGATCGTGAATATACGATCTGTGGCTTCCCCCCTCCCAAAAATGTTTTCCCCCCTGCTAGGGGCGATCGGGGGGCAGCATTCAACTGCCCCCCTAGCCCCCTCGATCCCCCCTCGGTTTGGTCCAAATTCGAAGGGGGGATCAGGAGATATCCCTACCTTTCCCTGCATCAGCCGGTCCCACGAGGAGGAAGTGAGGAGGAGCTCTTCAAAGACGGAAAGGGAGACCCCGGTGACTCACAGAACTTCCTCCTTCACCGGGGTCTTCCCATAGAGTGGTGTAAGACTGACACCTAGTGGTCTAGTGGAGGTAATGCAGGTGATCTCCATTCAGATCACTCTGCAGTACCTAGTATAGTACAAGCTGTCATGCAGACAGCCTTACTATACATTTTGTGAATGGAACTCAAAGTTCCATTCACAAATAGGATTTTTTCTAAGTCTTTGCTACTTAGAAAAAATGATTTCCGGGAAGTGATTTTTCCGATCGGATTTCGAATTGGAAAACGGGCATTTATGCCCGTATTCCAAGTTCGGTATCATTCCCTAAGATGATTTGATGATCATCTTTGGGAATGATCCCCCCAAAAAAGGGGAAATGCACACAAAAAAAATCTTAAAGTGATACACACACTTTTTTTTTTTTTTTTACCCTAAAACTATAAATTTGTTGGATTTCAAGGGAAACTAAGCCTATTTTAGTAGGAAATTTTGCAGAGGTACCAAAAAAAGACCGTATTGATTTTTTAGGATCAGTAAAGTGTGCAAAAACTTGTGTGACTCTCCGTACTAACTGGTTTTCCACTAAAAGGGGGAGTAGGGATAGGGGTGGGGGGTGGGGGGTGGCGTTTTTTAATTTTTTCTTGTAATTGCAATTGCGCATGGATCCCATTTGAGCTAGTTGGTGGCCCCGTCTCTGTTTGCACCCACCCTTATGGCATACCGTTTGATTCAGGACATGTGGGAGAGTGATATTTAGTGGGGGGGTTTATTTGTGGGGGGCATTTCCAAGTTTTGGGGCTGTTTGAAATTACAGACAACTTTGAATTTTTTCTTGTAATTACACTTGTGCAATTGCCGTTTAGTGGGTTTTTTACTTGCCGAGTGGGTTTAGGTAGGATTTCAACCATTGAGTCCTCTTATTTTATTTTTTCACAAAATCTCCTAAAAGCACGGAGTTCTATGGATAACAGCGCCTGGAATTCTTCATGTATATACGAAAGCATGATACCATCACGTAGCTGAAGGTGTGTAGATTCCAAAAATATATAGTTTGTGGGGAGAATTTCCATGTTTCGGGACTGTTTCCTTAGAAAAAGTGTAGGCTGTTCAAATTAAAGAGCACTTTGATTCTGTGCATGCGTCCCATTTGAGCTAGTTGGTGGCCACGTCTCTGTGTGCATCCACGCATATGGCATACTGTTTGATTCAGAACATGTGGGAGAGTGATATTTAGTGGGGGGGTTTATTTGTGGGGGGCATTTCCAAGTTTGGGGCTGTTTGAAATTAACAGACAACTTTAATTTTTTCTTGTAATTACACTGTGCATGTGTCCCATTTGAGCTAGTTGGTGGCCACGTCTCTGTGTGCACCCACACATATGGCATACCGTTTGATGTAGGATATGTGGGAGATTGACATTTAGTGGGTTTTTTTGCTTGTCAAGTTGGTTTAGGTAGGATTTCAATCCTTGAATCATCTTATTTTATTTTTCACAAAACCTCCTAAAAACACAAGAGTTCTTTGGATCACTGGGTCTGGAATTCTTCATGTATGTATGAAAGCATGGCATCGTAACGTAGCTGAAGGTGTATAGATTCCAAATATATAGCTTGTGGGGGGAATTTCCATGTTTCTGGACTGTTTCCTTAGAAAAAGGGTAGGCTGTTCAAATTACAGAGCACTTTGATTTTTTCTTGTAATTGCATTTGTGCATGCATCCCATTTGAGCTAGTTGGTGGCCACGTCTCTGTGTGCATCCACACACAGGGCATACCGTTTGATTCAGAACATGTGGGAGATTGATATTTAGTTGGGGGTTTTATTTGTGGGGGGCATTTCCAAGTTTTGGGGCTGTTTGAAATTACAGAGCACTTTGATTTTTTTCTTGTAATTACACTTGTGCATGTGTCCCATTTGAGCTAGTTGGTGGCCATGTCCCTGTGTACATCCACGCATATGGCATACCGTTTGATTCAGGGCATTTGGAAGATTGATAATTGACAAGTTTTTTTTACATGACATGGAAATTTGCCATGATTTTTAACTTTGAATTGTATTTTTATAAATTTTTCCTGAAAATCTGGTAAAAAAGCGAAATTTTACATGAAACTGCGCTCATACCATTGGTGGTATGCATAAAAGAATCACACCATTGTGTAGCTGAAGATGTGTAGATTCCAAAAATATATAGTTTGGGGGGGTATTTCCAATATAGAGGGGTGTTTAGTCTGACAAATCTGAAAAGTTGCTGTAATTGGGCCATTGTTCATTGGCTCACTTTGTGGCTAGTTGATTCCACGTTTGCGTGTGTAACCATACATAGGGCATACCGTTTGATTCGGGACATTTGGGAGATTGATATTTGGTAACTTTTTTTTACTTTACTTGTGATTTTGGCATGATTTCTACCTTTTTTCCAAATTTTTTAGAAAATCTGCTAAAACTGTGAACTTCTACGAAGAACTGCGCCCACACCATTGATGGTGCGAATGAACAAACTACAGAATTTCGTAGATAAAGGTGTGTGGATTTGAGAAATATATGGTTTGTGGGGGTTGTTTTGTGGGGAAAAATTGCAGACTGTTCAAATTCAGATTTGGCTGAATATATTTGCTGTTTCTGAGCCATTGTGCATTGTTTCACTTTGTGGCTTTTGGCTTCCACGTCCACGTGTGTAACCACACATATGGCATACCGTTTGATTCAGGACATTTGGGAGATTGATATTTAGTAACTTTTTTTTACATTCCATGAGGTTTTGGCATGATTTCTACCTTTTGAAGTTGTTTTTTGTTCATTTTTTCAGACAAATGCGAACTTCTATGAAGAACTGCACCCACACCATTGATGGTATGAATGAACAAACTACAGTGTTACATAGCTGAAGGTGTAAATTTCAGGAATATATAGTTTGTGGGGGTTATTTCTAAGTTACGGGGGTGTTTTGTGGAAAAAACTGTAGACTGTCCAAATTCGGAGTTGGCTAAATATTTTCGCTGTTTCTGAGCCATCGTGCATTATCTCACTTTGTGGCTTTTCGCTTCCACGTCCGTGTGTGTAACCACACATATGGCATACCGTTTGATTCAGGACATTTGGGAGATTGATATTTGGTAACTTTTTTTACATTCCATGGGGTTTTGGCATGATTTCTACCTTTTTGAATGTTGTTTGATGTTCATTTTTTTTTGAAAATCTGGTAAAAGTGCAAACTTCTACGAAGAACTGCGCCCACACCATTGATGGTATGAATGAACGAACTACAGCGTTACATAGCTGAAGGTGTGTAGATTTCACACATATAGTTTGTGGGGGGTATTTCTGAGTTGGGGGGGGTGTTTTGTGGAAAACTGCAGACTGTTCAAATACAAAACTGTTCAAATACAAAACTGGCTAATTTTTTTTTGCTGCTACTGACATTTGGCACTGGTCACGCTCTGGGTTAGTTGGTAGCCATGTCTCTGGGTACACCCATGAATGTGGCATACCGTTTTATTCGGGAGGGGTTGGGCTTTCATATTTGAGATGCGTTTGAACTTTCGTCCACAGTTTTTAGCTGAAATTCGCATTTGATTTTGTCTCTGATTTTACAGTTGAGGAAAAAAAGGAAAATGTGAGAAAATAACTTACAATTGGACGAAGAGCTGCGTCCGGGTATCTGCATTTTGATCGAAACTAACCTCACTCATACAATCCTGCGGGTGTGTAGTTTCTAAAAATATCTCACTTGTGGGGATATTTTAGTTAATTTGGTAGATATTCTATGTTAACTGTCAGTAGTGGTTACACATTTTAATTTGGTGTAATATTCTTGAAGGTGCAGTTTTAGTTTGGGGGGGTCTCCTGTACAGGAAAAGTCGGGTACCTACATATATCTGGTATCGTTGTACTCGGGAGTATCTGAGCTTTTAGAAACAGTAAGATTTTTGTGTGTAACCTTAAGATAACTATAAGTAAAAATGGGAAAAATCCATGAAAATTTGCAAATTTTTCATTTTTTTTTTTTACATATTTTACCCATAATTCCAGTAAAATTTCCAGAAAAGTTACAAAATTCTGTTACCATGTTAAAGTACACTTTGTGCTGAAAAAAACAATGTATAATATTCCTGATTTACTGCAAGGTTTCCTACTGTAAAATTAGTCTAAAGCGATTGAGGGCAAAATCCTGAAAATTCTTCTGGCAGTTAACGCAAAAAAAATGAAAATCTCCTGGCAGTGAAAGGGTTAATGGTCTTCACTGGTGTTCACATAAAACAAAATAAACAAAACAAAACCCTTGCACCATAGCGCTGGCTATACAGTTCAAGCTATCTATTGTTGGGTAGCTACTCCACACCAACACATAAATAACACATTAGAAAACAAAATGAGTTCAGTTCCAAACACAGTGCCTTACTTGTGAGGTTCTGATTTCTCCCTCCACAGCTCCCTGCCTCTGTGCAGAGAGAAAGAGACAAACCCCAGACTCCTGTTTTAACAGTCCTGATTAGCACAGGTGTAACATCTACCTGGTCTCTCAGGGCTTAACCAAAGAGCTGTGCAGGATTACCAGTGGAATGGAACAAACAGCCCACCCGCTTTCCATTTGTTCCAGACCCTGAGACCCTAAAC
This sequence comes from Hymenochirus boettgeri, assembly GCA_019447015.1. Lineage (NCBI taxonomy): Eukaryota > Metazoa > Chordata > Amphibia > Anura > Pipidae > Hymenochirus > Hymenochirus boettgeri. The sequence continues at coordinate 360,042,696 of CM033469.1, read as the reverse complement.
TGTCTGTGCAAATTCAACTTGCATTTGTATCCACACACACACACACATTTCTCTGCGCCTATTATTCCACCTTTCAGGGTAGACGCTGCACAGCAAATCGGGACTTACATATCTTCCCTCTATAACCAGACCAGATCTCCTGTCACATACCCTTGGGAAATAAATGTAAAAAAAATAAATCCACGCCCATGTGGCTGAATTCTGATGTAAAGAGCCAAATGGAAAAGAAGAAAAAGGCATTTAAAACCAGAGGGAACAGAAAGGGCCTTTAGGGATTATAAAAACTGTAACAAGGAGTATAAGAAAGCAATCAAACTAGCTAAAATTAATAATGAAGTTAGGATAAGCCTAATTTTTTTTTAAGTATATTAATAAGAAGATGAGGACTGAGAATGTGGCACCATTAATTAATGGGGATAAGTTAGTTACGGAGGATGGCGATAAAGCAAATGTCTTGAATATTTTTTTTCCTCTGTACACACTATAGAAGATCCAAGTACAGATATTATAAAGTATAGCAGCAATAATGGTATAAAAGATTCAAGTTCACTTTGTTTAACCGAGGATATGGTACAGAATTAACTAAATAAGGTTAATATTAATAAATCTCCTGGACCGGATAAAATACATCCTCGGGTACTTAGGGAGCTAAGTTCAGTTTTATCTAGGCCATTGTTTCTTATTTTTGCAGATTCCCTCATGTCCGGAGGTGTGCCTGATGTTATTCCAATATTCAAAAAGGGTAGACGTTCACAGCCGGATAATTACAGTCCTGTAAGTTTAACTTCAGTGGTGGGGAAGATACCTGAAAGTTTAATAAGGGAACATGTTCTAGAGTATGTTTCAAGGACTGACATTATAAGTAGTAACCAGCATGGATTTAGGAGGAATAGATCTTGTCAAACTAACTTGCTTGGCTTTTATGAGGAAGTAAGCAGAAATTTAGACTCTGGCATAGCAGTAGATGTAGTTTACGTGGATTTTGCCAAGGCTTTTGATACAGCCCCCCATAGGCGACTAATGTATAAGCTAAGGTCTGTTGGTGGGAGTCACATTTGTACATGGATAGAAAATTGGTTAATGAATTGGATGCAGAGAGTAGTTGTTAATGGGGCTTCATCATTATGGACTGTGTTGGGGCCGCTTCTATTTAATCTATTTATTAATGATTTGGCAGTGGGTATTGTCAGCAAGGTTTCTGTGTTTGTTGACGACACAAAACTTTGTCGACCATTAAAAACTTCAGAGGATGTGCAATCGTTGCAGGGGGATCTAGATAGATCACATTGGGCTGCTAAGTGGCAGATGAGATTCAATGTTGAGAAATGTAAGGTGATGCATTTTGGACTTCCTTGTGCTGCTTATAAATGGCTTTGTGTTAAGTGAATCCCTGTTGGAAAGGGATCTTAGGTTTGGTGGATAACAAACTTAAAGGTAGCAAGCAGTGCCAGGTGGCAACAGCCAGAGCCAGCATGGTATTGTCTTGCATAACGAGAGGTATGGACAAGCAGTGCCAGGTGGCAACAGCCAGAGCCAGCATGGTATTGTCTTGCATAACGAGAGGTATGGATTCAAGGGAGGACATTTTTTTTCTCCCTCTTTACAAAACATTAGTAAGGCCTCATTTGGAATATGCAGTGCAATTTTGGAATCCTGTATACAAAAAGGACATATTTGAAATGGAAAGGGTTCAGAGAAGGGCAACTAAATTAATTAGGGGATTGGGGGAGCTTGAATATAAGGAGAGACTGGAAAGGTTACAATTATGTACGCTGGAGAAAAGGCGCTTGCATGGGGATATGATTACTGTGTATAAATACATTAACGGGCCATACAATAAACTATCTCGGGCATTGTTCACCAATAGAACATGTCAGAGGACACGAGGACATCCCTTAAGACTTGAAGGGAAAAGGTTTAGGCTTCAAGTTCGGAAAGGGTTTTTCACTGTGAGAACGATATAGGTCTTCCAGTGGACGTTATTATGGCAGGTTCATTGGTCAGTTTAAAAAAAAAGCTGGATGAGTTTCAGTAAACAAGGAATGTTGCAAGTTAATGGTATTGATTCATAAAGTAGAGTTGATCCAGGGAAATTTCCGATTGCGTCTGTAGAACATTATCTAGAATACGTCTGTAGAACACTATCTAGAATACGTCTGTAGAACACTATCTAGAATACGTCTGTAGAACATTACATAGAATACGTCTGTAGAATATTATCTAGAATATGCCTGTAGAGCATTATCTAGAATATGCCTGTAGAGCATTATCTAGAATATCTGTAGAACATTATATACAATATGTCTGTAGAACATTATATAGAATGTCTGTAGAACATTATCTAGAATATTCTGTAGAACATTATCTAGAAAATGTCTGTAGAACATTACCTAGAATGTCTGTAGAACATTATCTAGAATATTCTGTAGAACATTATCTAGAATATGTCTGTAGAACATTATCTAGAATGTCTGTAGAACATTATCTAGAATATGTCTGTAGAACACTATATAGAATATGTCTGTAGAGCACTATATAGAATATGTCTGTAGAGCACTTTATAGAATATGTCTGTAGAGCATTACATAGAATATGTCTGTAGAACATTAAATAGAATATGTCTGTAGAACATTACATAGAATATGTCTGTAGAATATTATCTAGAATATGCCTGTAGAACATTATCTAGAATATGTCTGTAGAACACTATCTAGAATACGTCTGTAGAGCATTATCTAGAATACGTCTGTAGAGCATTATCTAGAATATGCCTGTAGAGCATTAAATAGAATATGTCTGTAGAACATTACATAGAATATGTCTGTAGAATATTATCTAGAATATGCCTGTAGAACATTATCTAGAATATGTCTGTAGAACACTATCTAGAATACGTCTGTAGAGCATTATCTAGAATACGTCTGTAAAGCATTATCTAGAATATGCCTGTAGAGCATAATCTAAAATATGTCTGTAGAGCATTATCTAGAATGTCCGTAGAACATTATATACATTATGTCCGTAGAACATTATATAGAATATGTCTGTAGAGCATTATATAGAATATGTCTGTAGAGCATTATATAGAATATGTCTGTAAAGCATTGTCTAGAATATGTCTGTAGAACATTATCTAGAATATGTCTGTAGAACATTATCTAGAATAGGTCTGTAGAGCACTATATAGAATATGTCTGTAAAGCACTATATAGAATATGTCTGTAGAGCACTATATAGAATGTCTGTAGAGCATTACATAGAATATGTCTGTAGAACATTACATATATGTCTGTAGAACATTACATAGAATATGTCTGTAGAATATTATCTAGAATATGCCTGTAGAGCATTATTTAGAATATGTCTGTAGAGCATTATATAGAATATATCTGTAGAACATTATCTAGAATATGTCTGTAGAGCATTATTTAAATATGTCTGTAGAACATTAATATAATATGTCTGTAAAGCATTATTTTTTTTTTTTTGCCTTCTTCTAGATCATCAGTTGGCAGGAAATGAGGTATTGCTAGATGGGTTGGACTGGATGGACATATGTCTTTATTCAACCTCAAATACTATAACAAAATTCAGTTTTGCAATCTCTATAATGAGAATTTATTTGAACTTATCGGCCCGTTCTTTCACGACAATCCAAGTTTCTCATGAGGCCCCCTGGGAAATTTAATTGCCCACCTCTGATATAGAATATGCCTGTGAGAATTATATAGAATATGTTTGTAGAGCATTATCTAGGATACGTCTGTAGAGCATTATCTAGAATATGCCTGTAGAGCATATCTAGAATGTCTGTAGAACATTATCTAGAATATGTCTGTAGAACATTATCTAATATGTCTGTAGAGCATTATCTAGAATATGTCTGTAGAGCATTATCTAGAATAGTCTGTAGAGCATTATCTAGAATGTCTGTAGAACATTATCTAGAATATGTCTGTAGAACATTATCTAGAATATGTCTGTAGAGCATTATCTAGATATGTCTGTAGAGCATTATCTAGAATATGTCTGTAAGATTTCTATATGTCTGTAAGCATTATCTAATATGTCTGTAGAGCATTATCTAGAATGTCTGTAACATTATATACATTATGTCTGTAGAGCATTATCTAGAATATGTCTTGAGAGCATTATCTAGAATATGTCTGTAGAGCATTATCTAGAATAGTCTGTAAGCATATCTAGAGTATGTCTGTAGACCATTATCTAGAATATGTCTGTAGAACATTATCTAAATAGGTCTGTAGAGCACTATATAGAATAGGTCTTGAGAGCACTATATAGAATAGGTCTGTAGAGCACTAATAGAATATGTCTGTAGAGCACTATATGAATATGTCTGTAGAGCACTATATAGAATTGTCTGTAAGCATTACTAGATTCTAGACATTCATAGAATTGTCTGTAGAACATTACATATAATATGTCTGTAGAACATTACATAGAATTGTCTGTAGAATATTATCTAGAATATGCCTGTAGAACATTATCTAGAATATGTCTTTAGAGCATTATATAGAATATATCTGTAGAACATTATCTAGATATGCCTGTAGAGCATTATTAGAATATGTCTGTAGAACATTATATATAAATGTCTGTAAACATTATATAGAACGTGTGTAGAAACTTATATGGCATATGTCTGTAGAACATTATATGGCATATGTCTGTAGAACTTATATGGCTATGTTTAGAACATTATCTAGAATATGTCTGTTAGAACATTATCTAGAATATGTCTGTAGAGCACTATAAAGATATGTCTGTAGAGCATTATATAGAATGTGTGTAGAACATTATATGGCATATGTCTGTAGAACATTATCTAGAATATGTCTGTAGAGCACTATAAAGAATATATCTGTAGAGCACTATAAAGAATATGTCTAGAGCATTATATAGAATGTGTGTAGAATTAACGGCATATGTCTGTAGAACATTATCTAGAATATGTCTGTAGAACATTATATAGAATATGTCTGTAGAGCACTATATTGAATGTGTCTGTAGAGCATTATATAGAATGGTGTAGAACATTATATGGCATATGTCTGTAGAACATATCTAGAATATGTCTGTAGAACATTTATGAATATGTCTGTAGAGCACTATAAAATATGTCTGTAGAGCATTATATAGAATGTTGTAGAACATTATATGGCATATGTCTGTAGAACATTATCTAGAATATTTCTGTAGACATTATATAGAATATGTCTGTAGAGCACTAAAAGATATGTCTTAGCATTATATATGTGTGTGGACTTATATGGCATATGTCTGTAGAACATTATCTAGAATATGTCTGTAGAACATTATATAGAATGTGTGTAGAACATTATATGGCAATTGTCTGTAGAACATTATCTAGAATATGTCTGTAGAGCACTATATAGAATGTTCTGTAGAGCACTATAAAGAATATGTCTGTAGAGCATTATATAGAATGTGTGTAGAACATTATATGGCAAATCGTAGAACATTATATAGAATGTGTGTAGAACATTATGGCATATGCTGTAGAACATTATCTAGAATATGTCTGTAGAGCATTATATAGAATTGTCTGTAGAGAACTATAAAGAATATGTCTGTAGAGCATTATATAGATGTGTGTAGAACATTTATGGCATATGTCTGTAGAACATTACTAAAATATGTCTGTAGAACATTATATAGAATGTCTGTAGAACATTACATAGAATATGTCTGTGAAATTATTAGAATATGCCTGTAGAATATTATCTAGAATATGCCTGTAGAACATTATATATGTCTGTAGAACATTATATACATTATGTCCTAGAACATTATACAGAATGTCTGTAGAGCATTATATAAATATGTCTGTAGAGCATTATCTAGAATATGTCTGTAGAACATTATCTAGAATAGGTCTGTAGGCACTATATAGATATGTCTGAACAGCACTATATAGAATATGTCTGAGAGCACTATATAGAATATGTCTAGAGCACTATATGAAAGTCTGTAGAGCACTATATAGAATATGTATAGAATTATTATATATTATTATATGTATAGAGCATTATATAGAATGTGTGTAGAACATTATATGGCATATGTCTGTAGAACATTATCTAGAATATGTCTGTAGAACATTATATAGAATATGTCTGTAGAGCCTATAAGAATATGTCTGTAGAGCATTATATGAATGTGTGAGAACATTATATGGCATATGTCTGTAGAACATTATCTAGAATATGTCTGTAGAGCATTATATAGAATATGTCTGTAGAGCACTTAAAGAATATGTCTGTAGAGCATTATATAGAATGTGTGTGGAACATTATGGCAATGTCTGTAGAACATTATCTAGAATATGTCTGTAGAAACTTATATAGAACGTGTGTAGAACATTATATGGCATATGTCTGTAGAACATTATCTAGAATATGTCTGTAGAGCATTATATAGAATATGTCTGTAGAGCACTATAAAGAATATGTCTGTAGAGCATTATATAGAATGTGTGTAGAACATTATATGGCATATGTCTGTAGAACATTATCTAGAATATGTCTGTAGAACATTATATAGAATGTGTGTAGACTATATGGCATATGTCTGTAGAACATAATCTATATGTCTGTGAGCATTATATAGAATATGTCTGTAGAGCATTTTTCTTTCTTTTGAAAGCAAAGATGTGAAACTAGGATTCAAATTACCTCTTCTTTCTTTTTCAGAGTAGATTCTAATTCTTGTATCTTCTGATTTAGTTCCGTCTGTTTGACTGAACAGCGTTTGCTTGATTGCTCAGACTTTCTAATTCACTCACCTGTATAAAGAAGGAGATGAAAGAGATTTTATGAGGATATCGCAGTCTTGTATGGCAGTTGAAAGAGCTGAAAGCTTCTTTAAACACCGATGACTTTATTAAAGGCTTTTCACCAGGAACGACCAAATTAAATTTTTTCAGTCTGTTGAAAATTTAGATACAGAAAATCTAATTTACAGCTCAGATGGTGTTTGGATATTTACAGATATTTACAGTCCCTCTGATAATAACATTATCAGAGGGACCCTATTACCTTGCCCATAAGGAACATATTTGTGTACTACTAAAGCTGGGTATACGCAGTACAGATTTACGGGAAATGACAGAGATCCTACTGTAGCTATTAAACTGGCTTCACACCACTCCTGACACTCTACCAACGCTTGACTGTGCGGGTGCCTATGGGTCTTTAGGCGTCCTATACTTAAGTATAGGGGGTAAGAAATATTTAATCACAGCTGCCAGATCTCCCGCCCAATGGTGATAGTTTGTTGTCCACTGAATTTTTTTTTTAATTGCCCATTATCATAACTATTCTTCCCAACTAAAATTTTTTGTTGATCGGTCTCCTATTTCTCCAGATATCTAGTTTTAAGCATTTTTTTTCAGCTGTCAATTGTTAAGGTCTTCTGGGAAAGGAACCTATAAGACCCCCTCTGGACGTGATATCTAAGTACCTGCTGGTCTTTCCCAGAGCCTCTGATGGTGAGGATGTTGTGCAGCAAACAGGTACCGAGTTTGCAGCTCCAGAGGAGAACCCTACAAGAACCAGCCCACAATGTGGAGAGGGCAGCGAAGACCAGACACAATAACCAGAGGACACAAATCAATTCTGGTAGTAGACAGGCAACTGCAAACTTGAAGGATGAGTTTAAAGAGGTAGCATTAGGATAGGATATCAAACAGGCAGTGGACAGCCGATTGCAATATAGATAATGAGTCTGAGTAGGAAACAGCGGTAAGTTGATCAGACTGACACTGGATAGACAAACTAAGTATGGATATGAGTCTGAGAAGGTAACAACAGGTGAGTTGATTAAACAGGCACTGGAATAAAAACAACTGCAATGGTGAATGATGAGTCTGACAGGTAACAGCAGATGAGTTGTTAAACAGACACTGGTATACAAACTGCAATGGTGAAGATAAGTCTGAGCAGGTTACAGCAGTTGAGTTGATTAGACAGACAATGGATAAACAGAATGCAATATGGAAGGAGATTCAAAGCGGTAACACTCTTTAGAACTCCAACAAACAAGGCTTAGGAACAGAGTGCTAAACACTGAACTAGCAGCAATAGCTGAAAGGCAGGGAGGGCTTAAGTAGGATGATTATATCATCATTCCACACCCACCAGTAACCAGGGAGGAGACCGAACCCCACAGTTACCCGCGCCTGTGCTTCAACACCAGTGGACGTGCACACGAGACCCAGCTTGACCGTGACGCACGCCTACAACGGAACCTCTGGGTAAGGCAGGACGGAGCCATAACATCAATCAACGCCTTATCAAACACTTCTGCTGTGTTTAGTTTTCTGTGAATTAATTATTGACATTTGGAATGTATGAATTGCATGGTGGGAGTCAGTTACACGTGGGAGGGGGGTACTATTCGGCTGAGCAAAACAACTGTATTGAAGACATGCAGCAACACACACATCTCAGGTAAGGGCTACTTACATGTATTTATTTATGATTAGGATTAGCAAACTCATTTTTATAATATAGTTACACAAAACTATATCTGTTGTATTCAATTAGATCAACTGGACTTGAAGTTTAGTTCTTGAAGATGTTTCGCTAGTCATCCGACTGGCTTTCTCAATTCAGAATGACTTGTACAAGAATCTGTGGCAATATGTACCCTGGAAAATCCCAATTAGCATATCACCCAAGTGTACATAATTGCCACAGATTCTTGACAAGTCATTCTGAATTGAGAAAGCCAGTCGGATGACTAGCGAAACATCTTCAAGAACTAAACTTCAAGTCCAGTTGATTTAACGTGAATACAACAGATATACCATGACCTGGATGAATGAGAACCATCACAAGCTAACACAAAAACTAGTCTTAAACATCATTAATTTGGATAAGAGACTGTGAACAAGTGATAGATTTCCTAGTAGTGCCACAATCCGATTGTACGATCCGTGGGTCGGACAAATTTTTTCAACTGGCCTGATGGGGAAATTGTTGGACAGTCGTTGAACGTTCGTCCATACACGATGCGACGGTGTCTGATATCGGGATATCCCGATTCGTATGACTGATCTAAGTGTCTATGGCCACCATAAGATAGAGCTCTGTTTACTTCCTCCTGTTCTTCTTTCCGAGAAGAACAAAATTTAAATGACAACTACACACCACTAACTACTGCAAGGACCCCTTCTCTACATATAAGCACACACCCTTTTGTGTAGACGCTCTGCTTCTCCTCCTGATGGCCGCAAGCTGCTGCTTCCATTGTTTAACATTGGCAGTAGACTCCAGCAAGCTGCTGTAGCTTGGCATTATTTCCTTTAATGTAGCCAGTTTCGCTTCCCTGTTTGCTGATTGCGAACTGCAAAAAAAGAAATTCAATCATTAAAATATTACAATATGATCATATTAGGGATATAAAATACAACGTAGGCATGCATACGCAGACAATTACGGTATATCCTATAAACAGTGCTTAGCTTTGCCATCACGGTCACATGTGAACCTTCCCCTCCCACTTCATCACATCTGAGTTTCTATTAGTATTATAAAGATACCTATCTATACAATGATCCATACATCTCACTTGCTAAGCTATGACCCCACTTTTTCTCTAAATCGTGACAGTGATGCAATATTGTGGCTTCGGTCACCCTGAGCTGTAAACCCTCTAATCAATAGCCCCACAGGCCCATGCAAGAGAACGTCTGCCAATAGGAACAATGGGACGTTTTCTCCTGGGAGTTTGACCTAGGGCTGAAAGCCGGTGAGGATTAGTGCAAGAGATACAATTAGAAAGAAAGGCAATTTTCATTCAGCACATTAGGCTGTCAGATCAGGAAGAATGATTAAAAAGGAGACAGTTTCAGCATAAACTGGGGACAAACAGTATTTATACCTTATATGCAAACCAGTATATATAACAATCCTGTATATAAACTGCACAAGTTCTTACTATGGCAATTCTACACTTCACTATGTATTTGTACTTACTCACCTAATTACAGTGTACGGTAGTTTTACGGGCAGGTACCCTCTTTCCTCGTGTCGCATGGTTCAAACACGTGTATAATTATTTATGTATATTATTTATAGTATACTTTATTAGTATATGCAAACCAGATACAGATACTAATACTCTCTCTTTGGGCATTCGGAATGAAGTGGCATCCTGTTTTCAATCCTATCTCTCTGACCGAACTTACTCTGTATCTTATGCTAACAACATCTCTTCTCCGGTTCCTCTTGGTGAGGGGTACCGCAGGGGTCTGTTCTTGTACCCTTAACGTTCTCCCTTTACACTATTTCCTTGGAGATGTTATTACTCTTATGGCTTCAAGTATCATTTATATGCAGACGATACACAAATCTACTTGTCCACCCCTACGCTAACCCCATGACACCCACTTGTCTCCAATTGCCTCCTGCCATCTCCTCCTAAATTTGCAACACTACCTCAAATGAAATCTTTCTAGAATTGAACTGATAATTTTTCCATCTAAACCTGGTCCTGTCCCATCTTTCTCAATCTCTGTTGACAATACCCCCATTTTCCATCCAATTGGCACGCTGCCTAGGGGTAATTATTGACTCCTCTCTCTAATTTTCTAACCACATTACCTATGTTGCGAAAACCTGGTGCTTTTTCCTTCACAATAGACAAAATCCGCAGGTTCCTTTGTCTCTCGACTTAACTCTGCCACAGTATTGTTTTGCTCTTTAATAAACCGGATCCCAATCTCCTCTGTACCGGACAACAACCTGGCCCCCCGTTAAACAGCGCCTTGTATCAAAATCATTCTCCTCTCCTAACTGGGTCTTGGTACTTTAACCACCTACTTTTTGCATTCTTGAACAGAATCCCTGTGAAGTTTCTGTCTGTAAGTTGTCAGACAGTCTCTGCAGTTGTGGCCCCCTTACCTTGCTCCTTTCACATGGATTGGATGCAAGTCTGGATGCACTTGTATACACAGCCCAAGGTGGTGCTGTGGAAACTGAGAGGAAACATGTCTACTACAGAAACAATCATATGTCTGCAGAAACACTTTATAAGCGAATATCTCTGCATTGAACGTTAACCAAAAGAGTACACAAGCCTAATAAAGCTGCAATGACAGTATCCATTCAGCTTAGGTCTGTTTTTAGTTTAGTTTCCTTTTAAAAGTGACATTATTTTCTATAATACAGGCATCCCACCTCTCCCTGAAGTTCAAGGAGTCTCCCTGATTTTAATGGCAGCTCCTGACTCCCTGAAATATATACAATCTCCCTGAAATTGTTTGTTAGAGTGAGGGAGCACATGATGTCAGAGTCTTTTAGTGGTTACAAGTGACAAAAACACTTATAGTACATGACGTGTTGTATGCATGTGTGTCTGACTGTTTTCATGAGTGTGTGTCTGTTGAGATGCATGTGTTTTTATGCAAGAGTGTCTGACTCTATACATGTGTGGCTCTGTATGCATGGATTATGCTTTTATCTTGGGGTGGGGCTTTAGGGGTGGGTATTCTCCCTGAAATGTGGGGTACCCTCCCTGAAATTAGTTTTGGCAGGGTGGGATGTTTGTATACACTACTACTATTGTAACACTCATGACATACATTGACATTATGATGACACAGTCGTAATGTTTATATAGTGGATAATGCACCCCAACTGTAATATAAGGATATTAGAAGTCACAAGGAGTTCCGAACCATATAAAGCACCGAGGCCGCAGGCAGAGTACCTTTTATACAGGGCGGGCACGAACTCCAAGGTGACTTCTAATATCCTTATATTTACAGTTGGGGGGTGCATTATTTATTATAACCTACCCTTTGTGGCTTCTGGTTTCCTTCTCCTGGAAATGTAAGATTATAAAGGCTATATCTTACAGTTCCTCCCATAGAAATCCCCCAAGGGGTAGGTTTATAAGAATATAACATTCAGGATACTCTAGATCTTGTATATGATATTTCTTGCAAAAACCAGCTGCAGGGGTGTCAGTATTGTTCATCCCCATTATAAATTACAAAGGATGTGAATTTCCCTTCTTAACGTACATACCATATTCAGATTCACAGTGTTCTCCTAAAATAAATGGATTTAAGGCAAAGCATAGACAGGATTTCCGATATTAATAGAATAAATTCTAATAACAGAAAATAGTACGCACTTAGCTAGAAATTAATTGGTAATGAATAATACTGTATTACATCATATTTAAATACGACAGAATAAAGGCTTGTTCTTTAAAATTGCAACAATTTATGACAATTATACAAAAAGCTATTTTTCCTAGCGACGGTCTCATACAGCGGATAAGAGTAAGATGTAATTACCATAGTTCTTTGTCTTTCTTTATGGGGATTGTTTGAGCTAAGAGCACTATTTACACCAGGGATGTCCCACCTGCTGCAACCCATGACTCCCAACATTCCCTGGCTTCTACTATGTTGGATCACTAAATATGTCTAGAGAATATGTCTGTAGAGCATTATCTAGAATATGTCTGTAGAGCATTATCTAGAATATGTCTGTAGAGCATATCTAAAATATGTCTGTAGAGCATTATTAGAAGTGTAGAACATTATATACATTATGTCTGTAGAGCATTATCTAGAATATGTCTGTAGAGCATATCTAGATATGTCTGTAGAGAATTATCTAGAATATGTATTGTAGAGCATTATCTGAGAGTATGTCTGTAGACCATTATCTAGAATATGTCTGTAGAACATTATCTAGAATAGGTCTGTAGAGCACTATATAGAATAGGTCTGTAGAGCACTATATAGAATAGGTCTTGTAGAGCACTATATAGAATATGTCGTAGATACTATAGAATAGTCTGTAGAGCATATATAGAATATGTCTGTAGAGCATTACATAGAATTTGTCTGTAGAGCATTACATAGAATATGTCTGTAGAACATTACATATAATATGTCTGTAGAACATTACATAGAATATGTCTGTAGAATATTATCTAGAATATGCCTGTAGAAACATTATCTAGAATATGTCTGTAGAGCATTATGATATATATATGTAGAACATTATCTAGAATATGCCTGTAGAGCATTATTTAGAATATGTCTGTAGAACATTATATATATATGTCTGTAAAGCATTATATAGAACGTGTGTGTAGAACATTATATGGCATATGTCTGTAGAACATATATGGCATATGTCTGTAGAACATTATTGGCATATGTCTGTAGACATTACAGAATATGTTGTAGAACATTATCTAGAATATGTCTGTAGAGCACTATAAAGAAATGTCTGTAGAGCATTATAGAATGTGTGAGAACATATATGGCATATGTCTGTAGAACATTATCTAGAATATGTCTGTAGAGCACTATAAAGAATATATCTGTAGAGCACTAAAGAAATGTCTAGAGCATTTATAGATGTGTGTAGAACATTATAGGCATATGTCTGTAGTAGAACATTATCTAGAATATGTCTGATAAACATTATATAGAATATGTCTAGAGCCTATATTGAATGTGTCTGTAGAGCATATATAGAATGTGTGTAGAACATTATATGGCATATGTCTGTAGAACATTATCTAGAATATGTCTGTAGAACATTATTGAATATGTCTGTAGGCACTATAAAGAATATGTCTGTAGAGCATTATATAATGGTGTGTAGAACATTATATGGCATATGTCTGTAGAACATTATCTAGAATATGTCTGTAGAGCATTATATAGAATATGTCTGTGAGCACTATAAAGAATATGTCTGTAGAGCATATATAGAATGTTGTGGAACATTTATGGTATGTCGTAGAAATTCTAGATATTGTCGTAGAACATTTATAGAATGGTGTAGAACATTATATGCAATTGTTGTAGAAAAATTCATTAGAATATGTGTTAGAGCACTATATAGAATATGTCTGTAGAGCACTATAAAGAATATGTCTGTAGAGCATATATAGAATGTGTGTAGAACATTATATGGCAAATATCTGTAGAAAATTATATAGAATGTGTGTAGAAACATATATGGCATATGTCTGTAGACATTATCTAGAATATGTCTGTAGAGCATTATAGAATAGTCTGTAGAGAACTATAAAGAATATGTCTGTAGAGCATTAATAGAATGTGTGTAGAACATTATATGGCATATGTCTGTAGAACATTATTAAAATATGCTTTGTAGAACATTATATAGAATGTCTGTAGAACATTACATAGAATATGTCTGTAGAATATTATCTAGAATATGCTGTAGAATATTATCTAGAATATGCCTGTAGAACATTATATATGTTGTAGAACATTATATACATTATGTCCATAGAACATTATACAGAATGTCTGTAGAGCATTATATAGAATATGTCTGTAGAGCATTATCTAGAATATGTCTGTAGAACATTATCTAGAATAGGTCTGTAGAGCACTATATAGAATATGTCTGAACAGCACTATATAGAATATGTCTGTAGAGCACTATATAGAATATGTCTAGAGCACTATATAGAATATGTCTGTAGAGCACTATATAGAATATGTATAGAATTATTATATATTATTATATGTATAGAGCATTATATAGAATGTGTGTAGAACATTATATGGCATATGTCTGTAGAACATTATCTAGAATATGTCTGTAGAACATTATATAGAATATGTCTGTAGAGCACTATAAAGAATATGTCTGTAGAGCATTATATAGAATGTGTGAGAACATTATAGGCATATGTCTGTGAACATTATCTAGAAATGTCTGTAGAGCATTATAGAATATGTCTGTAGAGCACTATAAAGAATATGTCTGTAGAGCATTTATAGAATGTGTGTGGAACATATTGGCATGTCTGTAGAACATTATCTAGAATATGTCTGTAGAACATTATATAGAATGTGTGTAGAACATTATATGGCATATGTCTGTAGAACATTATCTAGAATATGTCTGTAGAGCATTATATAGAATATGTCTGTAGAGCACTATAAAGAATATGTCTGTAGAGCATTATATAGAATGTGTGTAGAACATTATATGGCATATGTCTGTAGAACATTATCTAGAATATGTCTGTAGAACATTATATAGAATGTGTGTAGAACATTATATGGCATATGTCTGTAGAACATTATCTAGAATATGTCTGTAGAGCATTATATAGAATATGTCTGTAGAGCATTTTTCTTTCTTTTGAAAGCAAAGATGTGAAACTAGGATTAAAGGCAAATTACCTCTTCTTTCTTTTTCAGAGTAGATTCTAATTCTTGTATCTTCTGATTTAGTTCCGTCTTGTTTGACTGAACAGCGTTTGCTTGATTGCTCAGACTTTCTAATTCACTCACCTGTATAAAGAAGGAGATGAAAGAGATTTTAATGAGGATATCGCAGTCTTGTATGGCAGTTAGAAAGAGCTGAAAGCTTCTTTAAACACCGATGACTTTATTAAAGGCTTTTCACCAGGAGACGGACCAAATATAAATTTTTTCAGTCTGTATGAAAATTTAGATACAGAAAAATCTAATTTACAGCTCAGATGGTGTTTGGATATTTACAGATATTTACAGTCCCTCTGATAATATACATTATCAGAGGGACCCTATTACCTTGCCCATAAAGGAACATATTTGTGTACTACTAAAGCTGGGTATACGCAGTACAGATTTACGGGAAATGACAGAGATCCTACTGTAGCTATTAAACTGGCTTCACACACTCCTGACACTCTACCAACGCTTGACTGTGCGGGTGGCCTATGGGTGCTTTAGGCGTCCTATACTTAAGTATAGGGGGTAATAGAAATATTTAATCACAGCTGCCAGATCTCCCGCCCAATGGTGATAGTTTGTTGTCCACTGAATTTTTTTTTTAATTGCCCATTATCATAACTATTCTTCCCAACTAAAATTTTTTTGTTGATCGGTCTCCTATTTCTCCAGATATCTAGTTTTAAGCATTTTTTGTTTCAGCTGTCAATTGTTAAGGTCTTCTGGGAAAGGAACCTATAAGACCCCCTCTGGACGTGATATCTAAGTACCTGCTGGTCTTTCCCAGAGCCTCTGATGGTGAGGATGTTGTGCAGCAAACAGGTACCAGGTTGCAGCTCCAGAGGAGAACCCTACAAGAACCAGCCCACAATGTGGAGAGGGCAGCGAAGACCAGACACAATAACCAGAGGAGCACAAATCAATTCTGGTAGTAGACAGGCAGACTGCAAACTTGAAGGATGAGTTTAAAGAGGTAGCAGTAGGATAGGATATCAAACAGGCAGTGGACAGGCCGATTGCAATATAGATAATGAGTCTGAGTAGGAAACAGCGGTAAGTTGATCAGACTGACACTGGATAGACAAACTAAGTATGGATGATGAGTCTGAGAAGGTAACAACAGGTGAGTTGATTAAACAGGCACTGGATAAAAACAAACTGCAATGGTGAATGATGAGTCTGAGCAGGTAACAGCAGATGAGTTGATTAAACAGACACTGGGTATACAAACTGCAATGGTGAAGGATAAGTCTGAGCAGGTTACAGCAGTTGAGTTGATTAGACAGACAATGGATAAACAGAATGCAATATGGAAGGAGATTCAAAGCAGGTAACATCTTTAGAACTCCAACAAACAAGGCTTAGGAACAGAGTGCTAAACACTGAACTAGCAGCAATAGCTGAAAGGCAGGGAGGGCTTAAGTAGGACTGATTATATCATCATTCCACACCCACCAGTAACCAGAGGAGGAGACCGAACCCCACAGTACCCGCGCCTGTGCTTCAACACCAGTGGACGTGCACACGAGGACCCAGCTTGACCGTGACGCACGCCTACAAGCGGAACCTCTGGGTAAGGCAGGACTGGAGCCATAACATCAATCAAGCGCCTTATCAAACACTTCTGCTGTGTTTAGTTTTGCTGTGAATTAATTAGTGACATTTGGAATGTATGAATTGCATGGTGGGGAGTCAGTTAAGCGTGGGAGGGGGGTACTTCGGCTGAGCAAAACAAGTACTGTATTGAAGACATGCAGCAACACACATCTCAGAGTAAGGGCTACTTACATGTATTTATTTATAGATTAGGATTAGGCAAACTCATTTTTATAATATAGTTACACAAAAACTATATCTGTTGTATTCAATTAGATCAACTGGACTTGAAGTTTAGTTCTTGAAGATGTTTCGCTAGTCATCCGACTGGCTTTCTCAATTCAGAATGACTTGTACAAGAATCTGTGGCAATTATGTACCCTGGAAAATCCCAATTAGCATATCACAGCCAAGTGTACATAATTGCCACAGATTCTTGTACAAGTCATTCTGAATTGAGAAAGCCAGTCGGATGACTAGCGAAACATCTTCAAGAACTAAACTTCAAGTCCAGTTGATTTAACTGAATACAACAGATATACCATGACCTGGATGAATGAGAACCATCACAAGCATAACACAAAAACTAGTCTTAAACATCATTAATTTGGATAAGAGACTGTGAACAAGTGATAGATTTCCTAGTAGTGCCACAATCCGATTGTACGATCCGTGGGTCGGACAAAATTTTTTCAACTGGCCTGATGGGGAAATTGTTGGACAGTCGTTGAACGTTCGTCCATACACGATGCGACGGTGGTCTGATATCGGGATATCCCGATATCGTATGACTGGGATCTAAGTGTCTATGGCCACCATAAGATATAGCTCTGTTTACTTCCTCCCTGTTCTTCTTTCCGAGAAGAACAAAATTTAAATGACAACTACACACCACTAACTACTGCAAGGACGCACTTCTCTACATATAAGCACACACCCTTTTGTGTAGACGCTCTGCTTCCTCCTGATAGGCCGCAAGCTGCTGCTTCCATTGTTTAACATTGGC
Organism: Hymenochirus boettgeri; assembly: GCA_019447015.1. NCBI lineage: Eukaryota > Metazoa > Chordata > Amphibia > Anura > Pipidae > Hymenochirus > Hymenochirus boettgeri. The sequence goes on along the minus strand of CM033469.1, from coordinate 360,024,811 downwards.
AGTAGACTCCAGCAAGGCTGCTGTGAGCTTGGCATTATTTCCTTTAAGTGTAGCCAGTTCTGCTTCCCAATGTTTGCTGATTGCAGAACTGCAAAAAAAGAAATTCAATCATTAAAATATTACAATATGATCAATAATTAGGGATATAAAATACAACGTAGGCATGCATACGCAGACAATTACGGTATATCCTTATAAACAGTGCTTAGCTTTGCCATCACGGTCACATGTGAACCTTCCCCTCCCACTTCATCACATCTGAGTTTCTATTAGTATTATATAAGATACCTATCTATACAATGATCCATACATCTCACTTGCTAAGCTATGACCCCACTTGTTCTCTAAATCGTGACAGTGATGCAATATTGTGGCTTCGGTCACCCTGAGCTGTAAACCCTGCTAATCAATAGCCCACAATGGCCCATGCAAGAGAACGTCTGCCAATAGGAACAATGGGACTGTTTCTCCTGGGAGTTTGACCTAGGGCTGAAAGCCGGTGAGGATTAGTGCAAGAGATACAATTAGGAAAGAAAGGCAATTTTCATTCAGCACATTAATGCTGTCAGATCAGGAAGAAACTGATTAAAAAGGAGACAGTTTCAGCATAAACTGGGGACAAACAGTATTTATACCTTATATGCAAACCAGTATATATAACAATCCTGTATATAAACTGCACAAGTTCTTACTATGGCAATTCTACACTTCACTATGTATTTGTATCTTACTCACCTAATTACAGTGTACGGTAAGTTTTACGGGGCAGGTACCTCTTTCCTCGTGTCGCATGGTTCAAACACGTGTATAATTATTTATGTATATTATTTATAAGTATACTTATTAAGTATATGCAAACCAGATACAGATACTAATACTTCTCTCTTTGGGCATTCGGAATGAAGTGGCATCCTGGTTTCAATCCTATCTCTCTGACCGAACTTACTCTGTATCTTATGCTAACAACATCTCTTCTCCGGTTCCTCTTGGTGAGGGGTACCGCAGGGGTCTGTTCTTGTACCCTTAACGTTCTCCCTTTACACTATTTCCTTGGGAGATGTTATTAGCTCTTATGGCTTCAAGTATCATTTATATGCAGACGATACACAAATCTACTTGTCCACCCCTACGCTAACCCCATGACACCCACTTGTCTCCAATTGCCTCCTTGCCATCTCCTCCTAAATTTTGCAACACTACCTCAAATGAAATCTTTCTAGAATTGAACTGATAATTTTTCCATCTAAACCTGGTCCTGTCCCATCTTTCTCAATCTCTGTTGACAATACCCCCATTTTCCCTATCCAATTGGCACGCTGCCTAGGGGTAATTATTGACTCCTCTCTCTAATTTTCTAACCACATTAACTATGTTGCGAAAACCTGGTGCTTTTTCCTTCACAATAGACAAAATCCGCAGGTTCCTTTGTCTCTCGACTTAACTCTGCCACAAGTATTGTTTTGCTCTTTAATAAACCGGATCCCAAATCTCCTCTGTACCGGACAACAACCTGGCCCCCCGTTAAACAGCGCCTTGTATACAAAATCATTCTCCTCTCCTAACTGGGTCTTGGTACTTTAACCTTTAACCTATTTTGCATTCGATGAACAGGAATCCCTGTGAAGTTTCTGTCTGTAAGTTGTCAGACAGTCTCTGCAGTTGTGCCCCCCTTACCTTGCTCCTTTCACATGGATTGGATGCAAGTCTGGATGCACTTGTAGTACACAGCCCAAAGGTGGTGCTGTGGAAACTGAGAGGAAACATGTCTACTACAGAAACAATTCATATGTCTGCAGAAACACTTTATAAGCGAATATCTCTGCATTGAACGTTAACCAAAAAGAGTACACAAGCCTAATAAAGCTGCAATGACAGTATCCATTCAGCTTAGGTCTGTTTTTAGTTATAGGTTTCCTTTTAGAAAGTGACATTATTTTCTATAATACAGGCATCCCACCTCTCCCTGAAGTTCAAGGAGTCTCCCTGATTTTAATGGCAGCTCCCTGACTCCCTGAAATAATATACAATCTCCCTGAAATGTGTTGTTAGAGTGAGGGAGCACAATGATGTCAGAGTCTTTTAGTGGTTAACAAGTGACAAAAACACTTATAGTGACATGACGTGTTGTATGCATGTGTGTCTGACTGTTTTCATGAGTGTGTGTCTGTTGAGATGCATGTGTTTTTATGCAAGAGTGTCTGACTCTATACATGTGTGGCTCTGTATGCATGGATTATGCTTTTATCTTGGGGTGGGGCTTTAGGGGTGGGTATTCTCCCTGAAATGTGTGGGTACCCTCCCTGAAATTAGTTTTGGCAGGGTGGGATGTTTGATAATACACTACTACTATTGTAACACTCATGACATACATTGACATTATGATGACACAGTCAAGTAATGTTTATATAGTGGATAATGCACCCCCAACTGTAAATTATAAGGATATTAGAAGTCACAGAGGAGTTCCGTAACCATATAAAAGCACGAGGCCGCAGGCAGAGTACCTTTTATACAGGGCGGGCACGGAACTCCAAGGTGACTTCTAATATCCTTATAATTTACAGTTGGGGGGTGCATTATTTATTATAACCTACCCTTTGTGGCTTCTGGTTTCCTTCTCCTGGAAATGTAAGATTATAAAGGCTATAATCTTACAGTTCCTCCCATAGAAATCCACCACAGGGGTAGGTTATAAGAATATAACATTCAGGATACTCATAGATCTTGTATATGATATTTCTTGCAAAAACCAGCTTGCAGGGGTGTCAGTATTGTTCATCCCCATTATAAATTACAAAGGATGTGAATTTCCCTTCTTAACGTACATACCATATTCAGATTCACAGTGTTCTCCTAAAATAAATGGATTGTAAGGCAAAGCATAGACTAGGATTTCCGATATTAATAGAATAAAATTCTAATAACAGAAAATAGTACTGCACTTAGCTAGAAATTAATTGGTAATGAATAATACTGTATTACATCTATTTAAATACGACAGAATAAAGGCTTGTTCTTTAAAATTGCAACATAATTATGACAATTATACAAAAAGCTATTTTTCCTAGCGACGGTCTCATACAGCGGATAAGAGTAAGATGTAATTACCATAGTTCCTTTGTCTTTTCTTTAATGGGGATTTGTTGAGCTAAGAGCACTATTTACACCAGGGATGTCCCACCTGCTGCAAACCATGACTCCCAACATTCCCTGGCTTCTACTATGTTGGGATTCATAGTGTGCAAACATCTGGGCAGTCCTGAATGCGAGGCATTCTGCTGGTAACCATAGGCGCTTTCCTCCCAATCCACCACTGAAAGCAATGAGCATGTGTGGGTCTATAGGAGAAGGTTCTCATTGCAACTGTGTGATCTTGCAAGGTTCCATGAATTACACTTTCCCAGTACAATTCTCTACGGCAGCTGGAAGAGCTCCCACATTTAAGTCCCACTATTCCATTAGCTCTGTTCTATTCAGCCTAGGAGGCATTATATTCAGGTCCCCCAGAGCTCCAGTAAGCGAGACTAGACAGTGTTTTTGGCCCTATCTTGTAGCAATATAGAACTCTCTATCCCATTAAGGAACGGCTGGATAAGTCATATGTTCCAAGTGCAGAAACAGGACGGTTTCCGGTCTCCAGTGTTAAATTTAAAAGTTCTTAATCGCTTTGTAAAACCAAAACAATTCAGGTTAGAGAACCTGTCAGACTCACACTTCTTCCTTTACAGATACACTGGTGCAGAAACAACTACTCCAGTGTGTTCTTTAAACTTTAAAGGGAGAGATGCAATAACATGGCATTACTTACCTGCCTGAGATACTGCGTTGCAGTTATTACTTTGCAAGGTTTACCGCATTGTGGGGTTCCAGTCAGGTAAGGAGCGCTGGTTTATAAGAGAGACTTTCCGTTTTGTGTTACATAGTAATGCAAAACTTACTGTTGTGGTTTTTGCACTGCATGCCTGCGCTGTTGATACAAAATGGCGCAGACCCCTCTAATGCAATTTAAAGCTCACTCTACCCGGATATTACATCGGGTAATGTGGGTTTTACACTTATTTTGTGGATAACGGCAAACATTACATCTCCCCCTAAGGATATACAATTAAAGGTCCAAAAGTTTCCTTTGCAGCAATCGATCTTTGGGCATCAAACTAGCGGGTTTTCTGGCCTTAGGCCTCGCTGCTAGATCTGCAGAACTTTAACGTATGATCCCCCTTATGCGTATTGTTTTAAGTTCCCCACTTAAAACAATAGTTACAGTTATCAGCCAAGGATAAGGGAGAATATTACAGATTTATAACCCCCCTTTTAACCAGCCAGTTACAAAATATTAAGGAGCTGGATAATGCATGCAGTGGTTGCAGCGGGTATAGACATATCTCTGTTCTCTCCTCACTCCCTAAGAGGAGCTGAATCTACTTAAGCAGCTTAGAGAAGACTAATTAAAGACTATTGTTAAAGCAGCTAGATGGTCATTTGACACTACTGGTGTCCTTCAGAGCCAGAGTGACTGGCCTTCTCAAGAGCAACAACCAGATGTGTGCTACTCTGCCCACAAGCTGTTCCTAGGTAGCTGCCTCCCGTGGGACAAAGAAGAGTTGGCAGTAATCTATGACCAGCAATCTGTATTTGTCCTCGGGAATAGGACAGCAACTTAGCAATAGTGCCCAACCCTTCCGTCTCTTATATTCTTGGTTTAAAACAGAAAACAACAACAACAAAAAAGGAAAACAAAACAACATGTGAATAGTTCTAAGAATAGTTAGGTTGTTTAGATGTTGAGATTGACACATTACTCGTCTTAGTTCTTATTTCAGTTAACCATGGCATTACCTCTCTAGGATGTGCGAGATTCCAGCATTATCAGAACCCGGCACTTCCTTCAGGCACTAATGGCCTCCATACATGCACCAATCCCGGTCGTAATATTGTAATATCCCAATATCGTAAGATCGTTGGCTCATGTATGGCAGACCGTACAATCGTCATACAATTTTATTTCCTGTCGGGTCAATGGAAAAATGTTTATGTACGATCGGGATTGGTTGGTGTTTGGGCCACTTAAGAAGTAATAGATTTTCTAAATTTCAGTACTTTGGTCCTACATGCTGAACTTCTACACAAATGTTGGACAGTTAAGGAGGGTGAAACGTACATAGGACCAAGGAGATCTAGTAGTTGTGTGCCATCATTAGTAGAATCAACTATGGAGTTGGGAGAGCTATGTCCAGGGAGGTAAGAGGGTCGGAGAACTCAGAACTTCGATCCGCAGGCGAAGATCCAACCTGTAACGGTTATCCAATCAGATGCGAGGAAGACCGGTTGAATAAAGACATACATCCTTCCATCAAAACCTAGACAGCAATACCCACATTTCCTGCCCAACTGTTGATCCAGAGGAAGGTGGAAAAAAAACACCGGAATTATGTAGGAACAAAATTTCTTCCTCTCAAACTCCACTTTATGTATCAATAACAGTAACACGCAACCTTCCTTATTTTTAGAAACTCATCCAGCTTTTTTTTTTTAAAAACTTTCCAATGAACCTGCCATCAATGGAAAAAAAAACCTTTCCAAACTTGAAGACTTCATTTCTTTTCTTAAGGGATGTCCACGTGTCCTCTGACATGTTCTATTGGTTAACAATGCCCTAGATAGTTCATTGTATGGCCTGTTAATGTATTTATACACAGTAATTATATCCCCACACAAACGCCTTTTCTCTAGTGTACATAAATGCAACATATCCAATCGGTCTTTATATTTAAGCTCCCCCATTCCCTTTATTATTTTAGTTGCCCTTCTCTGAACCCTCTCCATTTGCAAGATGTCCTCAGAGGACAGAGATGAAGCAGGGACCCAATAACTCACAGACAGCTCCTACTCTTCACTTTTCTTAATTTTGCACAAGCACTGCAGGAGAACCATTTGGGGCAGAGGAGAAAGGTGAGAATTTTTTTAACATCATTACACAGTGGGGCCAGTAGTGGGTTAAATTTTAGTTTTGGGGTGGACATGCCCTTTAAGTTTGTTATCTCACAAAACTCCAAGATCCTTTTCCAATAGGGATTCACTCAACAGAAATCCATTTATTTTATAAGCAGCAGAAGGATTTTAAAGTCCAAAATGCATCACCTTACATTTATCAACATTGAATCTCATCTGCCACTTAGCAGCCCAATGTGACAATCTATCTAGATCCCCCTGCAACAATTGCACATCCTCTGAAGTTTTTAATGGTCAATAAGGTTTTGTGTCATCAGCAAACACAGAGACCTTGCTGACAATACCCACTTCCAAATCAGATTAAATAGAAGTGGCCCCAATATAGAACCCTGTGGCACCCCACTTAGAACTTTAGTGCATACTGATGAAGCCACATTAACAAATACTCTCTGCATCCTATCCATCAAATATTTTCTATCCATGTACAAATGTGCCACCCCAGACCAACAGACCTTAGCTTATATTTTAGTTGCCTATGTGGGACTGTATCATCAAGTATACTACATCTACTGCTATGCCAGAGTCTAAATTCCCACTCACTTCCACAAAAAAGCCAAGCAAGTTAGTTTGACAAGATCTATTCCTCCTAAATCCATGCTGAATATTAACTATAAGGTCAGTCCTTGAAACATACTCTTGAATATGTTCCCATATCCAGTATCTTCCCCACCACTGAAGTTAAACTTACAGGACTGTAATTTCCTGGCTGTGAATGACTACCCTTTTTGAATATTAGAATTATATCAGCTTTTTTCCAATTCAGAGGCACACCTCCTGACATGAGGGAATCTGCAAAAATAAGAAACAATGGCCTAGATAAAACTGAACTTCGCTCCCCAAGGACCCCGAGGATGTATTTTATCCGGCCCAGGGGACTTATTAATATTAACCTTATTTTGTTGTTTCTGCACCATATCCTCAGTTAACCAAAGTGCAATTGCATCCTTTATACCATTATTGCTACTATAACCCTATGCTTGTAATTGTAAAAAGACCTTTACTTTAACGCCACCCTAACTTCAATTAATTAACAGTGCAACACTTTCAGTCCTCATCTTACTATTAATATACTTAAAAAATTGTTTAGGGTTAGCGATGCTTTTTTCCGCTATCCTAATTTCATTATTAATTTTAGCTAGTTTGATTGCCTTCTTACAATCCATGTTACAGATTTTATAATCCCTAAAGGCCCTTTCCTTTCCCTCTGACTTAAAGGTTTTAAATGCCTTTTTCTTCCTTTCCATTTCCCTCATTAAATCAGAATTAATCCACTTGGGTGCGGGCCTTATTGTTCTAACATTTATTTCTCAAGGGTATAAATTATATAAATGTATGTATAATTATATAAATGTGAAATGGTTTAAAATCCCTTAAAAAATAGTCCACTTCTGTTCAGTACCTTTACCTGATAATACATTATCCCAGTTGACATTCTAAAGAGCTACTTTTAACCTGGGATAATTTGCTTTCCTGAAAATAAAAGTCTTTGTTAACCCAGCGCACTTTTCCTTTCGATAACAAAGTCCAAACGCCACTATTTCATGGTCACTATTCCCTAAGCCTTCAGTTACCTTTATATCTATAATGCGCTCCACAATGTTAGATATTACCAGATCCAACAGAGCTCCTTTTCTAGTAGGAACTTCAACCACCTGTGAGAGAAAATTATCCTGCAGCAAATTCAGGAACTCATCGCCCTTTTCTGTGTTGGCAGTTCCACTACACCAATCAATGACAGGGTAATTAAAATCCCCCATAATGAGCACACTCCCCAAACTTTCAGCCCTTGCCAACTGCATATGAAGTTGACTCACCTCCTCTCTGCTAGCATTTGGCGGCTTATAGCAGACACCAATAATGACATTATCCCCTTTCCTGTTGCCTAATTCCACCCATATTGCCTCCGCTTTAACATCCTTATCGCCAGTTATCTCTTCTTTTAAATTTGGCTTCAATTCTTTTTTTACCATAAACACATACTCCTCCCCCTTTCCAATTTTCTCTAATAATAAATTAAGGGGTTGATGTTATATATTTTTCATGTGTTACCTGACAGTAAACTTCATCGCCGGATCCCAATCAGGTAAGAATTGCAGGATCATTCAATAGGCCATTCAATAGTTTTGTGCTACATGGTAGCAATTACTACTGCAAAACACTACTGATTTTCTAGCTTGGTTCTGGTGTTGCTAGAAGGTTTTTACATAGGAATTTACAAATGGCACTGCTGGGGTTAATTAGGGATAGGTTTCGTCTTTGTTTTAAACCCAGCATGTCTAGACGCAGCACGTGTAAAGTATCCACGTATTATTCACTTTAAAGTGTATATCATAATCGAATATAATTAACGTAATGGTATATTTCACTACATTGACTGTAAACTAATATTTATTGATCAAAACATTACAAAAATATAGAAGTTTTACAAGTTAAATATTTCCACTCACACAACAGTGTTCCCCGGCACACCCACGGAGAAACCCTGGTCTAGACGGTACATGTACAGTGCTTCCATTTTTGAAATAATTAAAGGTTTACTCAGAAAGTGAACCTATTATCTTTTGCATTAATTAAAGAATGGGAGGTAAAGGAGCTATGTCTTATCTACTGTTCTTCACTTTATGTAACAGGAGCCAAGAATGACCCACCACTGGCTCCTCTGACAGGTCAAAGTATTTCTGGCTTTAACAAAACTGTAGCATGCATATACAGTAGTTCCTGGTTCCTGTTACATTAATTGAAGGATAGTAGGTAAGACATAGCTCCTTTAATTCCCATTCTTCAAATAATGCAAAAATGCACTTTGAGTGAACTTAAAGGACAATTATACTTACCATTTCCCCGATCCATTCCTGCAAAGTACCCAGGGTGAGGACCTAAAACGCTGGGTCCTCAGCTCTGGGTACTTTACAAAAGTCCTGCACTACTTACTTGTAATCTCCCTCGTCGCTCCAGTCGGATCCTCCCCACTGGCACTGTCAGTGACAGTCCGGGAGGCAGCCAATGGGAAGACACGCCTTCTTGCAGAGCATGTCTTCCCATTGGCCCCCTGGCCAATGGGGAGGATCGGACCGGAGCGACAAGGGAGATTAGAAGTAAGTAGTGCAGGACTTTTGTAAAGTACCCAGAGGTGAGGACTTAGCGTTTTAGGTCCCCACCCTGGGTACTTTGCAGGAGTGGGGGGAAAGAAACGAGGGGGAGGTGAGTATAATTGTCCTTTAATCAGTAACTAGAACAATGATTTGCGTGCCTGTTAGTTGTTGGTTCTGTGTTCAATTCATTTGTGATTAACGTATCTAACGTATTGAAATGAAAAACGATCGCCCAGTGTCCAGCTTTAAGGAGCCTGTACACAACAAACTCATCTTCCTATATACCTTCTCTTTACGATATCCAGACATTTGCGTGATCTCCGATAAAGTGCCTTGTCGGATCTTTATTTTGTGATCGCAAAATGGATGGGCCAGATGGGAATGTTTTTGCCTGGGGGCTTTTACCTTCCAACACCCTCCACTCTCTCTTCAGTGCGCCTGCCTGCCTATTTACTATGTTAGAGACAGTTGCAAGGGTCAGTTGCTGCACAGGGCCCGATGATAGCGTACCACTCTTTAAAATACGATTTCCTTTTAGGATAGAAACTTTATTATAGAGTTTACAATTAAATTAAACTCTAATAATAAAGTTATTAGATATAGGTCATAAGGTTTAAATAATTTCCAAAAAGGGAAAGACCTTTATTTTATATCCAGTTTATCAAGACATAAAAGGAGAATATTTAGGGGAAAAGAGGGTCATTTTATTATCATGGTGTAAACCGAATAGGTAAATAAATAAAATAATTAAAGTAAAACAAAAAAATCTTTGCGGTTATTTCAGTTCATCAAAGGAGCAGCTTTGCTTTCTGCATGTCTAAATCACAATGTGTTGCTGCAGGCTATGGAAGTAGTTTTATTCTATGGAAAGTAGGTCACTTGTGAAAAATAATCCCCATTCTTTTCACCATATGGAGTATTATCTAGCATAGGAACTACATGCAAACTAGAAGCTCACCAAAAATAAAACAAAGAACAGCACACACACACACTACTTTTCTATTTACACAGTACACATACACATTCTGGTGCTGTCTAGAATGTAGACGTTTAGTGCTGCCATTTACACAGTACACGTACAGTGGTGCTGTCTAGACTGTAGGCGTTTAGTGCTGCCATTTACACAGTACATGTACAGTGGTGCTGTCTAGACTGTAGGCATTTAGTGCTTCCATTTACACAGAACACGTAAGTGGTGCTGTCTAGACTGTAGGCGTTTAGTGCTGCCATTTACACAGTAACATGTACAGTGGTGCTGTCTAGACTGTAGGCATTTAGTGCTTCCATTTACACAGAACACGTAAAGTGGTGCTGTCTAGACTGTAGCGTTTGAGTGTGTACGTACAGTTACAGTGGTGCTGTCTAGACAGTAAGCGTTTAGTGCTTCCATTTACACAGTACACGTACAGTGGTGCTGTCTAGACTGTAGGCGTTTAGTGCTGCCATTTATACAGTACACATACAGTGGTGCTGTCTAGACAGTAGGCGTTTAGTGGCTGCGTACAGTTAGAGTGGGGCTGTCTAGACAGTAGGAGTTTAGTGCTGACATTTACACAGTACACATACAGTGGTTCTGTCTAGACAGTAGGCGTTTAGCGCCATTTATACAGTACACGTACTGGTTGCTGTCTAGTCTGTAGGCGTTTAGTGCTGCCATTTACACAGTACACGCCACTGTGTTGCTGTCTAGACGGTAGGCGTTTAGTGCTGCCATTTACACAGTACATTTACAGTGGGCTGTCTAGACAGTAGGGGTTTAGTGCTGCTATTTACACAGTACAGTTACAGTGGGCGTCTAGACAGTAGGGGTTTAGGTCTGCTATTTCACAGTACAGTTACAGTGGGCTGTCTAGACAGTAGGGGTTTAGTGTTGCCATTTACACAGTACAGCTACAGTGGGCTGTCTAGACAGTAGGGGTTTAGTGCTGCTATTTACACAGTACACATACTTGTTTGCTGTCTAGACTGTAGGCGTTTAGTGCTGCCATTTACACAGTACAGTTACAGTGTGCTTTCTAGACAGTAGGCTTTTATAGTGCTGCATTTACACAGTACACATACAGTGTGTGCTGTCTAGACAGTAGGGCTTTTAGTGCTGCCATGTACACAGTACACGTACGTGGTGCTGTCTAGACTGTAGGCGTTTAGTGCTGCGTACAGTTACAGTGTTGCTGTCTAGACAGTAGTCGTTTAGTCCTTCCATTTACACAGTCCGTACAGGTGCTGTCTAACTGTAGGCATTTAGTGCTGCCATTTACACAGTACACTAAGTGGTTGCTGTCTAGACTGTAGGCGTTTATTGCTGCCATTTACACAGTACACATACAGTGGGTGCTGTCTAGACAGTAGGCGTTTAGTGCTGCCATTTACACAGTACACGTACAGTGGTGCTGTCTAGACAGTAGGCGTTTAGTGCTGCCATTAACACAGTACACATACAGTGGTGCTGTCTAGACTAAGTTTAGTGCTTCCATTTACACAGTACACATCCAGTGGTGCTGTCTAGACTGTAGGCGTTTAGTGCTGCCATTTATACATTACACGTACAGTGGTGCTGTCTAGACTGTAGCGATTTAGTGCTGCCATTACACAGTACACGTACGTGGTGCTGTCTAGACTGTAGGGTTTAGTGCTGCCATTTATACAGTACAACATGGTGCGTCTAGACAGTAGGCGTTTAGTGCTGCGTACAGTTACAGTGGGGCTGTCTAGACAGTAGGAGTTTAGTGCTGCATTTACACAGTACACATACAGTGGTTCTGTCTAGACAGTAGGCGTTTAGCGCCATTTATACAGTACCGTACTGTGTTGCTGTCTAGTCTGTAGGCGTTTAGTGCTGCCATTTACACAGTACACGCACTGTGTTCTGTCTAGACGGTAGGCGTTTAGTGCTGCCATTTAACAGTACATTTACAGTGGGCTGTCTAACAGTAGGGGTTTAGTGTTGCATTTACACAGTACAGCTACAGTGGGCTGTCAGACAGTAAGCGTTTAGTGCTTCCATTACACAGTACACGTACCTGGTGCTGTCTAGACTGTAGGCGTTTAGTGCTGCCATTTACACAGTACATTTACAGTGGGCTGTCTAGACAGTAGGGGTTTAGTGCTGCTATTTACACAGTACACATCAGTGGTGCTTTCTAGACTGTAGGCATTTAGTGCTGCCATTTACCAGTACCATCAGTGGTGCTGTCAGACGTAGGCGTTTAGTGCTGCCATTTACACAGTACACCCACTCTGTTGCTGTCTAGACTGTAGGCGTTTAGTGCTGCCATTTACACAGTACAGTTACAGTGGTGCTTTCTAGACAGTAGGCGTTTAGTGCTGCCATTTACACACAGTACCTACAGTGGTGCTGTCTAGACAGTAGGCGTTTAGTGCTGCCATGTACACAGTACATGTACAGTGGTGCTGTCTAGACTGTAGGCATTTAGTGCTGCCATTTACACAGTACACATACAGTGTTGCTGTCTAACAGTAGGCGTTTAGTGCTGCCATTTAACACAGTACACGTACAGTGGTGGCTGTCTAGACGTAGGCGTTTGCTGCCATTTACACAGTACACGTACGTGGTGCGGTCTAGACTGTAGGCGTTTAGTGCTGCCATTTACACAGTACACGTACAGTGGTGCTGTCTAGACTGTAGGCGTTTAGTGCTGCCATTTACACAGTAACAATACGTGGTTCTGTCTAGACAGTAGGCGTTTAGCGCCATTATACAGTACACGTACTGTGTTTGCTGTCTAGACTGTGGCGTTTAGTGCTGCCATTTACACAGTACGTTACGTGGTGCTTTCTAACAGTAGGCGTTTAGTGCTGCCATTTACACAGTACACATACAGTGGTGCTGTCTAGACAGTAGGCGTTTAGTGCTGCCATGTACACGTACCCGTAAAGTGGTGCTGTCTAGACTGTAGCCGTTTAGTGCTGCGTACAGTTACAGTGGTGCTGTCTAGACAGTAAGCGTTTAGTGCTTCCATTTACACAGTACACTTACAGTGGTGCTGTCTAGACTTAGGCATTTAGTGCTGCCATTTACACAGTACAGTTACAGTGGTGCTGTCTAGACTGTAGGCGTTTAGTGCTGCCATTTACACAGTACACATACAGTGGTGCTGTCTAGACTGTAGGCGTTTAGTGCTGCCATTTACACAGTTACTTAGAGTGGTGCTGTCTACACAGTAGACGTTAGTGCTGCATTTCAACAGTACGCATACAGTGGTTTTGTCTAGACAGTAGGCGTTTAGCGCCATATACAGTACACGTACTGTGTTGCTGTCTAGTCTGTAGGCGTTTAGTGCCCATTTACACAGTACACGTACTGGGTGCTGTCTAGACAGTAGGCGTTTAGTGCTGCCATTTACACAGTACACGTACAGTGGTGCTGTCTAGACTGTAGGCGTTTAGTGCTGCCATTTACACAGTCACATACAGTGGTTCTGTCTAGACAGTAGGCTTTAGCGCCATTTATACAGTACACGTACTGTGTTGCTGTCTAGACTGTAGGCGTTTAGTGCTGCCATTTACACAGTACACGTACAGTGGTGCTGTCTAGACAAGAGGCGTTTAGTGCTGCCATTTACACAGTACACGTACAGTGGGTGCTGTCTAGACTGTAGGCGTTTAGTGCTGCCATTTACACGTACACATACAGTGGTTCTGTCTAGACAGTAGGTTTAGCGCCATTTATACAGTACACGTACTGTGTTGCTGTCTAGACTGTAGGCGTTTAGTGCTGCCATTTACACAGTACAGTTACAGTGGTGCTTTCTAGACAGTAGGCTTTTAGTGCTGCCATTTACACAGTACACATACAGTGGTGCTGTCTAACAGTAGGCGTTTAGTGCTGCCATGTACACAGTACACGTACAGTGGGTGCTGTCTAGACTGTAGCCGTTTAGTGCTGCGTACAGTTACAGTGGTGCTGTCTAGACAGTAAGCTTTTAGTGCTTCCATTTACACAGTACACGTACAGTGGTGCTGTCTAGACTGTAGGCATTTAGTGCTGCCATTTACACAGTACAGTTACAGTGGTGCTGTCTAGACTGTAGGCGTTTAGTGCTGCCATTTCACAGTACACATACAGTGGTGCTGTCTAGACTGTAGGCGTTATTGCTGCCACTTACACAGTATACGTAGAGTGGTGCTGTCTAACACGTAGACGTTTAGTGTGTGCCATTTACACGTACACATACAGTGGTGCTGTCTAGAGAGTAGCATTTAGTGCTGCCATTTACACAGTACTTGTAAATGGTGCTGTCTAGCCTGTACACGTACGTGGTGCTGTCTAGACAGTAGGCGTTTGTGCTGCCATTTACACAGTACACGTACAGTGGTGCTTGTCTAGAGAGTAGGCATTTAGTGCTGCCATTTACACAGTAACCATACAGTGGTGCTGTCTAGACTGTAGGCGTTTAGTGCTGCCATTTATACAGTACACGTACAGTGGTGATGTCTAGACGTAGGCGTTTAGTGCTGTGTCAGTTCAGTGGGGCTGTCTAGACAGTAGGAGTTTAGTGCTGCCATTTACACAGTACACATACAGTGGTTCTGTTTAGACAGTAGCGTTTAGCGCCATTTACACAGTTACGCACTGTGTTGCTGTCTAGACGGTAGGCGTTTAGTGCTGACATTTACACAGTACAGTTACAGTGGGCTGTCTAGACAGTAGGGGTTTAGTGCTGCTATTTAACCAGTACAGTTACAGTGGGCTGTCTAGACAGTAGGGGTTTAGTGGTCCATTACACAGTACAGCTACAGTGGGCTGTCTAGACAGTAGGGGTTTAGTGCTGCTATTTACACAGTACACATACGTGTGTGCGTCTAGACTGTAGGCGTTTATGCTGCCATTTACACAGTACACATACAGTGGTGCTGTCTAGACTAGGCGTTTAGTGCTGCCATGTACACAGTACACCGTACAGTGGTGCTGTCTAGACTGTAGCCGTTTAGTGCTGCGTACAGTTACAGTGGTGCTGTCTAGACAGTAAGAGTTTAGTGCTTCCATTTACACAGTACACGTACAGTGGTGCTGTCTAGACTGTAGGCATTTAGTGCTGCCATTTACACACAGTACGTTCACAGTGGTGCTGTCTAGACTGTAGGCGTTTAGTGTGCTGCCATTTACACAGTACACATACAGTGGTGCTGTCTAGACTGTAGGCGTTTAGTGCTGCCACTTACAACGTATACGTAGAGTGGTGCTGTCTACACAGTAGACGTTTATTGCTGCCATTTACACAGTACACTACAGTGGTGCTGTCTAGAGAGTAGGCATTTAGTGCTGCCATTTACACAGTACTTGTAAAGTGGTGCTGTCTAGCCTGTACACTCAGTGGTGCTGTCTAGACAGTAGGCGTTTAGCTGCCATTTACCAGTACACGTACGTGGTGCTGTCTAGAGATAGGCATTTAGTGCTGCCATTTACACAGTACACATACAGTGGTGCTGTCTAACTGTAGGCGTTTAGTGCTGCCATTTATCAGTACACGTACAGTGGTGATGTCTAACAGTAGGGCGTTTAGTGCTGTGTACATTTACAGTGGGGCTGTCTAGACAGTAGGAGTTTAGTGCTGCCATTTACACAGTACACATACAGTGGTTCTGTTTAGACAGTAGGCGTTTAGCGCCATTTACACAGTATACGCACTGTGTTGCTGTCTAGACGGTAGGCGTTTAGTGCGACATTTACACAGTACAGTTACAGTGGGCTGTCTAGACAGTAGGGGTTTAGTGCTGCTATTTACACCAGTACAGTTACAGTGGGCTGTCTAGACAGTAGGGGTTTAGTGTTGCCATTTACCAGTACAGCTACAGTGGGCTGTCTAGACAGTAGGGGTTTAGTGCTGCTATTTACACAGTACATACTGTGTTGCTGTCTAGACTGTAGGCGTTTAGTGCTGCCATTTACACAGTACAGTTACAGTGGTGCTTTCTAGACAGTAGGCGTTAGTGCTGCCATATACACAGTACAGTTACAGTGGTGCTTTCTAGACAGTAGGCGTTTAGTGCTGCCATTTACACGTACACATACAGTGGTGCTGTCTAGACTGTAGGCGTTTAGTGCTGCCATTATACGTACACGTACAGTGGTGATGTCTAACAGTAGGCGTTAGTCTGTGTACAGTTACAGGGGCTGTCTAGACAGTAGGAGTTTAGTGCTGCCATTTACACAGTACACATACATGGTTCTGTTTGACAGTAGGCGTTTAGCGCCATTTACACAGTATACGCACTGTGTTGCTGCTAGACGGTAGGCGTTTAGTGCTGACATTTACACAGTACAGTTACAGTGGTGCTGTCTAGACTGTAGGCGTTTAGTGCTGCGTACAGTTACAGTGGTGCTGTCTAGACAGTAAGCGTTTAGTGCTTCCATTTACACAGTACACATACAGTGGTGCTGTCTAGACTGTAGGCATTTAGTGCTGCCATTTACACGTACACGTAAAGTGGTGCTGTCTAGACTGTAGCGTTTAGTGCTGCCATTTACACAGTACACGTACAGTGGTGCTGTCTAACAGTAAGCGTTTAGTGCTTCCATTTACACAGTACACGTACAGTGGTGCTGTCTAGACTGTAGGCATTTGCTGCCATTTACACAGTACACGTAAGTGGTGCTGTCTAGACTGTAGGCGTTTATTACTGCCATTTACACAGTACACATACAGTGGTGCTGTCTAGACAGTAGGCATTTAGTGCTGCCATTTACACAGTACATGTAAAGTGGTGCTGTCTAGACTGTACACGTACTGGTGCTGTCTAGACAGTAGGCGTTTAGTGCTGCCATTTACACAGTACACGTACAGTGGTGCTGTCTAGACTGTAGGCGTTTAGTGCTGCCATTACACAGTACACGTCTGTGGTGCTGTCTGACTGTAGGCGTTTAGTGCTGCCATTTACACAGTACACGTACAGTGGTGCTGTCTAACAGTAGGGCGTTATATCGCGTACAGTTAGAGTGGTGCTGTCTAGACAGTAGAGTTTAGTGCTGCCATTTACACAGTACACTACAGTGGTGCTGTCTAGACAGTAGCTTTTAGCGCCATTTATACAGTACACGTAATGTTTTGCTGTCTAGTCTGTAGGCGTTTAGTGCTGCCATTTACACAGTACACGCACTGTGTTGCTGTCTAAACGGTAGGCGTTTAGTGCTGCCATTTACACAGTACATTACAGTGGGCTGTCTAGACAGTAGGGGTTTGTGCTGCTATTTACACAGTACAGTTACAGTGGGCTGTCTAGACAGTAGGGGTTTAGTGTTGCCATTTACACAGTACAGCTACAGTGGGCTGTCTAGACAGTAGGGTTTAGTGGCTGCTATTTACACAGTACACATACTGTGTTTGCTGTCTAGACTGTAGGCGTTTAGTGCTGCCATTTAACAGTACACGTACAGTGGTACTTTCTAGACAGTAGGCGTTTAGTGCTGCCATTTACACAGTACACATATGAGCAGCTGTCTAGACTTGGAGCTCACCAAAAATAAAACAAAGAACAACACATATACAGTACATTGCAGTCTAAACACTACGCGCACATTTGTTCCGCCTAGACGGTTATCGGGAGATGCGTTAAACTGGTGCTTCTTACCTCCCCAGGTCCCACATGCAACATTTTCTGTATTGCGGGATTGCAGTTAGGTTAGAAGTGACAGTTTGCAGCGCCATCCTATTGGCATGAAGTTTTGTGCCAAAGGGTATGTTACAAAAGTTTGGAAATGGCGCAGCAACTACAAGTTAGTGTAACACCCACGCTTACTGGCTATAGTGGGTATACCTCTACCACTCGTAGTGTTTTTTCTGTTTGGATTGTTCGTGCCAGATCCACGCACACAGATGAGCAATAAAGGGAGAGGGGAGAAATAGTGGCAGCCGCTCTGCATTGTCTCTTATGCTGGATTTGATTCATCATTCAGGTCAGTGTGGGCTTCAGGGCATCCTGTTCTGTCTGTGTGGGCATCTTATATATATATATATCACACACTAGCAAAGTGTGCCCGTTGGTGCACAATGGAAATTATGTGTGTGTATGTTTTGCTATGTGTGGATATAGAATCTTTACACAGGTATATTTTGAACTGTTACTCAGTCACCAGCTTTCAGAGTAACCAAATAGGACAATCAAGCAGGTCTGAGAGTATCACCAGACAATCCAGAAGGTCTGAGAGTAGACCTAGGCAATCCTGCCACACTGTGTGGTTGAAACTAAACATGCTAGATTATTACCGTATATACTCGAGTATAAACCGACTCGAGTATAAGCCGAGGTACCCATTTTTTGCCTCCAAAATTAGAAAAACTGATGACTGGAGTATAAGCCGAGGGTATACAGAACCCTAATACCTTTCCACTGTAATGTTTGGAAACTACAACTCCCAGCATGCTTGGTTGCTGGGAGTTGTAGTTTCCAACCACCTATAGTAGAAGTATTGGGGGTTACTATATGGCATACTGTCCCCCCACCCTAATACCTTTCCACTGTAGATGTTTGGAAACTACACTCCCAGCATGCTTGGTTGCTGGGAGTTGTAGTTTCCAACCACCTATAGTAAAAAGGTAATGTGGGTGTCTGCTGGCATACTGTCCCCCCAGCCCCCCCCCAGCT
The DNA here is from genome assembly GCA_019447015.1 of Hymenochirus boettgeri. NCBI lineage: Eukaryota > Metazoa > Chordata > Amphibia > Anura > Pipidae > Hymenochirus > Hymenochirus boettgeri. The sequence goes on along the minus strand of CM033469.1, from coordinate 360,006,107 downwards.
CACTTCCCGTACCTGGTCTTCAGTCTTCCTCTCTCTGCCGGCTGCCGCAATCCAGAAGGAAGCCGCGAGTCAGCCGGCAGTTCCCAGTACTGCTTCGCGGCTGCGCGATGACGTCATCCCCGCCAGCGTGCGCTGACATCATCGCGCAACCATAGAACTACTGGGAACTGCCGGCCGGGGGGGCCTGAACGCGCGTGCTTCTGGATTGAAGGTAAGTATCTTGTGACTGCGAGTATAAGCCGAGGCATTTTTTTAGGTTGATTTTTAATCCTAAAAACCTCGGCTTATACTCGAGTATATACGGTACTTATTAGTATTACCACGGCAAGTGGTGATGTTACCTCATATTTTACAGAAGGTACCATCACGCATCATGTTATTGTAATAGCATTGCCCTAAAATCTAACTCTAAACAAACATTTCTCATTCCCAGTTTACCTAAAGAAATGGATTTATCCTTTATTACTCTTTTATACAGATCCATTTGATAAAAAATACTTCAGAGCAATTTTTATAATAACTGATAACGCTTTTTATTTCAGTATTACAGTGAATCCTTGGTATACCTGCCTGGCTTTACCACTACACACAAAAGCTAAGGAATGCAAGCGACACCTTCATCCCAACCATTAATAGTGGCTGCCAATTCAGATTGTTCTAGCTAATCAGTCCACTCGCTAGTTACCCTATCAAATGGATTGGTTTAAAAATAGGTTGGCCAATTGGGCCTGGTAGAGCTACTAGTCTATTTGGAGAATTCCATCTGCAGGTACAAGGACAGGAGATTTAAATCAATACTTTCAGTAGCAGCCTCCATAGCTTAACAAGAACAAACATACAAAGAAAACAGGAAGTAAATGGTATTACCACCCCGCTACTCCACAATTTTGTACCAGATCACTGCTTTAAGGAAGGATTATGGGTAGCATGGCACACAGTGGGTTACTCTGGTGGTCTGGCACAAAGCAACAGTGCACATAAACAGGTTCCCCACATAGCATGTGCAGTAATCAGGGATGTCCCGGTCTATGGTGCACTACTTTGAATATTGACCAGGACTGTATTTGTGTGTCCTTGTATTGGTGTACACTTATCTGTTGCCTCAGAGTTTGTATCCAATACAATTAATGTGTGCCATAATCTGTCACCCACAACAGGTGGTTTCAGGATCTTTTACACAGGATCTTGTGTTGCAGTCATCACAACTGTGCAAGGGATCTCACGAAACAAACTTCTATCTACTTTCATTTTCTTTCCTCCTAGCCATAGAGAGCAGGGATGTTGGGTCTTTTATTACTCACTCCAACCACCTGCAGGTGGTAAAACTGACCTACTATTGTTTAATAAATACTATTAGAATCCTCGGAGTGCTCAGCTTTCTTCTGTATATATATATATAAAATGGGAGTATAGCTGCCCCCCTAAGTAAATAAAAAAAAAAAGTAAAAACACGGCACCAACTCTTGCTTCAAACTTGTTTATATGGTGAAACTCCTACCCCAACACTATCAATATTGTGTATCAATATAGTTTAAATGATGCGGTTAATGCCTCTACGCCAACTGGAAAATATGCAACAACAAGGATACGCTTATGAGAAGTCTGAGAAGAACCTAGGTACCCGAGATTTACATAATGCTCCGGATAACCCCTTTGTCAAAATGAATCCAGCATCATATTAGTGGTTTGTAACGTCTAACTGGATTGCTTAAAGGGTATGTCCACCCTTAAATGTACTTTTTAATATGTTGTACCTCCATGTATCCCAGCCCCAACCAGCATATTTTTTATTTCAAATAGCTCCCCAGAATCTTACTTACCACTCCTCTTTCCGCCGCTGCGCTCCCGGCCCTCTGCTGCGAGGAAATGCAAGCAGAGGGGCGGAGACCGGCAGTCGCGTCTGTGATTGGCTGAGCGGCAGCCAATCACGGACGCGGCTGCCGTCATTCAGTGCAGCGGAGGAAAGAGGAGAGGTGAAGTAGAGTTTGGGGACTTTTTGAAAATAAAAAATATGCGGTTGGGCTGGGAGACATGGGGGAACAACATATTACAGGGGTTTTATGCTGGGGGAGGATAGTAGAACGGAGGAGAGGGAGGGAGAGGGAGGGAGGGAGAGGGAGGAAAGGGCTGCAGTGCGCATGGCAAATATCTACGGAGGCAAGGTAGCAGGCAGAGCCCTATATGGACTCTGCTAGCCTCCTGGTAGGCAGTTTTTGGGACTGGGGGGGGGGACTACAGGCGAACCCTATGACTGGGATGTGAGGGTAAGGATTAAACTACACTACATGGTGGGGCCAGTAGTTGGGGGGATTATGTTTTGGGGTGGACATGCCCTTTAATATCCGCTTAACCCTTTTAAATTGGCTGATGGGTAGTGCTTCCTTGTCTAGGATGACAGGTATTGTAACAAGCAAGTGTTTCCTATCAGTAGATTTTACAAATAGTTCAGTGGTCAATAAGTTATTCTTAATAATCAGTACATCCAAAAGGAATCGTTTGTTATTATGTATACCATTAAGGCAATGGAACAGCTCTAGTACTCAATATGCCCCCAACAGACACTATCATCTATATAAGCCACCAAACATGGAGTACTTGGTGAACGATAGTAAACATAGATGAAGTCTCTTCCTGCCAAGCATAAAGGCTTTAAACCGCATGAAGGCATTACCACATCATAAACAAAACTGGAGCAGGTTAACAAATTTTATCCTGATATTGCAGAATTAAATTACCTCCGAAAATTTCCTACCAAAAGGGACAAGTCTTTACAACTCTTTGGTCTCAGCCGACTTCTCGCAAGTACCAGTGGGCAGGCCGACTTTTGTTCCTTTTTTTGTCCCTCTGTATGTATCCTTGTAGAAACTGTATACAATGTAGATTGGTCCACAAAGGGCCTTATTTTATTCACCCCCTACTGGAGAAGTTTTCCCTATATGTTTATTGTTTATGTCATTAGTTTATGTCATTGTTTACCCTGAACATGTGTACATATACATAAATGCCTTCTTCTGTGATCCCTTCGGCATAGATTCCTTGACTATGACTATTATTTAATATGATAAAAATATATATATATGTGATTGAACATACAGGTATTTAACGTTGTTTACTTCAATGATATGGTATTGGGGAAGATAACTTGTTAGCACCTTGCATTTCCTGTTATTACCTATCAAAATCCTTGATATATTTGTTTGTACTGCCTGAGGAAGGGGTGGAGCCCTGTAACGGGCCGTTGCATATCGATATGTGTTAGGTGTTTCACCTAATAGACACAGTATGAAACAGAGTTGTGAGGCCTGCCGTGTATAATATACCAGTTACTGTGGGCATCTTATATTTTCCGTCTGTGTGGGCATTACATTTTTTTATATAAGTCTCTGATAAGTCAGCCTCAAGTTCGCAGTCAGTTTAAAGTCAGCCTTTGGTTTAACAACAAGTGTAAGTCAGCCCTCCAGTTGACTCAGCAGCCACTGTTGGGTCAGTCCTCCAGTTACGATCCTGTTAAAACAGCCCTCCAGTTCAGCACCATTGTTCTTGGGACACCCACACTCACATTTTTTGTGGTCAGCTTTAAAATGTGTTTCAGAACAAAAAGTCCAGAAACACCCCTAAGCTCAACGCATATCAGCATTGCATATATAGCATTGCCATCTAGACACTACGCACACAGTGGTACCATCTCATCCGTGCCTCTAAAGTCCTTTTTATTTCTCCATTGTATGATAACTGAAGTTCTAATTAATTACCTTTAAACACATTTAGGATTCATAAAAGTTCTTATAGTTAAAAATGGTGCTAATTTTGCCCCCCAATCAGATGATAGCTTTCAATGTTATATCTGATTGGTTGGGGCAAAATTAGCCCATTTTTAAGGATAAGAACTTTTATTGAATATCCCTGTGTGTCTTTCCCATCAGTGCTAAAACATGTTTAATTAACAGACATAAATACAGATTTGGAAAGGTCGATTTGATGGACTTGCGTCATTTTTCCCCCTTTCTTACTAGCACAGGTAACTATGTAATTTCTATCCACGCCAACATATTTTTAAATCCTCCTACTTTCTCTGTAATGACTATTCATCAATTCATTTTCACCACCTTTCCGCAGGTCTGGAAAGTCTTAATCACGCTGGTTACTCTTGCTATTACTTTTGCTACGTACAAATTAGAGCTTTTGTAGAGTTTTGGAGACTGTCAAAAGCTAAAATTGCCCGAAATGTATGAAAAATAACACATTCCTTAGAAAAGAGCAATTGCAAATGGCAATTTTTAAAATGTTTCTTTATACTTAGAAAGGTCCGTGTAGGATATTTAAAAAAACAATTCAACAGCTTCTCTCTGTGCCTTTTCTTTCCAGACCTTAAAATAGCACTTTCGTTTAAACTGTCAGTGAGTGTCTACAGAGTGATTTGGCATTAAGACCATTGTAAAAAACATGGATCAAGTACACTATCATTCTGTTTTTACAGAAGACACTGATATTAGGCAGCCTCGCCCATTTTCATTTCTACAGCTAACAACAACCTTTATGGGTTGGTAATTTAAGAGCTTTTCTGGTTACTGTAAATACTAAACTAAAAAATAGCTACGGTTAAGATACCAAAAAAAATGCAGTTTTTTTTAAATTCCTGGAGATCCCTTTAACTACATAAGTTTCCTATGTATAGTGTCTCACCTCTCACAAATTCTCGCATTTTAACCAAAAACACAGCCAACATGATATCGGGCATGTATTTATTTCAAGTTTAAATTCGATAAAGAGATTCTTTACATTGTGCTGCAGCATTAGGTAAAGTAACCCAGCGTGGTGGATTAACACCGGACGTCTTTTTATCTGCGGAAAATACGGAAGATTAGAATTCATAGAAAAGGCCTCAGACCTTGAGTGAAGAATGGACCAAAATCACTACATAGAATCAATACTTACCCCTGTGTCATTCCACTTTACTACACATAACTTAAAGCCACGTTTTACTCCCCTGACAAACTTTCATCTCACAGCCCCCCACCTCAAACCCTATTTCTGCAATACTCACATTGCTCTTTGGCATTCCTGAAAGAAGAGTATTGACCTAGTTCTCCATGAGCTCGTGCTTCCGTAAGGAGTCTGCTCAGTGACATATCTAACAGCCAACACCCAGAAAGAGGAAGATCGCAGAAGAGGCTAATGGCTTTCAAGGTAGATCTTCATTCAGGACTGCTGGGACAAGTAGGGTGGGGGGCTCCAGATTGTGGGGTAAGAAAGGGTCATGGGTGTTGACACTTGTTTTGTTTTTATGTGTATGTGGACAACTAGGGTTGTTACTACACGGGATATACATTATATTCAATAGCCCTATTAACAATATTTAAGGTTTGTACCGTGTTAGCCATAAACAAAAGAAAGAAAAGTAGAGGCTGTGATACTTTTGGTTATTTTTTGGCAACTAGACAACAAAATAATATGCAAGCTTTCGGGGTCCTAAACCCCCTTCATCAGGCTGGATGTTCAGAAGAAACCTGAGAAATCACAAACATATATACATTGGAACAGTAACATCCAACACTAAGATAAACTGAACAAACGGCCAGGTCAGATACAGACTAAGAGAGGGTGGGGGTTGGGAACCATAGTGAAGCGTGAAGTGGGCATAAGTCATTGCTGTAAAAACATGAGAACAGTGTCCTTTGAAATGGAAAGTTTCCTTTGAAATGTACGATATAAGGCAGTACAAGACAGTGTCCTGGTGAGTGAGTTTAGTTGGGTGGTAATGTAAATAAGTTAAAGGACAATTATACTCACTTCCCTCGTTCCTTTCCCCCCACTCCTGCAAAGTTACCCAGGGTGAGGACCTAAACAACGAAGTCTTCACCTATTGGTACTTTACAAAAGTCCTGCTACTTACTTGTAATCTCCCTTGTCGCTCCGGTCCGATCCTCCCTTGGCCTTTGAGTGACAGTTCGCGAGGCACCAATGGAATACGCGTTCTGCAAGGAGGGCGTCTTCCATTGGCTGCCTCCCGGACTGTCACTGACAGTGCCAGTGGGGAGGATCAACTGGAGCGACGAGGGAGATTACAATAGTAGTGCAGGACTTTGTAAAGTACCCAAGGTGAGTACCCAGCGTTTTAGGTCCTCACCCTGGGTACTTTGCAGGGTGGATCGGAGAAATGGTAAGTATAATTGTCCTTTAATATTTGGCATAAAACTCATGTCCTTATTAATTCCGCAGTTTAGGGTATTACATTTCTGAATAAACTTGCATTCCCACTCTTCCGCTCCTTTTGATTGTGAAAATTACCCATAAGAATAGTGATCTGGAGGTCTTTAATGCGGAGGCCTCTTTTACAAAGTGCTCTGCCACAGGGGCATCCATGCAAGATGTTGAATTTATCAGAGTTCATTAGTTTGGGCACAGTTTGTCCTGTTTATCCCACATAGAAACCTGTGGAAGGGCACTTCATGCACATTATTATTATTATTACACCACATTACCCGATTTGCGGGTCGGGTTCAGGTATCCCGCTTTGAGTTTGAAATGGTTGCGGATCAGGTTCAGTAAAGAGAACTGTAGGTCAGGTTCGGTAGAAGAATTCCAGTCTTCAAAAAGAAAAAAAACAAACATTTTTTTCCTGTCTAGAAGAGAGATCGGTCTATAATAACTGAAACAGAGTTATTCAATCCACTATGGCAGATAAAGGGCAAATATATCTAGATGCAAAAGCTCCCAGCCTCTTACTGTTTTTGGCTGGGGTAGTATTGAGTGATCAACAGCTGTCATTGTCATGGTGGATAGGAATACAGACAGTACTATGTTCAACTCTTGTAGTGCCTGGGTAGATTTTTCAGAGATCACTGGGTAAAAAGCAGTTAATGCTGGCGTGACTGGAAAGGCAGGGGTTAAACTTCTGACCTTGGTTTTACTAGCAGAGATCAGAGCCAGCTAAGTAACAATCTCCCATGAACAAAGTAACAAACTTCTATCTGCACTGCACCTATGCATGAGACCAGAGCAAGTGTCTGCATGGGACCAGATGACATGCGATTTCATTGGTCTTTGTAAATCCTTCTCGCCATAATGGTCTATGGATGTGTATGATTCTATGTATTATAACAACTACCACTTGATGAGTTGGCTACTACTACAGCAGGTATGTGGACCCCAGATGATTGACATTTAAAATGCCCAATCATTGTACAACATCAGAGTGCAGACAGGGAAATGCTGGGAGTTGTAGTTTTTGAAACATTGAAAGTGTGGTATATTTCACTGCAGCTCTACATGCTCCCTACCCAATAACCCCCTGTTATGCTAACTGCTCATTGTAACTTTACTGTCTCCTATAATGCAAGTTTAGACAGTGGGTCTGTGGGTGGAGAGTAAAATGTAATTCTGTAGGACATAGTTTTGATATAATCATATAGGTAACCAGTAGATCCCAGATGTTTGAAAAATATAACTCCCAGCATTCCTTTGTCTATAGAGTGAATGCTGGGAGTTGCCGTTTTTAAACATCTGGATAACTCTGGTTACCTATCCCTGTCACAGATCAACAAGAAATAGTTGCAGATAAGATTTAAAAAGAGCTGAGGACCATGGGTAGGTAGATTTGGGGACAACTTCCCTGTACAAATTTTAGTAAGAAAGACTAAAAGCGGATCGGTTTCGGGTCTGAAACTTGTGGGTCGAGTTTCGGGTCTGAAACTTGCGGGTTGGGGGTATAGAGCAGATATAAAGGTGGTTAAGGGTCAGGTGGGGTCTGAAAAATTAGACCCACGTAGGACTCTACACCACATTGGTGGATCCACAGAAGAATGACCTTTAATTATATATTAATTATATATATATATAATATATATCCGGTCTGTTATGGTGTGCGCAGGTTTAACATCTAGGTTGTTGCCATTGATGGTTGTTTGCCCAGGGAGCCGTTTTCAATTTGTGATGCTGCTGTAAGCCAGGAGTGGAGGCACTGAGAATAGGTTTTTTAATCTTTTTTAGTGTGGGTTGGAGTCCTTTATGATCTCCTGGTGGTGAACTGTAAGTACCACATATGGCCCTTTGGATTCTTGTGTGTTGTTTTGGGATTGTATCCTTGTTTATGAATTCACTGCAGTTGTTGTAGTATATACTATACTATGCTAATAGATTTACATCAGGATACAGCAGGTCAACAGATACCGTACTCACACCTGTAATTCTAATAGGGATATTATGCTTTCTGTAGGTACTAAACTGTTTTGTAATAAAATAAATTATGGGGTTAAAGAAAATCTTAGTCCACTCCCATAAATTCTAAATCATGAATAGCCCGATTAGAAATAGATTTATTTAGAAACATTGTTTTCAAGATACACACGCATCCGGTTGTTTTGGCTTGATAAAGGTCATTGGAAAGGCCAAAACGTCTGCTGGATGGAGTGGAATAAAGAGACATTTGTATGAATGCTATATAAGGATCTTTTAGTAACATCGGGGCGTTGGGAGTGGAAACCATCAAAATTTGTCTATTGATAAAAATGTATATTTTTTGAATATCCCTGAGAGGACGGGTCTGTGTGTAATTAAAAAATTTCATTTTCTTAATTCTAGCCTTTCCTGGAACATTTGCAGTCATATAGAAAAAAATTCCTTTTTCTTAACTAATTACAAATATGCGGTTAACACATGAGTATAAAAGGAGTAATAACCAAGAGCTACGCTATAGCAAAATTAAAGAAAAACATCCAGCAAATCCTGCCTACTGAACATCTGTCAGTGATGGTGTTAAGAAAAGTCTGAGCAGAATGAAATGTCAGAATATAGACCATTATAACTTCTGTTTATAACCTGTCTATAATACACATTGTGTCTGTGAACAATAATAGGATTTAAGGTTCTCTGAAGCGCAAGGACACATCATCTGAGCATTGTGATCATTGTGGATCTAAAGATGATTCAGTGTGACAGAATGAACCAAACGGTAATGGAGACAAGAGATGCATTTAAACGGGGATTGTGAATAAAGGAGAGTGGGAAGGTAGAACAGGAGAAGACAAAAACAGGTGAGTCAGGAACACTGGAGGAGAGAAAAGGAAGGAGCTAGAAAGAAAAAAAGTTGGAAGTGAAAATAATTTATAAATGGGAAAGAACAAATAACTCCCCTAACCTCCCCTAAATAATCCAATAGGATAATTCCCATTGGTTAAGCCTGGGCGAAAAGGGAGTGGAGAACAACTCATTTACATATCCATTGAAAATCCAAGTGCGCAGATTCTTGTCAAGGATTTTAATACTTGTTAACACTATGAATCCACTTCTTAAAAACATATGTTCACTATGATTAGCCTTTAATTTGTAGGTCATGTTTTTAATAAACTCACTTCTAGGGTAGGGGAATTTTATCTGTGTTATCCCGTTTAATCTTAGTGCGATTTTCCCTTCCAATTAGTATATTCTTTACTCGCTACTTTAATATGTTACATATGGGAAAAGTACACTTAAATTCCAAACCGGGACTCACCCGTCTCATTTTTCTAATCCTTTACCTTCCTAGGATTCACCGAAACAATGGCTGTCTCCCTCTGATGTGGTCTCAGCTGCTGCCCTGGCTCTCGTATAGAGGCCTACAGGTTAGTCCCACTCCACGGCCTGGAATCCAACCTGGTGGTGGATTTGCATTCTTCTGAGCGCTGCAGTTTCAAACCCACACTCCGATCGTGTTCATTCTCCACGCACTACAGATTGCCATTATCTATCGGCCTCCTGGCCCAACCAGTAGTTTTTTCAACCATTTCTCTGCATGGTATCCCACTTCCTTTCCACGGACATCCTCACTGTAATTTTTGGGGATTTCAACATCCCCATTGACATCAACAACTCTGCTACACCTCCAAACGCTCTCGCTCACCTCATCCCTGACCTCTCTCAGAGACTCACTGTATGGACACAAACTTGACTTAGTCTTCACTCGGCTATGTTCCTTATTTAACTTTTCTAACTCCCCCTTCCGCTATCTGATCACACCTTCTCAAATTTAATCTTATTTCATCTATCCTGACCACCACCCAACTCCTACTACACCCACAGACGCAGAACTTGCGCAACCTTGACCCCTCTTCGCTCTCCTTCCTCTCCTACCGCTCATCAATATGGCCTCCTTTTCTGACACCGAGTTTGCTGCCTTCCACTATCACAAACATGGGCTCCCCGCTCTGGCCCGCGGTTGCCCCCTTAATAACACCTCTCACCTTAGTCGATTAACCTGCAACTTTGGCTCACTGACCATATTAAAAAGATGAAAAGGCAGTCCCGAGAAGCGGAGCGACAATGGTGAAAAAGCTTAAAAACTACTTACTTTCTTTATTCAAAAATGCTCTTCAGCGATCAGGACGCTTGTCTTCAGCACAAAAACTTATTTCTCCTCCCTTATTTCCAAACAATCTCTGTCTGCCACCCTCCTCCTCACACCCCGTTTATCTGACTGATGAAATTGCCTCAAAAAATTAGGGCTAGGCACACTGCTGCGCTTTTTTTTGTGTTTCTGCTTGCGTTTTTTTCATATCATTGAAACGCGCGGCAACGCACCGATAATGCGCGTTTTCAGGTGCGTTGCGATTGTGATTTGCGTTTCCGCATTTTAATCGCATGTGTTTTTCATACTAATGAAAAAACGCATGCGCAAACGCAACAGAAATCGCACATGAAATCGCATCGCATTCTGTGTGCGATGGTGTTTGCGTTGCAGTGTGGCTGTGCCCTCATTTCACAGAAAAAATTATTATTTAAGAAATAGTTTTTCTTGCATGCCCGGGCACCATCTCCACACCTCCAGTCCCATCTAATTTCTTCTGGCTCCATCTTCTGTTCTCACCAGTTTTTCAAAATTAACGAAACATAGACTTTCAGCCTTCTCTCCAGCCCGTCTCACCCTTTGCCCCCTTGACTCCATTCCTCCTTTCTCAATCCCCACTCACCTCTCTTCTTCACATGAGCATTAACATCTCTTTTTAACTTCTCCTTATCCACGGGTACTTTTTCCCTCCTCATTCAACCTGCTATTGTATCCCCTATTCCAAGAAACCTTCTCTGATCCACTGCTCTATCCATTTACCGGCCTGTCTCTCTTCTCCCGTTTCATCTAAACTGCTTTGAACGACCCGTTTATTCTGAAGAGGTTAATCACTGTTCTGCCAACTCCTTCTTGATCACCTACAGTCTGGCTTCCGCCCCAACCACTCCAATGGAACGGCTCTCACCAAAGTTACTAGCGATCTGCCTTAATGCTAATCTAAGCCCCTACTCATTCTACTTGACCTGTCTTCAGCCTTTGATACAGTGGATCACCTTTACTACTTCACATCTTATCCTCTCTAGGTTCCGGGTTCTCACTCTCTTTGCTGTCCCCTACCTCTCAGGTAGGTCGTTCAGCATTTCCCACTCTTGCTCTAACTCCGCCACTCTCCCACTTCCTGGGCGGGGTAACACAGGCTCAGTACTTGGCCCTATTCTCTCTCCATTTACACCTTGGCTTAGGCCATCTCATTAGTTCATTTGGATTCCAATACCACCTGTATGCTGATAATACCCAAATTTACATCTCTGCACCTGACCTCGTTTCCTCTGACATCCCGGTCCTGACTGCCTAAATGCCATCTCCTGCTTTTATGTCCTCCCGCTCCTCAAAACTCAACTGGATAAGACCGAACTTGTCATTTCCCCCCCTTTCATCTAACCCCCCTACTAACTTACATCAACATCAATGAGACACGCCAATCTCCCCAACACTTATGTCCAATGCCTTTGCCTCGGAACTTAAACACCACCACATTAATACCCTGTCCAACTCCTGACGGTATGCTCAAAAACATCTCACAGTGTCCCTTCCTTTCCATAACGCTCAAACCAATTCTAGTTTGCCCTTATCATCTCTCTGCTGACTACTGTAAACACCCTCATATGTGGTTTACCAAGCAAACCGACTGGCTCCCCATCAATCAATCCTTAACTCTGCGCCAGCTCTTCACCTCTCTTCCCGCTTCTCACACGCTGCCGCTTTCTGTCAATCTGTCCACTGGATTCCCATTACCCTGGATCCAATTTAAGCTTCTAACCTTATCCTACAAGGCTCTCTCCATACAGCCCCCCCATCATCTCTGATCTGTTAAATAGATACTACCCAAGGCGTAACCTCCGCCTGCTAATGATCTTCTCCTCTCATCTTCTCTAATCACCTCTTCCCATGCCCGTATACAGACTTTCTCTGTGCTGCCCTCTGCTCTGGAACTCCTTCGTCACTTTATACGTCACTCGCCATCACTTCATATCTTCAAACCGATCCTCAAAACTTATTCTTGTTCTTTGCTTTACACTAGGCAACTGAAAGTACTCGCCATAAACAGCTGCTCTAATATTAAGAAGGTGGTAGAAACTTGCTCCTTCCACCTCTAAGAATCATATAGTCTGGTACACGTGACCTTTTTCCTGCAGAATATTACCTTTTTAAAGGGGTTAGCAGAGAATATTAATGTGGTGCAGCAAATCGCCTAGTAATATTTAAAGGCGTAGGTAGGTAAATTTTTATTTTAGGTAAAAACTCACTGATATTTATATTCAACTTTTGGTGATGCCTATGCCTTGCAATGGTCAGTCCTATTGTTTCCATTAGATTTATGACTTGTCAAGAATCCCAGTTTTACAGTGTTTATGAAAGCAGCAGGGTGTTAGATTACATACTGCTAAAACGTGTTTGTGTTTAGATAGTCAGTGTACCATCTGGGTCCATTGTTGTGTGCCAAGAAGTCTTCTTCCCTGATGGGACGCACACGGGCTCACTTTATCCAGGGAGTGGGCTTTTTTTGGGTTAAAGTTGCGTACCTGATTTACATATCGGGTTAGTGCGACTTTGCTTCCCTTCTTTGCAACGGCTGCCCGGGTACGCAAAAGCCCACCCACTCAGCTGTCATTTACTAAGCGGTTCTATAGTAGATTCTACGTTTTTTGCTGTAATCAAACCTCTATGGTCTTTCAGCAAAGGGGATACTGGGGATTGTAGTTAAATATCCCGTTTACTGTACGAATCTTTATCTCTTACCCACACCCCAATGCTCCAAACCCAACTAGCTCCCAACCTTCATTTACATAAACAGCTGTCTCATTCTCTGTCGTGTCCGATTCTCCAGAACAACCAGACGGATTCCGTAATTAAATGGGGAATATTTTATATGCTTTCTCTGTTTTGGTTAGATGTTAAGGGAGTGGCAATTATATGGATTGCCTTTTAAATTTGGTGAAAACAAGACTAGCAGAACAACACACAACCCCTCACATCAATATACATAAAAGATTTAAATGCCTCATAAACACCTTTGTAATAAATCTTAAATCATAATGTATTAATAAGTAGGATTCTGTACAGTGTCTGTGCTGCCCAGGCAGCAGTTTGTTGCTGTACTGGTTTTCCCTTACTAGTGTAGACATTGCTCAGAAATAGTATCCAGACTTCTGAATCTGATGAAGTAGCGCTAGAGAGATTATAAAGGCCACCGACAGCATGGAAGCTCTGAACAAGAATTAACCATTACATTCCATAGTAACTGGACCACTGTACCCCAAAACATTCTCCATCCAATGGGATACTGCAAATAAATTTCCCATATTCCTCAATATACTATATCTGAGTAGCACGTCTTACTCGGATGCAGGAAGAAAATGTACGGTTCTGGTAATTAGTATTTTTTGCTTGCGTAGATGCACAGGAACCAAATTTGCATACCTGTTTGGTGATGGCACTGCGTTCCTGTGTAGTTTCAGCCCTTGTGGTTCAAAATTTTTTGTCATTTCTGGAGTTGTCTTTCATCGGTCTGTTCCTGATCTTTCTGGTGTTAATTGGAATTGGTAGTCTCCTCCTGCAGACTCCTGGAGAGGAAACTATATTTAGAAATGTCACAAATAACATGCCAAGGAACAAACATTTGGCCGAACGCATGGACTTCTATATCGAAATGTCATGGAAATTATCACTTTCCTCCAATTGCTTGCTGATTAGTAGTCTGTCCTCAAAAGACACATGTATACCAGGCCTATGGCTGAGCTACATACAATCGCTTACTATCTCACCACGGAACACAACCGCACGTTTTTCCATGCGCATGGTCGTGCCCTGCGATTTGCACAAATTTCTGATTAGCAGGAGCTCACCTAGTATGGCCGTCCAACTGACCACCTAGTGAGGCACTTCTTATTGGCTATCGAACACGCGTTAAAATATATTGGTGCGGCCACGAACACAACACAAACACTAAAAACAAACATAAAATAACCAGCACGAACATTCTATGCATCAATCTGCTCCATTTTGGAAGAGAAATGGCTCCTCCCACATACAGTTAATACAGGCTGTGACTGCTTTATCTGTGTATACATGGGACTATTATTTGTCCCAACCAAGCGTTCCGCTGTGAGCAAGCGCTCGGACCAGGACAAATGACTTCAGTCGCAGCACTGCCCCGAAAGTGCGTGCGACCAATCGTGTATCCCCATAGGGAACCGCACAATCACCATGATTACGACTCGAGCTCAGTCATGGCTGGCCGCCCCACACCATCAATATTTCCGGCCAACCAACCGATGTCCACGGCACTATTGGTCGGTCGGAAATATCTGCTAGTTGCGTACCCAGCCTTACAATCTACAACCAATCAACATTTATTATTATTAATTTATATAGCGCCAACATCTTCCGTGGCGCTTACATACATAGTCATACTTACATACAGTGGTAATCCTGGTTAACAAAGTCATACTATTACATCACATGTAATACATATATAAAATTAAACAGAGTGAGGAGTGTCTTACAGCAATACCGTGTATACAATAGGAAGAGGACCTTGCCCAAAGAGCTTACGCTAGATGATAATGGGGTGAGACTAAGTGGACGGGAATCGGTAGGCTGTCAATAGATTGGCATGTGGAGCAACTAATGGCGGGTTTGTATCATATTGGGTAGTAAGGGGGTACTGTTTAGGCAGGTTATATGCTTGCCTAAAACGGGTGGGTTTTAATGTGGTTAAGGATGGTGAAGTGACAGCGGAGGCAGGGAGTTCCAGAGCAAGGGGCAGCCAAGCACAGTTCTGAATGGGGGCATGGGAATAGGTGACAGCTTTTTCCCATACTGCCGCCTGTGCACAACTTCAGGATCCTACGAGATCATGGGGAGTAGAGGTCAGGCAGTGCCAACCTGTGCCATAAATGAGAGAATGTGGACAAGACTTTAAAATATCTGGTTAGAAATGCAGATTTGGTGTTGAGGGGCCAATATAACGAGGGTACTAGTTTTTGGTTTTAAGGTGCCGGTGGGCATGTCCCTTAACAATGTGAATGAATGCAAGCACCCATCCTCGAGAACAGCACATACAATTCCTTGCTTGTGACAACATGGATTAAGTTCGTATAATATCATTATAGTTCAACATCTTTATTATGGGTGTTCCTTAAAGTCACAAACATAAGTGTAATAGAGGACACAAAGCTGCTCGCTAAGCAGACATTTAGCGCGATAATCACGCACATGTGGCAGTTTGTTCAGGCGACATTGGTGATTACATTTTGTGCGTCACATAACACGAGTGCTACTAATTGCCAGGTTTTGAGTGTGCCCACTGTGTGTGAGGCCTGCCAAGTTGTAGAGCGAGTGCACGCGTAGAGGGAACAGGCCAAAACCCATTAATATATAATAAGAAATACCATTTCTATTTATGGAAATATACAGCGCTTAATAGGAATTCTGCTGTCAATGGAGCCTATATTTAACAAAAGAAAAGGATAGATACGAGTCCCTGATACCTGATTGAGGTAGTCATACAGATTAACTACTTCTGCAGATCCCCCCAAGTGAAATCATTAGGAGGGGGAATTTATCTAAGATTCATAATTAATAATAAACTGCTTATACCTTCCCTGTTTGTGCTCTATTGTCTACTGAGGCCTTTCAGAGCTGTAAATAGTGATGTTTCAGTAACTGGGTTTCCACATGTGTCATTTCTTAGCCCAATCAATCACTGTTGCGCGAGTGAAACAAAGAGCTGGTTAAGTAGATTAGAGACCAATTGATCCTTAAGACCTTGCCAGGTCTAGTTTTGAGTTTTCTGTCCATAGTAAAATTTTTGCTGGGGGGTGGAACGTAACCTTTGAACTTAGTTTATTTATGTAGTTAAAAAAACCAATTATACAGTTGAAACCTACCTCCCTCCCCCGTTCAATTACCCAGGGTGAGGAACCGGAATCGCGAAGTCCACCCCTGGGTTTCATTTCTATCCCTCGATCGGGTCTAACTCTCTTGCCTTAACTAAACTGTCAGCAAACACAACCCGGGAAGATAGTGCCAATTGAAAAAGCGCGTCTTGCCATTGGCCGATCGCGGACCGTCCTGCAAATGTTGATATAGACTGAAGCAACAAAGGAATGTTAAAAAGGGGAACTGTGGTCTCACACATTAACGAACAACCTGTTGGCTGTGTCCTTGGATAAAACGCCTTCCAGTAACAAATATTTTTTTTCAGTGTCATTTTACGAGTAACAAGTAACTCAGGTGAACACAGCAAAAAAAGACATTACCTGGTAAGGCGTACTAGTTAGTTCCATTTTTTCCTGGGATTTTTCCTCCTTTGCCAATCGAGCGGCTTCTTTAAATTCCTGAAATTTTTCTGCAAACTAAATAAATACATAAAACATCCTGTAAAACATTATCCCTATCCACCGTGTTTCCTAAACTCTACTCAAATTGACAAAAAATACTCAGCAGCAGACTCACCATACATGGACACAAACTTGACCTATCTTCACTCGGCTATGTTTCCTTATTTAACTTCTCTAACTCTCTCTCCCTTCAGCTATCTGATCACCAGCAACCGTCTCAAATTTAACCTACTTCTATCCTTACCACACACCCAACTCCACATACACCCACAGACGCAGAGACTTGCGCAACTTGACCCCTCTTTGCTCTCCCTTCCTATTCTATTTTTTTTTTATCTAAAATTCTAACTCTTTACCGCACAAACCATATACCTCCTTCTCTGACTCCAACTTGTGCTTCCACTACCAACAACACTGTCCTCCTTTTCTTCTGCCCTGGACGCTGTTGCCATCCTTAACCTGCAACCTTGGCTCATGGTTTAGAATTCTAAAATGAAAAGGCAGTCCCTTTGTACGGGCAAAAAAGCAACAAGACCCTGACTTTCTTCATTTCAAAATGCTCTTCATCGTAATCAGGAACGCTTTGTCTACAGCCAAACCAACCTATTTCGCCTCCCTTATTTCCAACAATCCACAATACAAAACAGCTTTTCAACTCTCTGCTCTGTCTGCCCCTCCTCCTCCTACACCCTGTTTTATCTGCGGATGAAATTGCTCTTATTTCACAGAAAAATTGTAATATAAGAATGTCTTTTTCTGTTTGGTCTGGCTTATCGCCACAGCCTCCAGTCCTCATCTACATTTTGTCTGACCTCCCTTCCACCCACCCCACCTCCATTTTTAGTTTTAACCAATTTTTCACCATTACTGACCCAGACGTTCATCCTTCTCTCAAAGGCCCCATCTCACCACCTGCGTCCTGTTGCCCCATTCCCTCCTTTCTCATTCCCCATCTCTCATCTTCCTTTACCACACCTTAATGTTTTTTTTACATTGTCCCTAGCCACAGTACTTTCTGTTCTCATTCACACATGCTATTGTGGCATAGTCCTTTTCTCTATAACCTTCTCTGGGATCCCATCTGCTCTATCCCTTTACCGCCTGTCTCTCTTCTCCCTTTTGCATCTCAAACTGCTTGAACCGACACGTCACACTGAACTCGGGGACTGGTTACTCACTTTTTTTCTGCCCCAATCTTTCTTTGATCACCCACAGGCTGGCTTCCCAACCACGGAAAACACCCCGTCGCGCACCAAGGTTACGAAACGTCTGCTAAATCTAAGGCCAATATTCCCTATTATTCTGCTTGACCTGTCTCAGCCTTTTATACAGTGGATTCACCCTTTACTGCGACACACAGCTTATCCTCCCTAGGTATCCAGGGTTCTGCACTCTCTTGGCTGTCTCTCCTACCCTCTCATGTAGGATGTTCAGTGTTTCCCATTCCGGCTCCCCTGCCACTCTCCCCCTACCCTTGTGGGGGTAACACAGGCTCATACTTGGCCCTATTCTCTTCCCATTTACACCTTTGGCTAAGCCGCTCATTAGTTCTTTGGATTCCAATACCACCTGTATGCTTGATAATACCAACCCAATTTGACCTCTCTGCCCCGTGACCTTGTTACTCTGACATCCCCAGGTCCCTGACTGCCTAAAGCCATCTCTCTTTTAAGAGTCCCCCCTTCCTCAAACCCAACCATTGGATAGACTGAAATTGTCATGTTCCCACCCTCTCAATCGACCCCCCTACAAACATTACAATCCCACATCAATGACACGAGCCATCTCCCCAACACCTCAACTACGATCCTGGGAGTAACCTTTGAACTCTTGACTTCTTTTAAAAACCACATTAATCCCTGTTCAACATTAAATTCTAGTCATAGCCCTTATCATCTCTCGACTGTACTACTGTAAACACACGCCTTTGCTCTACAAGCAACCGACAGGTGCCCCTTCAATCAATCCTTAACTCTACTGCAGACTCATTCACCTTTCTTCTTCACGCTTCTCACACGCTGCCCCGTATCTCTTCACTGGCTTCCCCATTCCCCAGAAAGGATCCAATTTAAGCTGCTAACCTTATCCTACAAGGAATCTCTCCAATACAGCCCCCCCATACATCTCTGATCGATAAATAGATACTACCCAAGGCGTAACCTCTACTCTGGCTAATGATCTCATCCGCTCTAATCACCTCTTCCCCCTCCGTATACGGACTTTCTTGTGCTGCCCCTTGCTCATGGAATCTGGACTCCCTTTCTCGCTTTAATACGTCACTCGCACTCTCCATCACTTCATATCCTTCAAAACAGCATCCTCAAACTCACCTTTTCAGGCAAGGTTACAATCTGGGCCTGTTCACTCCTTTCACTCTTACTAACGCCATCGTAGACCAGCTATTTATCAACCCCTGACAACTTAGTTACGCTACTGATCTTGCTTCACCTTAGATGTTTCATCCCATCTCCTCTAACGGTAAGCTCTCCGGGCAGGGCCTCCACCTTTGACCACAGTAAACGTAACCTACCACTACACACACTAATGCTGCTGGAACCAGCACTTAATAATTTGCACTTGTTATTACCTGCACTACTGCACTACCCTTGTATGTAACATGTATGTTTTCCTATGTATATTATGCCAACTATCAAGTGCCACGGAACATGTTGGCACTATATAAATCCACAATACAATAATAAAAAGTCCTGCCATGATTAAGCCGCTAAGTGCTTACAACATCGCTTGTGGAAGTTGCAATGATTACCTTTACCTTACCCATGTCGCATTGCAAACAAAGAGTTAAAATTGCACTCAGCTATATTCATCTCCATCTCTCGTGCCGTGTTGTCAACTGTTGTGGGGCTTGGAAGAGCCATTACCATTTATTAGCTATATTAGACCACATTCTGCTGAAAAAGAGGCCTGATGGATTTGGTGTTTTTGTAAAGAGTATCTCAAGGTTTATGCAATCCCGTTGGTTATTCCATTACAAAGCATTTAACAAAAAAACCAACCTGAAGCTTCTTCCAATGGAATGATACACTGGAAAATGTACCTTGGAGTTAATGTGAAGGAAATGATTACACAATTTGAACTGGTGAGGAAATTAATGTTGCATTAAATATTTACACACATTCTAATAGATATTTTAGGAAGGGTTACTTGCCCCTTGAATGGAATAGTACATAATTACAAGCTTAAAAGACTTTCCATTATGAAGTAGGCATAGATGTAAAAGCCCATATACAGTTAGGCTAATGTTGGTCCGAGCTGCATCAGAAAATCGCTGTGTACGTTCTCGTCTCTGATTTCTGTTCTAGTTGTAATAACAATCATTGAGTGTAGATATTGGCTCATTGGTTTTAACATGTTCCTACGATGATTTAAACATTGCTGATCTACTACAAATATTAGGGGTTTCTTCTGTCTCTGAGAACTCATGCAGGTTTAGTTTCCGTATAGGTTGGTAAAATTCATTTATAAAGTGACATTTTTTTGAGTAGTAATCGGAGGTTGTATAAAAGCAGCGTCCTCTTATACGCACCTACCCATGTCTGTCCTAACAGTTACATATTAAGATAGTATTGGAGGTTGTATAAGACCACGTCCATCTTATACCCTACCCATGTCTTGTCTACAGTTACATAGGAATATATAATTGGAGGTTGTATAAAGACATGCGCCATCTTATACCTACCCTGTCCTTCTACCTTACTAGTAAATATAGTATTGAAGGTTGAATAAATACATACGTCCATCTAGTCCACTTTATACCCTACATAAATGTCTGTATAACCTTACATAGTAACAATAGTATTGGAAGTTGAATGAAGACTACATCCTTTAGTCCAATCTTTATAACCCTAACCATAATGTCTGTCTAACAGTACATAGTGACATAGTATTAGAGGTTGTAATAAAGACCTACGTCCATCTAGTTCCACCTTTATACCCCTACCCATAATGCGTGTCTAACATTACATATAACATAGTATTGTGAGGTTGAATAAACACCCTATAGGCTGAGGATGCACCACGGCGAACATCAATGGTGTTACTGTCAGTTTTTGCCTGTGATCTTTGCAATATATGTATTAATACCCCAATAATTCTCTATATTTTTCAATTTAGAAACTTATCCAACCACTTTTAATGCATCCATGAACTTCAGTACCACATCTGCTGGAAAAAATGGTTCCACAGTTTTACCTTTCTGGCTGTTTAAGGTGTAAATTGATAAATGTCCAGACAGTGAATGGAGCAGTACAAAGAAAACACATCTAACATCAGAAATCATAGAAAAAATTAGATTCTATTCACTTACTTTAACGTGAGATGATGTTTTCGGAGAGAATCCCAGGCCATAGACTGTATTTGGCACGACTGTCCTGCCCACTGCCACAAACTTCATGGGATGTTTTCGTGACTGTCTTTTGTACTAATGGTGCTTTTGATTATTTGCCTGGAGAACAAGATAATATTTGGATTTTATTTATTTTCATTTTTCACAGTTATTTTATTACAGCACAGTGTGTGTGATATGTGTTGGACACACTGACTTCCAATGCCATGACACAAGACACAAAACACAGAGGCTTACTAGAAATAACCCCAGAACTAAGATTTGCCTCAAGGGGGCGATAGAGTGATTGAGGCTCTCTGAACACCCCTATTTGTAATCTTCTGAACTTCCATTATGATGGCACTTTTTGAATTTTCCAATCAAACTCCATACTCTAGCACCAACAGGAAGGGATTTTGAAAACAAATTCACCCAAGACATATTGCCGTTATGATCGCCATAGAATGAAACAATTAGGGGATTGAGCTCTGGTGGATTTTTATACTTTTGTGTTTACTGCTGGGAAGAATAGGTTGTACTTGTTTATTTAGACAGCGTGCATTTTATTTAACATATTATTACGGTAACCATGAAATGCAATACACAAATCATTAAACAGTGGTAGCCCTTAACTACATGCTATACATTAAGCTTTAACAGCAGTTCATGAGGCTAACCGCATGCAAGTTTTGGCTTTATTGACTTAACTTCAGTGCAGTGTAGGCCTTTGGGCCCCATTTTACAAAAATACGTCACCAGTATGGAACAAATTTTACATTCAGTAGCTTCTAAAGGAACTAATGGTGCCTTAGAACTGGGTGCTCCGATCTGAACCGATTGTAAGATCTTTGAATGTCTTTCAACAGATCTTCCATACACAATCAACGATCGTACGATATTGAATAGCCGATATCGTAGGACGGATTTAAGTGTCTATGGCCACCATAAAGTTTGTGCTGTAACTAACTCCCGCCCCTTACACAGACCACACCCCCAAGAGAATTCAGGGTCAATCGTAATTTTTTCAGTAAATCTAATTAATAACATTTAGAATGTCAAACTCCAAACTTGATTTCCCCATTATAGTAATGATCTATCAAGAGATACAATACAAAGAAGGGTAACCGTTAAAGCCCCCCATATAATAGATTTTTTTTTCTATGCTACGGAAAGTCTCACTGGTATTGCAGCAACATGGCCTAAAGCAATAGGCTTACATCTCCCTGCAGTATAGCCAAATTTCTGGCTGTCCTCATAACAAACAGATGTTTGTGCCAGTTATAGCAGGATCCTATCTTAAAACCATGTGCAAAGCCATGTCTAAGATAAGGTATCAAATGAAGGTTGCCTGCAGAAAGGCTATTATGTAAAGTGCTGGTGGTTGGATTCAGGGAAGAGGTTTAGTAGGGACCCTCTACTGGCCATCAGACCTACTCTAACATGAAGCCAGTTTACAAAGTCTTACTTTATACCCGATAAAACACATTACAATTACCATCTTATAAATTGCCTGAAAAACCGTGGAAAATAATGTAATGGGAATACTATTTACACCAAAGCTACACGTTGCTTTCAGTCCTCTTAAGACGAACGCATCATGCAGAGAGGCAAATCGGTTTTGTTAATAACCAGAACAAGTCTTCACAACAAAAACTTGTACCTAGATAATGGGTGAATTTACTTCCCTACCAGACCACATCTCAGACTCAGACTACTTCAACTCGATTAAACTGGTCGATTTTGTTGGTAGTCCGACTTTACCTCTGTGTCTGATCAAATGTTCCTCCATTCGGAACAAACTTTGGATGATAAGTCTCTTGTGGCCATGAATCATTCCATTGGTACCCCAGTTGTTGGACCAAAAATATCATAACTATAAAATATCATATCTATCATACATTTTAACCTTTAGAGGTAAAAAGTCGGCTTATCCATTGTGGGACTTTAACCCAGCCATTAGCTGATGTTATATAGTCCGCAGGGTAGCCACTGTATTCAATAACATTTTGCCTGCGATGCAAGAAGCATGGTTAACCTAGCATTACCCACTCAGCTGGCCGCAACCAAGCAGGTGCTACCCAAATTACAGTGTGGCCTACCCAATATTACATCAGATAGTGCAACTTTAAAAGAGGCCACCACGCATTTCCAGGACCATATTAAGCATGAGGCACAATCCACGTTATTTAATACAGTGTATGAACTCGTGGCTTTTTTATACGTTAGAAGGGTGCATTATACAGTCCTATAATAAACACTTGCATTAGGTGTAACATAAGCTGGCAACAATCCCATTATTTTACTATGGAACACACACTACGTATAGTCAGAGATATAGGCTGTTTAATGTTTCTTTGTTTAGCTCTATGTGCTGGCCCCGATCTTGACGGCCCCCTGTTTGCCTCCTTATTATTTTATTTGGCTGCCAATAAGGAAGGTACCGCAATCCACCCAGTACTAGGAAATTTTTACATCAAAAAGTTAAATACAACCCTCAAGGCTATTCAAGGTAAGACAACAACATTTAACTTTCAAGCTAACATTTGATTGGTTGGGGCAAATTTCGAACCATTTTTAATGATAAGAACTTTATTACCTTGCCCTAAGCAGTGGTTTAATGCCCCAAAATGATATCTTTACTTGTCCCTGACAGAGTTGTCACAGTAATTAAGAGACTTCTCATGCCTAAAGTTGACTGTGATTGGCTGTGATCAGCAGTGGTGACCATATAGCCCTCTTCCGTACAAACACCTCTACTATCTAAACCGCCCAGGGTTGGTTTTGTATTATCAAATGATTATCCAACAATTTAAAACATTATTAACATATTATTATAAGCTTGGAGTATCAAACAAAACACAAAATTACATAAAAATAAAAATAAAAAATGCCCCTTACCTTCGATCCATCCAACTTTATTATCCTGTCGCTTTCTTGTGCTATCAAAGAAATCGGACACAGTAACGGCATGCTGCTGGTCGGAACCCACCCGTTCTTCTTATTGTTAGGGTCTATTGGAAAGACGTGGGCTCTGGTGCTACAGATGGGGTTTGCTCACTCAGGGAAAAAAGCACATGAATGAACCGACTCATTTGGCTTCAGTATATTCGTCCATGATGACGATAGGGGCTCTCCTCCCCACAGAGAAGCTTTATGGGTCTCATTTTCCATTATATTTTAGAAAATACTCTGAAGTTTAACAGAGAACATTGCTGTTTGATGAGGTGTTTATGCCACGGTCTATCAAAGTGATACAGATCAGCCTAAATATAGAAATCCGGGATCTCTAAATTCACCTGCTGGCTCTGGAAAGACACCGAAACGTCGCTGCAACACGGGCGCCCATCTTAATAGTGCCTGTAGTTTGAAGACTTTAAAAGCATGGTAAAGCCTAAGCCTTATATCCTTGCTGTGTTAATTAAAATCACATCTGCTTCACTGAACCACAGAAGTAGTTAAAACATCCTTTATCTTTAATCTCTCACATAAACGGTTAAGTGCAAAACACAGAAATGGAGTGTTTTTGCCTCACACAGCAAAACAGTCATAAACTGGTACAAAATACAATATTACATGGACCTGGCGCAGGGCATTCTGGGATCAGTAGTTTTCAGCAAAAAGTGGTCAAATATTTTGTGTAGAATACTTAGAGGGCAAGTGAAAATAAACACATGGGTTGTGTATTCACTGTCTAATAGACCCTCACACATTATTCCTTATCCTGGTTTCGCCAACAGGAATCTTTCGGGAATCTGATAGTATAATCCTAACAACCATCAAGTGTCTACTGCCCCTTTAACTACAGTATAATGCCCGGTTGTGTGGGCTCCAAAAGGTCGTATCCCATAACACCTGGTGGGTCACTCCGATCTGTGCATTAACCGAATCGCCTCTCCAAATCATATTGGGGATGTGTAGTCCAGCTAACTAGATTCTTCTTCCCATTTTTAGTTTGTTCTGAATATCAGCAGAATTGACTAGACATTAAAGAGAAACAAAATATAAAAGATAAATAAGTCTGAATGATCCTGTGATTAATAACCATAGATTTCTGTATTTCCCATATCTGAAATCAGCACATTGTGGAAGAATCATCTATTTGATTTTGCAGGTTACGCTTTTTCTTCAGGAGCCCTCTTACCAGAATGTGTCCTGGCCTTACACTGCTCAGTACCTTGCAAAACCGAATTATTTAATGCTTTCTTTCAACTCAGAAGTCGGAAACCATAAAAGTAAGAAATCAAACAGTTAGTTGGTAATTACAGAATCCATCCAGGCTTTTTTTTAATTGCTCCTTTAATTAAAGAACATGCAAACTAAATTGTAACGTTATGAATTCGGACATTTCTTAAGAACCTGAAATCAAACCATTTATTTTGGCTGCTTACTGAAGAAATGAATTATAGGGATATTATAGGGATATGTTTTCATCAGGAGTAATGTGAATATTGTAACTAAAGGGTCTAGTACAGTAATGTGAATATTATAACTAAAGGGTCTTGTACAGTAATGTGAATTTTGTAACTAAAGGGACTAGTATAGTAATGTGAATATTGTAACTAAAGGGACTCGTACAGTAATGTGAAAATTGTAACTAAAGGGACTCGTACAGTAATGTGAATATTGTAACTAAAGGGACTAGTACAGTAATGTGAAAATTGTAACTAAAGGGACTCGTACAGTAATGTGAATATTGTAACTAAAGTGACTAGTACAGTAATGTGAATATTGTAACTAAAGGGACTAGTACAGTAATGTGAATATTGTAACTAAAGGGACTAGTACAGTAATGTGAATATTATAACTAAAGGGACTAGTACAGTAATGTGAATATTGTAACTAAAGGGTCTAGTACAGTAATGTGGATTTGAGGAGGACTCATCAGTGGGACCACGACGATGGGGGCTGATTAGCTACAACTCCTTGAAAGACATAGAAATGCAGCGTAATAGCAAAAAAAATAAAGAATCCAATATAACATAAAAACAGAAAAGAGGGAAATGGAATATCGTTACGTTAATCTCAAGTTCTTTGAAACCATCAAAGGAAAATGCTAGAAATATTCAAGGGGAAAATCAAACGAGTAAGAATACAACAGTGGGTAACAGGGGCAGCGCAGAAAAGGGAGGTTCGTAATGCCATTGGCGATCAATTATCCGACAGAGAGGTCTAGATGGTGTTTACATCAAAGTTGTACAGAAAAAGGGCCAACAAAATAAAATGAACAGTGGGTAGAATTTAATAGAGAATAGTAGTACTCATCCTGTGCAATTCACCAAAGTTTCAGTCGCCAAAATATCCGATGAGGAATAAGAGTCCATTCTGGGGGAAGTCAGAAAATCGGTAAAAAGTGGCGGCGCTAATGAAAGATGGCGGCACACAATGCTGACAGGGGGGGTGCGGATGTGGTTGACGCGGAAAGGAGAGGGGGGGTGGCAAGACCAGTAATTGACTATGAAATGGGGAGTACGAGCACACCCGGTTACTCGAAAGTTCAGGGTGCAGGATGGGAAGAATGGAATATCGAGGGCAGCGGTTGGTGCGAAAGTTTCTATTTAGTGATTCAATCTTTCACAAGGGTTAAAGGACGAATGGTAAACATACGTACGACCTTTTCTTTTCTCTCCGATCCAGCTGCCGCATAGTACCCAAGGGTAGGAAACCGGTGGAGAAAATCGGTCGTAAAAAAATCCATAACAACGGAGGGTACTATGTATCCCTGGGCTACTGCCGTGAATCACTGACTATGCACGGGAAGAAAGAGAAAGCCAATCTGCATTCAAGCGAAATACCGAACACTATGGCGGAACAAGCCCATCAAATCATATCTGACTGTGGGAGTACAAGAATTTAGCTAGCAGGGGGTCGCTGCAAAGCACCAAGTACTGAGGGAAAAGAACACGTCACAACCTGTAGAAGTCGATACGTGTGCGCAATTGGCTGCCTCGCGATCGGTCACTGAAGCAGAAGAGCGGAGGAATGGAGCGATCGGCGAAGCAGATTTGCGGTAAGTAGTGCAGGAGTTAGGGAAAGTACCCAGGTGAGGACTTAGCGATTTTAGGTCCTCACCCTGGGTACTATGCAGCTTTGAGGAAGAGGAGCGAGGGTGAGGTGAGTGTAGTTGTCCTTTAAAGAACTATTTGATCTATTCGGAATAGAATCATATAAAAACAAGTTCTATAGTTACCAAAAAAGTTATCTATTCTCTACAATTCACCGAAGTTGGACATTGGAGAAGAAGAAATTGATGATGATTTGAAAGATAGAGCAGTAGTCTTAGCTGGGATGGGCAGTTTGATAACCCTGGTCATTCAGCAAAGTACTGTATCTATTCTCTACAGGATCAATACAATGACAAATTGTAGAATTCCATGTTGAACAACTTGGTCCAGGCACATCATCTGTTGTTGCCACTTATAAGACATGTATCTATAAAAAAAATTCTTATCTACTACCTACCGGAAATAGAACACCAAGTTGATGTTTGGCACTTAGCTAAAATTGTTTAAAAATAGTTAGTAGCTGCCAGTAAAAAGAGAGGTTGCAGTGATCAAAAGTTGGATTACTCCAATAATCAACCATCTTTGGTGGTGTGCTCAGAGTGTTCAACAAGATGAGGACCAAATTATAGACCATGGAAGTCACTTATGTTTCATATTGCTAATAAGCACAAATTTGCGTCCTTTAAGCATTACAATAAATGTGGACATGGGACCAATTTAAAATATTGACAATATCTGTGGATATACTCACGACAGTGCCCATGAGAACTCTTCAAAGATAATTTTCAACCCTAACTTCTTAAAGACATCAAACCGGTTACTCAATTCTGCCATACTGGCCACTTGAAGTGTTCCATAGTGAAGATCTCAAGTACCGTCCAAAAAGACTGTCTTATGGTATTAATGCTATGGAAGCAAGAACCATCCTACCAATTCTTTCACATAACCATAACTTGGGAAAGTACACAATGTGCTTCCCTGTGCCTCACACATCTGAACCGCCGCATAGCCAACACCATGTTTCTTCCCTGAGCCTCACACTTCTGAGACCCTATATCTAACACTATGTGGTTCACTGTTGTCTTACCTCCTGAAACTACTCCGTAGCCAGCCCTACCTCCATAGACCCGCACCATGGGCTTTCTGAGCCTTACACCACCTAAAACCCCCATATCCAGCACCACGTGTTCCCTGTGCCTCACATACACCTTAACCTCCATAGAAGCACCATTGAATCCCTGTCCTTACGCACACCTAAACCCCCTCAGCCACACCACATGATTCCCTGTTCCTCTTATAAACACACACTAAACTTCCATAACCAGCTCAACATGCTTCCCTCCTAACCAGCTCAACATGTTTCCCTATCCTCGCATGCAACTATGGGGGTTTGCATGTGAGGCACAGGGAAACATGTTGAGCTGGCTATGGAGTTTAGGTGTGTGAGAGTCACGGGAAGCACATGGTGCTAGGTATGCGGGTTAAGGTGCATTTGGGATACAGGGAAGCACATGGAGCTGGCTAGGGAGGTTTAGGTGTATGAGGTACATGGTTCTAGCTATGGTGGCGATATTAGGTTAATCCCATCGTGGACCAACAGGATTTACCCAATATGGCAGTGTGTAGAGCCCCACCCGTCAGACCGTAATACTAATGAACAACCGTAGTCGGCATCAGATCATTCGAGAAATATGCAAATTTTCCATTGGTCGTATCACTTCCATTTACTTTAAATAGGACCAATACATTGGCCGTGTATGGCCGCCCGATTCCCATATACTTATGGGCGTCTCCCACTCGCGAACATATAAAAATGCCACCTGCAGCTAAAGGTGGATCGCGAGCAAGGTAAATTTACTCACCTTCTTTTTGGCTCCTGTAAAATGATTATCACCGTTTCACAGTGCCAACTGTGGTCGTGCAGGTTATTAGATTAGATTGTTCTATAAAGCTGTATTTCTGCTCTCTGTGTAGCAAAACGGATATTATTTGAATATACACACAACGCACCATAAATACCTTGTAATGCAGTCCTGGCTTGGAATTCTCTCTTGTTCAGCAGTTGCAGTGTTTTAGAATGTGCTGGTTTTGAAAAGCCGCAGATCTGACGTCTTTTTAAAACATTTCTAAAGTTGGAGCTTATGGAAATTAGAAAATTGTGGTTGAAATCATGTTTGAAAAATCAATATATTACACGAAATGGGAATCAGATTTTTGGAATTTCAATAAATTCCGAGGAATGAAACTACCCAGTTTCATTAATTTCTTATTCACAAGGAGTTTTATGTTCCCGTGTGTGGGGTTCCTTGCGGTAACACCCTTTTCCACACGATTAGAGGATGTATTGTGAACTAAAGTGATTACATTGTAGACTTATTGATAATTGAATAATTGTAATGTGCTACAGAATATGTAGTGCTATGTACTAAATAAAGTACATGAATACAATTAAAAGGGTGCAAGCCATGCATGTGACTCCTTTCAATTTATATAATACTAGCAGAGTACTCGGTGTGCTCGGTTTTTCTAAAGATCCAACCCAAACCTGCATCCGAAATTCAACAGTCTGCAGCACGCGGAACTTCGGTTTCCTAAACCTGACCCATTCAAACTCACTGTGGGTCACAACTTTGGAAACTAACCTCCCAAGAGTTTAAAATGCAAAATAGGACATTTCAGAAGAAGAGACATGCGGTGTGCGCGATAGCATGCGGAAAACATTTGGCCACACCCAATTTAAGACCATGAATTGAGGGCTGACTAACACTCCTGATGAACTGGAGGGCTGACTAACACTGTCTACTGAACTTGAGGGTGGACAACACTGCTAATCAACTGGAGAGATGACTAACACTGTGTAATGAACTGGAGAGCTACACACTGGCTAATGAACTGAGAGCTGAATAAAACTGGCTAATAAACTGGAGCATAACTTACACTTGCTAATTTAACTGGATGGAAACTTACACTGCTTGGCTAAAGAACTGGAAGTCTGACAACACAGGCTAATGGACTGGAGGGCTGACAACACAGGCTAAAGAACTGGAGGGCTGACAACACAGGCTAATGAACTAGAGGCTGACAACACTGGCTAATGGACTGAGGTCTGACAGGGGGTGTAACTGCAGGGGCCCAGGCCCCCCACAATATTGCAGACCAGCCCCGGCCCCCACCATGATTACCCTTTTAAAAGCTGATTGCAAGTATGTTACCATCATACGCCACGATTACCGTTTAAAAAGAAAAATAATTTTGTCCGGCCTGGTATAAAAAACTTACCCACGAGCACGATCTACCAGAGACAGAATACACCGCAACTGTATGAGAAATCTGTAAGGGCGAGCTGGCAGGTAGGTTACAATCTCTTTCCCGGCTCCTGTTAGAATATGAAAAGCGGGTGGTAAGACAAAGCTCCTTTGCTGTAATTGTACTATCGCCCATACAATACCATTGGCGGTAGTATTGTACAAACTACATTTGCAAATGTTCACTGCAGCCAAGTTTCCAATACCACGTTTTATTGAATATGGCCCTATGGATATGGATGTATTTGTAGCCGTGGTACTGTAAAATAACCATCGTTATATTTTTATGTTGATGATGTAAAAAATGACTGACTATCATCTTTATTTACAATGTACAGTAATCATGTGGTCTACATTAACGACCGTACTTTAAATAGTGCCTGGTTAAATGACTTCGTAAAGTTGAATAACTTTCAACAATGTAAAATAAGACAGTAAAGTAATGTCCAATAGTAGTAAAATAATGATGGCACTTTGGGACGTATTTATAAATGCGCAATCTCGATATTTCGTGATTCCACACCTTTGATGGTCGTACATTTCCGATGGGCTGTGGCCATACAATTAGAATCGCGTCCGTACATTTGCAATCTCAATCGTAATTGGATCATAGCCTATACATTCCTTTACACTAGTCTACTAATGCATGGTATTGTACGGAACTATCGCCGTATGATCACAGCTGCACTTACCGGCATTGGTTAATTACTTTGCCCCTTTATTTTCATAACACGCTTTTTTAAATAGGACCCTGAATATCCCCCTTTTTCCTGTCCGACGCAATATTCCTTACTCGCTGTTTAACAGTTCCAACACCAACAAGCAAAAGAAAAAAAAAAGACCAAAAAAACAATTGGACACAATGAGAAAAAAACCATTCGGGCTTTATTAGTAAAAACATGGCAAACATGGTGTGTAATTAAAATGCAGCAAATTCCACTAAAAATACAGGTTAGAATGACACTGTAGTGGTGTTCTTGTATAAAACAAAGCATGGATAGAAATTTGGATCATTTCTAGGTGTAAAGCTATATTAGACAATATGGGATACCATAGCCCTGTGATCTGTAATCCTGAACCTCCAGCTGCTGTCATCGTCTGTCACAGGTTGCTGGAAAATGTATGTAGTAGCTCTGCAGCCAAAGACGCATTTTAACATGGACATAGTTAACATTACACATGTCTAGTCTATTAAGGGTAAGGCCGAGGCCACACTGCAACGCACCGGAATCGCGCACGGAATCATGCGCGTTATTGCTGCGATTGTGTGCCACTTTTGGGTTTTTGTGGTGCGTTTTGCGCATGCGATTTTGCCGTTTTCAGTTTGGAAACCCATGCGTTAACAAAAACAGAAACGTATGTGCAATTGTATGCGCATCGGAGATTACGGGAATTTTTGCATTCCCGTGATTTCCATTTTAACCAAATCGCATGCGCAGTCGCAAAACGGGCAAGTGTGGCCTACCTCTAACTGACTGTTTTCGGACTCCTCCTTCAATCAGGGTCACACATCTCTCTCATATTTCAAAGATGGCCAGATAGTTGCTGCCTGCATAGTTTTCCATTAAGCCAAATTGTATGTTACTCTACCAGTTCAAGTAATGAAGTAAGTAAAGGGACTAGTACAATGATGTGAATATGTAACTAAAGGGACTAGTACAGTAATGTGAATATTGTAACAAAAGGGACTAGTACAGTAATGTGAATTTGTAACTAAGGGACTAGTACAGTAATGTGAATATTAACTAAAGAATCGTACAGTAATGTGAATATTGTAACTAAAGTGACTAGTACAGTATGTGAATATTGTAAACAAAGGGACTATTACAGTAATGTGAATATTGTAACTAAAAGAACTCGTACAGTAATGTGAATATTGTAACTAAAGTGACTAGTACAGTAATGTGAATATTGTAACTAAAGGGACTCGTACAGTAATGTGAATATGTAACTAAAGGACTTGTACAGTAATGTGAATATTGTAACTAAAGGGACTAGTACAGTAATGTGAATAATGTAACTAAAGGGACTTGTACAGTAATGTGAATATTGTAACTAAAGGGTCTAGTACAGTAATGTGAATATTGTAACTAAAGGGACTAGTACATAATTTGAATAATGTAACTAAAGGGACTTGTACTTAATGTGAATATTGTAACTAAAGGGACTAGTACAGTAAGTGGAATAATGTAACTAAAGGGACTTGTACAGTAATGTGAATATTGTAACTAAAGGGTCTAGTACAGATGTGAATATTGTAACTAAGGGACTCGTACAGTAATGTGAATAATTTAACTAAAGGGACTGTACAGTAATGTGAATATTGTAACTAAAGGGACTAGTACAGTAATGTGAATATTGTAACAAAAGGGACTCGTACAGTAATGTGAATATTGTAACTAAGAGGACCTGTACAGTAATTGAATATTGTAACTAAAGGGACTTGTACAGTAATGTGAATATTGTAACTAAAGGGTCTAGTACAGTAATGTAATATTGTAACTAAAGGGACTAGTACAGTTAATGTGAATATTGTAACTAAAGTGACTAGTACAGTAATGTAATATTGTAACTAAAGGACTATTACGTAATGTGAATTTGTAACTAAAGGGTCTAGTATAGTAATGTGAATATTGTAAACTAAAGGGACTAGTACAGTAATGTGAATATTGTAACTAAAGGGACTCGTACAGTAATGTGAATATTGTAACTAAAAGAACTCGTACAGTAATGTGAATATGTAACTAAAGGGACTCGTACATTATGTGAATATTGTACTAAAGGGACTCGTACAGTAATGTGAATATTGTAACTAAAGGGACTTGTACAGTAATGTGAATAAAGTAACTAAGGGACTAGTACAGTAATGTGAATATTGTAACTAAAAGAACTCGTACAGTAATGTGAATATTGTAACTAAAGTGACTCGTACAGTAATGTGAATTTTGTACAAAAGGACTTGTACAGTAATGTAATAAAGTAACATAAGGGACTAGTACAGTAATGTAAATATTGAACTAAGGGACTAGTACAGTAATGTGAATATTGTAACTAAAAGAACTCGTACAGTAATGTAATATTGTAACTAAAGGGCTCGTACAGTAATGGATATTGTAACTAAAGGGCTCATACATTAATGTGATATTGTAACTAAATGGACTCGTACAGTAATGTGAATATTGTAACTAAAGGGACTAGTACAGTAATGTGAATATTGTAACTAAAGGGAATAAGTAACTAAAGGACTAGTATGGTAATGTGGATAATGTAACTAAAGGGACTAGTACGTAATTTAATTAGCAACTAAAGGGACTAGTACGTAATTTGAATTAAGCAAATAAAGGTACTAGTCAGTAATGTGAATATTGTAACTAAAGGGACTCGTACAGTAATGTGAATAAAGTAACTAAAGGGACTAGTACGGTATGTGAATATGTAACTAAAGGGACAAGTACAGTAATTTCAATTAACAACTAAAGGGATTAGTACAGTAATGTGAATATTGTAACTAAGTGACTAGTACAGTAATGTGATATTGTAACAGGGACTATTACAGTAATGTGAATATGTAACTAAAGAACTCGTACAGTAATGTGAATATTGTAACTAAGACTAGTACAGTATGTGAATATTGTAACTAAAGGGACTCGTACAGTAATGTGAATAATGTAACATAAGGGACTTGTAAGATATGTGAATATTGAACTAAAGGGCTAGTACAGTAATGTGAATAATGTAACTAAAGGGACTTGTACAGTAATGTGAATATTGTAACTAAAGGGTCTAGTACAGTATGTGAATATTGTAACTAAAGGGACTAGTACAGTAATGTGAATAATGTAACTAAAGGGACTTGTACAGTAATGTGAATATTGTAACTAAAGGGACTAGTACAGTAATGTGAATAATGTAACTAAAGGGACTGGTACAGTAATGTGAATATTGTACTAAAGGGTCTAGTACAGTAATGTGAATATTGTAACTAAAGGGACTCGTACAGTAATGTGAATAATGTAACTAAAGGGACTTGTAAGTAATGTGAATATGTAACTAAGGGACTAGTACAGTAATGTAAGATATGTAACAAAAGGACTCGTACAGTAATGTGAATATTGTAACTAAAGGGACCTGTACAGTAATGTGAATATTGTAACTAAAGGGACTTGTACAGTAATGGGAATATTGTAACTAAAGGGTCTAGTACAGTAATGTGAATATTGTAACTAAAGGGACTAGTACGTAATGTGAATATTGTAACTAAAGTGACTAGTACAGTAATGTGAATATGTAACTAAAGGGACTAGTACAGTAATGTGAATATTGTAACTAAAGGGTCTAGTATAGTAATGTGAATATTGTAACTAAAGGGACTATTACAGTAATGTGAATATTGTAACTAAAGGGACTCGTACAGTAATGTGAATATTGTACTAAAAGAACTCGTACAGTAATGTGAATATGTAACTAAAGGGACTCGTACAGTAATGTGAATATTGTAACTAAAGGGACTCGTACAGTAATGTGAATATTGTAACTAAGGACTTGTACAGTAATGTGAATAAAGTAACTAAAGGGACTAGTACAGTAATGTGAATATGTAACTAAAAGAACTCGTACAGTAAGTGAATATTGTAACTAAGTGACTCGTACAGTAATGTAATATTGTAACTAAAGGGACTTGTACAGTAATGTGAATAAAGTAACTAAAGGGTACGTACAGTATGTGAATATTGTAACTAAAGGGACTAGTACAGTAATGTGAATATTGTAACTAAAAGAACTCGTACAGTATGTGAATATTGTAACTAAAGGGACTCGTACAGTAATGTGGATATTGTAACTAAAGGGCTCATACATTAATGTGAATATTGTAACTAAATGGACTCGTACAGTATGTGAATATTGTAACTAAAGGGACTAGTACAGTAATGTGAATATTGTAACTAAAGGGAATAAAGTAACTAAAGGGACTAGTATGGTAATGTGGATAATGTAACTAAAGGGACTAGTACGGTAATTTGAATTAAGCAACTAAAGGGACTAGTACAGTAATTTAATTAAGCAAATAAGGTACTAGTACTAATGTGAATATTGTAACTAAAGGGACTCGTACAGTAAGTGAATAAGTAACTAAAGGGACTAGTACGGTATGTGAATATTTAACTAAAGGGACAAGTACAGTAATTTCAATTAAGCACAAAAGGGATTAGTACAGTAATGTGAATATGTAACTAAAGGGACTAGTATAGTAAGTTGAATTAAGCAACTAAGGGACTAGTATAGTAATGTGAATATTGTAACTAAAGGGACTTGTACAGTAATGTGAATAAGTAACTAAGGGACTACTGTATTAGAGTAATATATATGTAAGTAAAGGGATGTGTATATTATTGAATAAAGCAACTAAAGGGACTATTAAAGTGATATTTTAAATAAAGGGACTTGTACAGTATAAAATGTAGTCACTAAAGGGACTCGCACTTAATAATGTGAACATTGAACTAATGGGACTAGTACAGTAATGTGAATAAAGTAACAAAAGGGACTTGTACAGTAATTTGAATTAAGCAACTAAAGGGACTAGTAGAATATTGTAATTTAAGGGACTAGTACAGTAATGTGAATATTGTAACTAAGGGACTAGTACAGTATTTGAATAAAGTAACTAAAGGGATTAGTACAGTAATGTGAATATTGTAAATAAAGGGACTAGTATAGTAATTTGAATTAAGCAACTAAAGGGACTTGTACAGTAATGTGAATAAAGTAACTAAAGGGACTACTGTAGTAGAGTAATGTATATATGTAAGTAAAGGGATGTGTATAGTAATTTGAATAAAGCAACTAAAGGGACTATTAAAGTGGATATTTTAAATAAAGGGACTTGTACAGTAATGAAAATGTAGTCACTAAAGGGACTCGCACATTAATGTGAACATTGTAACTAATGGGACTAGTACAGTAATGTGAATAAAGTAACAAAAGGGACTTGTACAGTAATTTGAATTAAGCAACTAAAGGGACTAGTAGAATATTGTAATTTAAGGGACTAGTACAGTAATGTGAATATTGTAACTAAAGGGACTAGTATAATGGCAAATGGATCCTATATCTAAATCAGCAGAGGAAATTAATACTCTTACTTTATCTCAATTGTCCTTGCCACCAGCAAGAAAATCTAGAAATTTCAGGGAAGTCACTATAGAATCAAATGTACAGCAGCTAGAAAAGGATTCTATATCCTGAGTCAATTATCCGAGAGTTCTATGGATTTTACTCAAATGTAAGAAAAACCCAAAGAAAATACAAGTTTTTGAGGAAAATATTACCATCTTCTTCACCAAGTTCAGTGCCAGTCGTGGAATAGTCCATAATCAAACATCGTGCCTATAGACAAAAATGCTGAGGGGTCGATGGTTGCTTGATGACCATATTGCTAGTAGAATGGAGTAACAAACCTGTTATCAAAGAATCATAGATGGAAATGTAATGTGGCAGCTCAATTCTATTTAGTGTTCATCTTTCACAAAGGTTAAAGGACAATTATACTCACCTTTTCTCCGATCCACTGCAGCATAGTACCAGGGTGGGACCTAAATCGCTAAGTCCATAACCTGGGTACTTCCCTAACTCCTGCAATACTTACCGCAAATCTGCTTCGCCGACCACACTGTTCCACCTCTCTCTACTGTCAGTGACAGTCGCGAGGAGCCAATGGAAGACACGCCTCCTTGCAGAGCGTATCTTCTATTGGCTGCCTCGCGATCTGTCACTGAAGCAGGAAGAGCGGAGGAATGGAGCGATCGGCGAAGCAGATTTGCGGTAAGTAGTGCAGGAGTTAGGGAATACCCAGGTGAGGACTTAGCGATTTTAGGTCCTCACCCTGGGTACTATGCAGCTTTGGAGGAAGAGGAGCGAGGGTGAGGTGAGTGTAGTTGTCCTTTAAAGAACTATTTGATCTATTCGGAATAGAATGCATATGAAAAACAAGTTATATAGTTACCAAAAAGTTATCTATTCTCTACAATTCACCGAAGTTGGACATGGGAAGAAGAAAGAAATTGATGATGATTTGAAAGATAGAGCAGTAGTCTTAGCTGGGGATGGGCAGTTTGATAACCTGGTCATTCAGCAAAGTACTGTATCTATTCTCTACAGGATCAATACAATGACAAAATTGTAGAATTCCATGTTGAACAACTTGGTCCAGGACATCATCTGTGTTGCCACTTATAAGACATGTATCTATAAAAAAAATTCTTATTACTACCTCACTGGAAATAGAACACCAAGTTGATGTTTGGCACTTAGCTAAAATTGTTTAAAAATAGTTAGTAGCTGCCAGTAAAAAGAGAGGTTGCAGTGATCAAAAGTGGATTACTCCAATAATCAACCATCTTTGGTGGTGTGCTCAGAGTTGTAACAAGATGAGGACCAAATTAAGACCGATGGAAGTACTTATGTTTCATATTGCTAATAAGCACAAATTTGCGTCCTTTAAGCTTACATAAATGTGGACATGGACCAATTTAAAATATTGACAATATCTGTTGGATATATCCACGACAGTGCCCATGAACTCTCAGAAGATAATTTTCAACCCTAGACTTCTTAAAGACATCAAACCGGTTACTCAATTCTGCCATCTGGCTCACTTGAAGTGTTCCATAGTGAAGATCTCAAGTACCGTCCAAAAAGACTGTCTTATGGTATTAATGCTATGGAAGCAAGAACCATCTCACCAATTCTTCACATAACCATAACATTGGGAAAGTACACAATGTGCTTCCCTGTGCCTCACAAATCTGAACCGCCATAGCCAACACCATGTGCTTCCCTGAGCCCTCACACTTTGAGACCCTATATCTAACACTATGTGGTTCACTGTGTCTTACACTTGAAACTCCGTAGCAGCCCTACCTCCATAGACCGCACCAGGGCTTTCTGAGCCTTACACACCTAAAACCCCCATATCCAGCACCACGTGTTTCCCTGTGCCTCAATACACCTTAACCTCCATAGAAGCACCATTTGAATCCCTGTGCCTTACGCAAACCTAAAACCCCTCAGCCATCACCACATGATTCCCTGTTCCTCTTATAACACACACCTAAACTTCCATAACCAGCTCAACATGCTTCCCTCCATAGCCAGCTCAACATGTTTCCCTATGCCTCGCATGCAACTATGGGGGTTTGCATGTGAGGCACAGGGAAACATGTTGAGCTGGCTATGGAGGGTTAGGTGTGTGAGAGTCACGGGAAGACATGGTGCTAGGTATGCGGGTTAAGGTGCATTTGGGATACAGGCGACACATGGAGCTGGCTATGGAGGTTTAGGTGTATGAGGTACATGGTTCTGCTATGGTGGCGATATTAGGTTAATCCCATCGTGGACCAACAGGATTTACCAATATTGGCAGTGTGTAGAGGCCCCACCGTCAGACCGTAATACTAATGAACAAACGTAGTCGGCATTCAGATCAGTCGAGAAATATGCAAATTTTCCATTGGTCGTATCACACTTCCATTTACTTTAAATGAGCCAATACAATTGGCCGTGTATGGCCGCCCGATTCCCATTAATGGGCGTCTCCCACTGCGAACATATAAAAATGCCACTGCAGCTAAAGGGGATCGCGAGCAAGGTAAATTTACTCACCTTCTTTTTTGGCTCCTGTTAAATTGATCACCGTTACACAGTGCCAACTGTGTGGTCAGTGCAGGTTATTAGATTAGATTGTTCTATAAAGCTGTATGTCTGCTCTCTGTGTAGCAAAACGGAATATTATTTGATATAACACAAAAGCACACATAAATACCTTGGAAATTGCAGTCCTGGTTGGAATTCTCTCTTGTTCAGCAGTTGCAGTGTTTTAGAAGTGCTGGTTTTGAAAAGCCGCAGATCTGACGTCATTTTTAAACATTTCTAAAGTTGGAGCTTATAGGAAATTAGAAAATTGTGGTTGAAAATCATTGTTTGAAAACAATATATTACACGAAATGGGAATAGATTTTTGGAATTTCAATAAATTCCGGAAGGAATGAAACTACCCAGTTTCATTAATTTCTATTCACAAGGGTTTTATGTTCCCGTGTGTGGGGTTCCTTGCGGTACACCCTTTTCCCCACGATTAGAGGATGTATGTGTGAACTAAAGTGATTACATTGTAGACTATTAGATAATTGAATAATTGTAATGTGCTACAGAATATGTAGTGCTATGTACTAAATAAGTACATGAATACAATTAAAAGGGTGCAAGCCATGTCATGTGACTCTTTCAATTTAATAATACTAGCAGAGTACTCGTGTGTTGCTCGGTTTTTCTAAAGATCCAACCCAAACTGCATCCGAATTCAACGCTTGCACGCGGAACTTCGGTTTCCTAAACCTGACCCATTCAAACACTGGGGGTCACAACTTTGGAAACATACCTCCCAAGAGTTTAAAATGCAAAATAGGGACATTTCAGAAGAAGAGACATGCGGTGTGCGAGTAGCATGCGAGAAAACATTTGGCACACCCAATTTAAGACCATGAATTGGAGGGCTGCTAACACTCTCTGATGAACTGGAGGGCTGACTAACACTGTCTACTGAACTTGAGGGGGGGACAACACTGGCTAATCAACTGGAGAGTGACTACACGTGTAATGAACTGGAGAGCTGACAACACTGGCTAATGAACTGGAGAGCTATAAAAACTGGCTAATAAACTGGAGGATAACTTACACTTGCTAATTAACTGGATGGAGAACTTACACTGGCTTGGTAAAGAACTGGAAGTCTGACAACACAGGCTAATGGACTGGAGGGCTGACAACCAAGGCTAAAGAACTGGAGGGCTGAAACACAGGCTAATGAACTAGAGGGCTGACAACACTGGCTAATGGACTGAGGTCTGACAGGGGTGTGTTGTAACTGCAGGGCCCAGGCCCCCCCACAATATTTGCAGACCGAGCCCCGGGCCCCCACCATGATTACCCATTTTTAAAAGCTGATTGCAAGTAGTTACCATCATACGCACGATTAGCCGTTAAAAAGAAAAAATAATTTTGTCCGCCTGGTATAAAAACTTACCCACGAGCACGATCTACCAGAGACAGAATACACCGGCAACTGTATGAGAAATCTGTAAGGGAGCGAGCTGGCAGGTAGTTTACAATCTTCTTTCCGGCTCCTGTTAGATAATTGAAAAGCGGGGTGTAAGACAAAGCTCCTTTGTGTAATTGTACTATCGCCCATACAATACCTTGCTGGTGTATTGTACAAACTACATTTGCAAATGTTCACTGCAGCCAAGTTTCCAATACCACGTGTTATTGAATATGGCCCTATGGATATGGATGTATTTGTAAAGCCGTGGTACTGTAAAAATAACCATCGTTATATTTTATTGTTGATGATGTAAAATAATGACCTGACTATCATCTTATTTACAATGTTACAGTAATCATGTGGTCATCATTAACGACCGGTACTTAAATAGTGCCTGTGTAAATGACTTCAGTAAAGTTGAATAACTTTCAACAATGTAAATAAAAGACAGTAAGTAATGTCCATAGAGTAAAATAATGATGGCACTTTGGGACGTATTTATAAAGCGCAATCTCGAATATTTCGTGATTCCACACCTTTGATGGTCGTACATTTCCGATTGTGGTGTGGCCATACAATTAGAATCGCGTCCGTACATTTGCAATCTCAATCGTAATTGGATCATAGCCTATACAATTCCTTACACTAGTCTACTAATGCATGGTATTGTACGCTGAACTATCGCCGTATGATCACGCTGCACTTACCGGCATGGTTAATTACTTTGCCCCTTTATTTTCATAACAAGCTTTTATAAATAGGACCTATATCCCCCTTTTTCCTGTCCGACGCAATATTCCTTACTCGCTGTGTAACAGTTCCAACACCAAAAACAGACACAAAAAAAAAAAAGACCAAAAAAACAATTGGACACAATGAGAAAAAAAAACCATTCGGGCTTTATTAGTAAAAACATGGCAAACATGGTGTGTAATTAAAATGCAGCAAATTCCACTAAAAATACAGGTTGTAATGACACTAGTAGTTGTGCTTGTATAAAACAAAGCATGGATAGAAATTTGGATCATTTCTAGGTGGTTAAAGCTTATATTAGACAATATATGGGATACCATAGCCCTGTGATCTGTAATCCTGAACCCTCCAGCTGCTGTCATCGTCTGTCACAGGTTGCTGGAAAATGTAGTGTAGTAGCTCTGCAGCCAAAGACGCATTTTAACATGGACATAGTTAACATTACACAATGTCTAGTCTATTAAAGGGTAAGGCCGAGGCCACACTGCAAGCACCGGAATCGCGCACGGATCATGCGCGTTTAGCATGCGATTGTGTCGCGACTTTTGGGTTTGTTGTGTGCGTTTTGCGCATGCCATTTTGCCGTTTTCAGTTATGGAAACCCATGCGTTAACAAAAACAGAACGTATGTGCAATTGTATGCGCATCGGAGATACGGGAATTTTTGCATTCCCGTGATTTCCATTTTAACCAATCGCATGCGCAGTCGCAAAACGGGCAAGTGTGGCCTACCCTAACTGATGGTTTTCGGCTCCTCCTTCAATCGGGTCACACATCTCTCCATATTCAAAGATGGCCAGATAGTTCGTGCCTGCATAGTTTTCCATTAAGCCAAATTGTATGTTACTCTACCCAGTTCAAGTAAATGAAGTAAGTAAAGGGACTAGTACAATGATGTGAATATGTAACTAAAGGGACTAGTACAGTAATGTGGAATTTGTAACAAAAGGGACTAGTACAGTAATGTGAATATGTAACTAAAGGGACTAGTACAGTAAGTATGTGAATATTGTAACTAAAAGAACTCGTACAGTAATGTGAATATTAAAAAGTGATAGTACAGTAATGTGAATTGTAACAAAGGGACTAGTACGTAATGTGAATATTGTAACTAAAAGAACTCGTACAGTAATGTGAATATTGAACTAAAGGACTAGTACAGTAATGTGAATATTGTAACTAAAGGGACTCGTACAGTAATGTGATAATGTAACTAAAGGGACTTGTACAGTAATGTGAATATTGTAACTAAAGGGACTAGTACAGTAATGTGAATAATGTAACTAAAGGGACTTGTACAGTAATGTGAATATTGTAACTAAAGGGTCTAGTACAGTAATGTGAATATTGTAACTAAAGGGACTAGTACAGTAATGTGAATAATGTAACTAAAGGGACTTGTACAGTAATGTGAATATTGTAACTAAAGGGACTAGTACAGTAATGTGAATAATGTAACTAAAGGGACTTGTACAGTAATGTGAATATTGTAACTAAAGGGTCTAGTACCGTAATGTGAATATTGTAACTAAAGGGACTCGTACAGTAATGTGAATAAGTTAACTAAAGGGACTTGTACAGTAATGTGAATATTGTAACTAAAGGGACTAGTACAGTAATGTGAATATTGTAACAAAAGGACTGTACAGTAATGTGAAATTGTAACTAAAGGGACCTGTACAGTAATGTGAATATTGTAACTAAAGGGACTGTACAGTAATGTGATATTGTAACTAAAGGGCTCTAGTACAGTATGTGAATATTGTAACTAAAGGGACTAGTACAGTAATGTGAATATTGTAACTAAAGTGACTAGTACCGTAATGTGAATTTGTAACTAAAGGGACTAGTACAGTAATGTGAATATTGTAACTAAAGGGTCTAGTATAGTAATGTGAATATTGTAACTAAAGGGACTAGTACAGTAATGTGATATTGTAACTAAAGGGACTCGTACAGTAATGTGAATATTGTAACTAAAAGAACTCGTACAGTAATGTGAATATTGTAACTAAAGGGACTCTACAGTAATGTGAATATTGTAACAAAGGGACTCTGTACAGTAATGTGAATATGTAACTAAAGGGACTTGTACAGTAATGTGAATAAAACTAAAGGGACTAGTACAGTAATGTGATATTTGTAACTAAAAGAACTCGTACAGTAATGTGAATATTGTAACTAAAGTGACTCGTACAGTAATGTGAATATTGTAACTAAAGGGACTTGTACAGTAATGTGAATAAAAACTAAAGGGACTAGTACAGTAATGTGAATTTGTAACTAAAGGGACTAGTACAGTAATGTGAATAGTAACTAAAAGACTCGTACAGTAATGTGAATATTGTAACTAAAGGACTCGTACAGTAATGTGGATATTGTAACTAAAGGGCTCATACATAATGTGA
Organism: Hymenochirus boettgeri; assembly: GCA_019447015.1. Taxonomy (NCBI): domain Eukaryota; kingdom Metazoa; phylum Chordata; class Amphibia; order Anura; family Pipidae; genus Hymenochirus; species Hymenochirus boettgeri. The sequence continues at coordinate 359,962,530 of CM033469.1, read as the reverse complement.
ATATTGTAACTAAATGGGACTGTACAGTAATGTGAATATTGTAACTAAAGGGATAGTACAGTAATGTGAAATTGAACTAAAGGGAATAAAGTAACTAAGGGACTAGTATGGTAATGTGGATAATGTAACTAAAGGGACTAGTACGGTAATTGAATTTAAGCAACTAAAGGGACTAGTACAGTAATTTGAATTAAGCAAATAAAGGTACTAACAGTAATGTGAATATTGTAACTAAAGGGACTCGTACAGAATGTGAATAAAGTAACTAAAGGGACTAGTACGGTAAGTGAATATTGAACTAAAGGGACAAGTACAGTAATTTCAATTAAGCAACTAAAGGGATTAGTACAGTAATGTGAATATTGGAACTAAAGTGGACTAGTACAGTAATGTGAATATTGTAACAAAAGGGACTATACAGTAATGTGAATATTGTAACTAAAAGAACTCGTACAGTAATGTGAATATTGTAACTAAAGTGACTAGTACAGTAATGTGAATATTGTAACTAAAGGGACTCGTACAGTAATGTGAATAATGTAACTAAAGGGACTTGTACAGTAATGTGAATATTGTAACTAAAGGGACTAGTACAGTAATGTGATAATGTAACTAAAGGGACTTGTACAGTAATGTGAATATTGTAACTAAAGGGTCTAGTACAGTAATGTGAATATGTAACTAAAGGGACTAGTACAGTAATGAATAATGTAACTAAAGGGACTTGTACAGTAATGGTATTGTAAACTAAAGGGACTAGTACAGTAATGTGAATAATGTAACTAAAGGGACTTGTACAGTAATGTGAATATGTAACTAAAGGGTCTAGTACAGTAATGTGAATATTGTAACTAAAGGGACTCGTACAGTAATGTGAAAATGTAACTAAAGGGACTTGTACAGTAATGTGAATTGTAACTAAAGGGACTAGTACAGTAATGTGAATATGTAACAAAAGGGACTCGTACAGTAATGTGATATTGTAACTAAAGGGACCTGTACAGTAATGTAATATTGTAAATAAAGGGACTTGTACAGTAATGTGAATATGTAAAAGGGTCTAGTACAGTAAGTTGAATATTGTAACTAAAGGGACTAGTACAGTAATGTGATATTGTAACTAAAGTGACTAGTACAGTAATGTGAATATGTAACTAAAGGGACTAGTACAGTAATGTGAATATTGTAACTAAAGGGTCTAGTATAGTAATGTGAATATTGTAACTAAAGGGACTGTACAGTAATGTGATATTGTAACTAAAGGGACTCGTACAGTAATGTGAATATGTAACTAAAAGAACTCGTACAGTAATGTGAATATTGTAACTAAAGGGACTCGTACAGTAATGTGAATATTGTAACTAAAGGGACTCGTACAGTAATGTGAATATTGTAACTAAAGGGACTTGTACGTAATGTGAATAAAGTAACTAAAGGGACTAGTACAGTAATGTGAATATTGTAACTAAAAGAACTCGTACTACGTAATGTGAATATTGTAACTAAAGTGACTCGTACAGTAATGTGAATATGTAACTAAGGGACTTGTACAGTAATGTGAATAAAGTAACTAAAGGGACTAGTACAGTAATGTGAATATTGTAACTAAAGGGACTAGTACAGTAATGTGAATTTGAACTAAAAGAACCGTACAGATGTGAATATTGTAACTAAAGGGACTCGTACAGTAATGTGGATATTGTAACTAAAGGGCTCATACATTAATGTGAATATTGTAACTAAATGGACTCGTACAGTAAGGAATATTGTAACTAAAGGGACTAGTACAGTAAGTGATATTGTAACTAAAGGGAATAAAGTAACTAAAGGGACTAGTATGGTAATGTGGATAATGTAACTAAAGGGACTAGTACGGTAATTTGAATTAAGCAACTAAAGGGACTAGTACAGTAATTGAATGAATAAGCAAATAAAGGTACTAGTACAGTAATGTGAATATGTAACTAAAGGGACTCGTACAGTAATGTGAATAAAGTAACTAAAGGGACTAGTACGGTAATGTGAATATTGTAACTAAAGGACAAGTACAGTAATTTCAATTAAGCAACTAAAGGGATTAGTACAGTAATGTGAATATTGTAACTAAAGGGATAGTATAGTAAGTGAATAGCAACTAAAGGGACTAGTATAGTAATGTGAATATTGTAACTAAAGGGACTTGTTCAGTAATGTGAATAAAGTAACTAAGGACTACTGTAGTAGAGTAATGTATATATGAAGTAAAGGGATGGGTTAGTAATTTGAATAAAGCAACTAAAGGGACTATTAAAGTGGATATTTAAATAAAGGGACTTGTACAGTAATGAAAATGTAGTCACTAAAGGGACTCGCACATTAATGTGAACATTGTAACTAATGGGACTAGTACAGTAATGTGAATAAAGTAACAAGGGACTTGTACAGAATTTGAATTAAGCAACTAAAGGGACTAGTAGAATATTGTAATTAAGGGACTAGTACAGTAATGTGAATATTGTAACTAAAGGGACTAGTACAGTATTTGAATAAAGTAACTAAAGGGATTAGTACAGTAATGTGAATATTGTAAATAAAGGGACTAGTATAGTAATTTGAATTAAGCAACTAAAGGGACTTGTACAGTAATGTGAATTAAGTAACTAAAGGGACTACTGTAGTAGAGTAATGTATATATGTAAGTAAAGGGATGTGTATAGTAATTTGAATAAAGCAACTAAAGGGACTATTAAAGTGGATATTGTAAATAAAGGGACTTGTACAGTAATGAAAATTTAGTCACTAAAGGGATCGCACATTAATGTGAACATTGTAACTAATGGGACTAGTACAGCAATGTGAATATTGTAACTAAAGCGACTCGTACAGTAATGTAAATATAGTAACTAAAGGGACTCGTACAGTAATGTGAAATAGTAACTAAAGGGACTCGTAGAGTAAAGTGAATATTGTAACTAAAGGGACTAGTACAGTAATGTGAATATTGTAACTAAAGGGACTAGTACAGTAATGTGAATAATGTAACTAAAGGGACTAGTACAGTAATGTGAATAATGTAACTAAAGGGACTAGTACAGTAATGTGAATATGTAACTAGACTCGTACAGTAATGTGGATATTGTAACTAAAGGGCTCATTTAATGTGAATATTGTAACTAAATGGACTCGTAAAGTAAGTGAATATTGTAACTAAAGGGACTAGTACAGTAATGTGAATATTGGAACTAAAGGGAATAAAGTAACTAAAGGGACTAGTATGGTAATGTGGATAATGTAACTAAAGGGACTAGTCAGTAGGTAATTTGAATTAAGCAACTAAAGGGACTAGTACAGTAATTTGAATTAAGCAAATAAAGGTACTAGTACAGTAATGTGAATATTGTAACTAAAGGGACTCGTACAGTAATGGAATAAAAGTAATAAAGGGTAGTACCTCCCCCCCTGTTTCCCTGTGTGTTGTCCCCACCCTGTGGTCAAAATTTTTCGTGCACATCTGAATGGGACATTCTGTGTAACAGTATCCTGTGAATTGATTTTGATATTTGATTAGTTCACCCCACCCTTAGAGCTTCTCCCACCCTCCCTAGGGAATTGTTACTTTCGGAATGTCGGCAAATCATGGTTAACTAAAGGGAGACTAGGTATAAGTAAGTGAATAAGCAAGCATCAGGGACTAGTATAGTAAGGGAATATTGTAAGAAAGTGTGGCCTGTTTACAGTTCGAATAGGAAACGATACCCCCAAGTTGCAGTAAACTAAAGGGCCTACTGATGTACGTGCCGGTCATGTATAAAGGGACTAGTACAGTAATGTGAATATTGTAACTAAAGGGACTAGTACAGTAATTTGAATAAAGTAACTAAAGGGATTAGTACAGTAATGTGAATATTGTAAATAAAGGGACTAGTATAGTAATTTGAATTAAGCAACTAAAGGGACTTGTACAGTAATGTGAATTAAGTAACTAAAGGGACTACTGTAGTAGAGTAATGTATATATGTAAGTAGAACACGTAAAGTGGTGCTGTCTAGACTGTAGGCGTTTAGTGCTGCGTACAGTTACAGTGGTGCTGTCTAGACAGTAAGCGTTTAGTGCTTCCATTTACACAGTACACGTACAGTGGTGCTGTCTAGACTGTAGGCGTTTAGTGCTGCCATTTATACAGTACACATACAGTGGTGCTGTCTAGACAGTAGGCGTTTAGTGCTGCGTACAGTTAGAGTGGGGCTGTCTAGACAGTAGGAGTTTAGTGCTGACATTTACACAGTACACATACAGTGGTTCTGTCTAGACAGTAGGCGTTTAGCGCCATTTATACAGTACACGTACTGGGTTGCTGTCTAGTCTGTAGGCGTTTAGTGCTGCCATTTACACAGTACACGCACTGTGTTGCTGTCTAGACGGTAGGCGTTTAGTGCTGCCATTTACACAGTACATTTACAGTGGGCTGTCTAGACAGTAGGGGTTTAGTGCTGCTATTTACACAGTACAGTTACAGTGGGCTGTCTAGACAGTAGGGGTTTAGTGCTGCTATTTACACAGTACAGTTACAGTGGGCTGTCTAGACAGTAGGGGTTTAGTGTTGCCATTTACACAGTACAGCTACAGTGGGCTGTCTAGACAGTAGGGGTTTAGTGCTGCTATTTACACAGTACACATACTGTGTTGCTGTCTAGACTGTAGGCGTTTAGTGCTGCCATTTACACAGTACAGTTACAGTGGTGCTTTCTAGACAGTAGGCTTTTATAGTGCTGCCATTTACACAGTACACATACAGTGGTGCTGTCTAGACAGTAGGCGTTTATTGCCCATGTACACAGACACGTACAGTGGTGCTGTCTAGACTGTAGGCGTTTAGGGGCTGCGTACAGTTACAGTGGTGCGTCTAGACAGTAGTCGTTTAGTCCTTCCATTTACACAGTACACGTACAGTGGTGCTGTCTAACTGTAGGCATTTAGTGCTGCCATTTACACAGTACACGTAAAGTGGTGTGTCTAGACTGTAGGCGTTTAGTGCTGCCATTTACACAGTAACACATACAGTGGTGCTGTCTAGCAGTAGGCGTTTAGTGCTGCCATTTACACAGTACACACGTACAGTGGTGCTGTCTAGACAGTAGGCGTTTAAGTGCTGCCATTTACACAGTACACATACAGTGGTGCTGTCTAGACATGTAGGCGTTTAGTGCTTCCATTACACGTACACATACAGTGGTGCTGTCTAGACTGTAGGCGTTTAGTGCTGCCTTTATACAGTACACGACAGTGTGCTGTCTAGACTGTAGGCTTTAGTGCTGCCATTTACACAGTACACGTACAGTGGTGCTGTCTAGACTGTAGGCGTTTAGTGCTGCCATTTATACAGTACACATACAGTGGTGCTGTCTAGACAGTAGGCGTTTAGTGCTGCGTACAGTTACAGTGGGGCTGTCTAGACAGTAGAGGTTTGTGCTGCCATTTACACAGTACACATACAGTGGTTCTGTCTAGACAGTAGGCGTTTAGCCGCCATTTATACAGTACACGTACTGTGTTGCTGTCTAGTCTGTAGGCGTTTATTGCTGCCATTTACACAGTACACGCACTGTGTTGCTGTCTAGACGGTAGGCGTTTAGTGCTGCCATTTACACGTACATTTACGTGGGCTGTCTAGACAGTAGGGGTTTAGTGTTGCCTTTTACACAGTACAGCTACAGTGGGCTGTCTAGACAGTAAGCGTTTAGTGCTTCCTTTACAAGTACACGTACAGTGGTGCTGTCTAGACTGTAGGCGTTTAGTGCTGCCATTTACACAGTACCTTTACAGTGGGCTGTCTAGACAGTAGGGTTTTAGTGCTGCTATTTACACAGTACACATACAGTGTGCTTTCTAGACTGTAGGCATTTAGTGCTGCCATTTACACAGTACACATACAGTGGTGCTGTCTAGACAGTAGGCTTTAGTGCTGCCATTTACACAGTACACGCACTCTGTTGCTGTCTACTGTAGGCGTTTAGTGCTGCCATTTACACAGTACAGTTACAGTGGTGCTTTCTAGACAGTAGGCGTTTAGTGCTGCCATTTACACAGTACACATACAGTGGTGCTGTCTAGACAGTAGGCGTTTAGTGCTGCCATGTACACAGTACATGTCCATGTGGTGCTGTCTAGACTGTAGGCATTTAGTGCTGCCATTTACACAGTACACATACAGTGGTGCTGTCTAGACAGTAGGTCGTTTAGTGCTGCCATTTACACAGTACACGTACAGTGGTGCTGTCTACAGTAGGCGTTTATTGCTGCCATTTACACAGTACACGTACAGTGGTGCTGCTAGACTGTAGGCGTTTAGTGCTGCCATTTACACAGTAACGTACAGTGGTGCTGTCTAGACTGTAGGCGTTTAGTGCTGCCATTTACACAGTACACATCCAGTGGTTCTCTGTCTAGACATGTAGGCGTTTAGCGCCATTTATACTACACGTACTGTGTTGCTGTCTAGACTGTAGGCGTTTAGTGCTGCCATTTACACAGTACATTTACATTGGTGCTTTCTAGACAGTAGGCGTTTAGGCTGCCATTTACACAGTACACATACAGTGGTGCTGTCTAGACAGTAGGCGTTTAGTGCTGCCATGTACACAGTACACTCCAGTGGTGCTGTCTAGACTGTAGCCGTTTAGTGCTGCGTACAGTTACAGTGTGCTGTCTAGACAGTAAGCGTTTAGTGCTTCCATTTACACAGTACACGTACAGTGGTGCTGTCTACTGTAGCATTTAGTGCTGCCATTTACACAGTACAGTTACAGTGGTGCTGTCTAGACTGTAGGCGTTTAGTGCTGCCATTTACACAGTACACATACAGTGGTGCTGTCTAGCACTGTAGGCGTTTAGTGCTGCCATTTACACAGTATACTTAGAGTGGTGCTGTCTACACAGTAGACGTTTAGTGCTGCCATTCCACAGTACGCATACAGTGGTTTTGTCTAGACAGTAGGCGTTTAGCGCCATTTATCAGTAAACTACTGTGTTGCTGTCTAGTCTGTAGGCGTTTAGTGCTGCCATTTACACAGTACACGTACAGTGGTGCTGTCTAGACAGTAGGCGTTTGTGCTGCCATTTACACAGTACACGTACAGTGGTGCTGTCTAGACTGTAGGCGTAGTGCTGCCATTTACACAGTACATACAGTGGTTCTGTCTAGACAGTAGGCGTTTAGCGCCATTTATACAGTACACGTACTGTGTTGCTGTCTAGACTGTAGGCGTTTAGTGCTGCCATTTACCACAGTACACGTAAGTGGTGCTGTCTAGACAGTAGGCGTTTAGTGCTGCCATTTACACAGTACACGTACATGGTGCTGTCTAGACTGTAGGCGTTTAGTGCTGCCATTTACACAGTACACATACAGTGGTTCTGTCTAGACAGTAGGCGTTTAGCGCCATTTATAACAGTACCGTACTGTGTTGCTGTCTAGACTGTAGGCGTTTAGTGCTGCCATTTACCAGTACAGTTACAGTGGTGCTTTCTAGACAGTAGGCGTTTAGTGCTGCCATTTACACAGTACACATACAGTGGCTGTCTAGACAGTAGGCGTTTAGTGCTGCCATGTACACAGTACACGTACAGTGGTGCTGTCTAGACTGTAGCCGTTTAGTGCTGGCTTACAGTTACAGTGGTGCTGTCTAGACAGTAAGCGTTTAGTGCTTCCATTTACACAGTACACACGTACAGTGGTGCTGTCTAGACTGTAGGCATTTAGTGCTGCCATTTACACAGTACGTTACGTGGTGCTGTCTAGACTGTAGGCGTTTAGTGCTGCCATTTACACGTACACATACAGTGGTGCTGTCTAGACTGTAGGCGTTTAGTGCTGCCACTTACACAGTATACGTAGAGTGGTCTGTCTACACAGTACGTTTAGTGCTGCCATTTACACAGTACACATACGTGTTGCTGTCTAGAGAGTAGGCTTTAGTGCTGCCATTTACACAGTACTTGTAAGTGGTGCTGTCAAGCCTGTACACGTACAGTGGTGCTGTCTAGACATGTAGGCGTTTAGTGCGGCCATTTACACAGTACACGTACAGTGGTGCTGTCTAGAGAGTAGGCATTAGTGCTGCCATTTCACAGTACACATACAGTGGTGCTGTCTAGACTGTAGGCGTTTAGTGCTGCCATTTATACGTACACGTACAGTGGTGATGTCTAGACAGTAGGCGTTTAGTGCTGTGTCCAGTAACATGGGGCTGTCTAGACAGTAGGAGTTTAGTGCTGCCATTTACACAGTACCATACAGTGGTTCTGTTTAGACAGTAGGCGTTTAGCGCCATTTACACAGTAAACGCACTGTGTTGCTGTCTAGACGTAGGCGTTTAGTGCTGACATTTACACAGTACAGTTACAGTGGTCCTGTCTAGACAGTAGGGGTTTAGTGCTGCTATTTACACAGTACAGTTACAGTGGGCTGTCTAGACGTAGGGGTTTAGTGTTGCCATTTACACAGTACAGCTACAGTGGCTGTCTAGACAGTAGGGGTTTAGTGCTGCTATTTACACAGTACACATACTGTGTTGCTGTCTAGACTGTAGGCGTTTAGTGGCTGCCATTTACACAGTACACATACAGTGGTGCTGTCTAGACGTAGGCGTTTAGTGCGGCCATGTACACAGTACACGTCAGTGGTGCTGTCTAGACTGTAGCCGTTTAGTGCTGCGTACAGTTACAGTGGTGCTGTCTAGACAGTAAGAGTTTAGTGCTTCCATTTACACAGTACGTACAGTGGTGCTGTCTAACTGTAGGCATTTAGTGCTGCCATTTCCGTACAGTACAGTGGTGCTGTCTAGACTGTAGGCGTTTAGTGCTGCCATTTACACATTACACATACAGTGGTGCTGTCTAGACTGTAGCCGTTTAGTGCTGCCACTTACACAGTATCGTAGAGTGGTGCTGTCTACACAGTAGACGTTTAGTGCTGCCATTTACACAGTACACATACGTGGTGCTGTCTAGAGAGTAGGCATTTAGTGCTGCCATTTACACAGTACTTGTAAAGTGGTGCTGTCTAGCCTGTACACGTACAGTGTGCTGTCTAGACAGTAGGCGTTTATGCTGCCATTTACACAGTACACGTACGTGGTGCTGTCTAGAGAGTACATTTAGTGCTGCCATTTACACAGTACACATACAGTGGTGCTGTCTAGACTGTAGGCGTTTAGTGCTGCCATTTTACGTCACGTACAGTGGTGATGTCTAGACAGTAGGGTTTAGTGCTGTGTACAGTTACAGTGGGGCTGTCTAGACAGTAGGAGTTTAGTGCTGGCCATTTCACACAGTACCATACAGTGGTTCTGTTTAACAGTAGGCGTTTAGCGCCATTTACACGTATATACGCACTGTGTTGCTGTCTAGACGGTGCGTTTAGTGCTGACATTTACACAGTACAGTTACAGTGGGCTGTCTAGACAGTAGGGGTTTAGTGCTGCTATTACACAGTACAGTTACAGTGGGCTGTCTAGACAGTAGGGGTTTAGTGTTCCATTTACACAGTACACTACAGTGGCTGTCTAGACGTAGGGGTTTAGTGCTGCTATTTACACAGTACACATACTGTGTTGCTGTCTAGACTGTAGGCGTTTAGTGCTGCCATTTACACAGTACAGTTACAGTGGTGCTTTCTAGACAGTAGGCGTTTAGTGCTGCCATATACACAGTACAGTTACAGTGGTGCTTTCTAGACAGTAGGCGTTTAGTGCTGCCATACACAGTCCACATACAGTGGTGCTGTCTAGACTGTAGCGTTTAGTGCTGCCATTTATACAGTACACGTACAGTGGTGTGTCTAGACAGTAGGCGTTTAGTGCTGTGTACAGTTACAGTGGGGCTGTCTAGACAGTGAGTTTAGTGCTGCCATTTACACAGTACACATACAGTGGTTCTGTTTAGACAGTAGGCGTTTAGCGCCATTTACACAGTATAACGCACTGTGTTGCTGTCTAGACGGTAGGGCGTTTAGTGCTGACATTTACACAGTACAGTTACAGTGGTGCTGTCTAGACTGTAGGTTTTGCTGCGTACAGTTACAGTGGTGCTGTCAGACAGTAAGCGTTTAGTGCTTCCATTTACACAGTACACATACGTGTGCTGTCTAGACTGTAGGCATTTAGTGCTGCCATTTACACAGTACACGTAAAGTGGTGCTGTCTAGACTGTAGGCGTTTAGTGCTGCCATTTACACAGTACACGTACAGTGGTGCTGTCTACAGTAAGCGTTTAGTGCTTCCATTTACACAGTACACGTACAGTGGTGCTGTCTAACTGTAGGCATTTAGTGCTGCCTATTACACAGTACACGTAAGTGGTGCTGTCTAGACGTAGGCGTTTAGTACTGCCATTTACAGTACCATACAGTGGTGCTGTCTAGACATGTAGGCATTTAGTGCTGCCATTTACACAGTACTGTAAAGTGGTGCTGTCTAGACTGTACACGTACAGTGGGGCTTTCTAGACAGTAGGCGTTTAGTGCTGCCATTTACACAGTACACGTACAGTGTGTCTGTCTAGACTGTAGGCGTTTAGTGCTGCCATTTACACAGTACACGTACTGTGGTGCTGTCTAGACTGTAGGCGTTTAGTGCTGCCATTTACACAGTACACGTACAGTGGTGCTGTCTAGACAGTAGGCGTTTAGTGCTGCGTACAGTTAGAGTGGTGCTGTCTAGACAGTAGGAGTTTAGTGCTGCCATTTACACAGTACACATACAGTGGTGCTGTCTAGACAGTAGGCGTTTAGCGCCATTTAACAGTACACGTATGTGTTGCTGTCTGTCTTTAGGCGTTTAGTGCTGCCATTTACACAGTACACGCACTGTGTTGCTGTCTAGACGGTAGGCGTTTAGTGCTGCCATTTACACAGTACAGTTACAGTGGGCTGTCTAGACAGTAGGGGTTTAGTGCTGCTATTTACACAGTACAGTTACAGTGGGCTGTCTAGACAGTAGGGGTTTAGTGTTGCCATTTACACAGTACAGCTACAGTGGGCTGTCTAGACAGTAGGGTGTTTAGTGCTGCTATTTACACAGTACATACTGTGTTGCTGTCTAGACTGTAGGCGTTTAGTTGCTGCCATTTACACAGTACACGTACAGTGGTACTTTCTAGACAGTAGGCGTTTAGTGCTGCCATTTACACAGTACACTATAGAGCAGCTGTCTAGACTTGGAGCCACCAAAAATAAAACAAAGAACACACATATACAGTAGCATTGCAGTCTAAACACTACGCGCACATTTGTTCCGCCTAGACGGTTTATCGGGGAGATGCGTTAAACTGGTGCTTCTTACCTGCCCCAGGTCCCACAATGCAACATTTTCTGTATTGCGGGATTGCAGTTAGGTTAGAAGTGCCAGTTTGCAGCGCCATCCTATTGGCATGAAGTTTTGTGCCAAAGGGTATGTTTACAAAAAGTTTGGAAATGGCGCAGCAACTACAAAGTTAGTGTAACACCCACGCTTACTGGCTATAGTGGGTATACCTCTACCACTCGTAGGTTTTTTTTCTGTTTGTTGGTTCGTTGCCAGATCCACGCACACAGATGAGCAATAAAGGGAGAGGGGAGAAATAGTGGCAGCCGCTCTGCATTGTCTCTTATGCTGGATTTGATTCATCATTCAGGTCAGTGTGGGCTTCAGGGCATCCTGTTCTGTCTGTGTGGGCATCTTATATTATATATATACACACACAGCAAAAAGTGTGCCCGTTGGTGCACAATGGAATATTGTGTGGTATGTTTTGCTATGTTGTGGATAAGAATCTTTACACAGGTATATTTGAACTGTTACTCAGTCACCAGCTTCAGAGTAACCAATAGGACAATCAAGCAGGTCTGAGAGTATACCCGACATCCAGAAGGTCTGAGAGTAGACCTAGGCAATCCTGCCACACTGTGTGGTTGAAACTAAACATGCTAGATTATTACCGTATATCTCGAGTATAAACCGACTCGAGTATAAGCCGAGGTACCCATTTTTGCCTCCAAATTAGAAAACATGATGACTGGAGTATAAGCCGAGGGTATACAGTAACCCTAATACCTTTCCACTGTAATGTTTGGAAACTACAACTCCCAGCATGCTTGGTTGCTGGGAGTTGTAGTTTCCAACCACCTATAGTAGAAAGGTATTGGGGGTTACTATATGGCATACTGTCCCCCACCCTAATACCTTTCCACTGTGATGTTTGAAACTACAACTCCCAGCATGCTTGGTTGCTGGGAGTTGTAGTTTCCAACCACCTATAGTAAAAAGGTAATGTGGGTGTCTGCATGGCATACTGTCCCCCCAGCCCCCCCCCAGCTCACTTACCGTACCTGGTCTTCAGTCTTCCTCCTCTGCCGGCTGCCGCAATCCAGAAGCAGCCGCGAGTCAGGCCGGCATTTCCCAGTACTGCTTCGCGGCTGCGCGATGACGTCATCCCGCCCAGCGTGCGCGATGACATCATCGCGCAACATGAAGAACTACTGGGAACTGCCGGCCTGACTCGCGGCTGCTTCTGGATTGAAGGTAAGTATCTTGTGACTCGAGTATAAGCCGAGGCAAGGTTTTTAGGTTGATTTTTAATCCTAAAACCTCGGCTTATACTCGAGTTATACGGTACTTATTAGTATTTACCACGGCAAGTGGTGATGTTACCTCATATTTATAACAGAAGGTACCTCACAGCATCATGTTATTGTAATAGCATTGCCCTAATAATCTAACGTCTAAACAACATTTCTCATTCCCAGTTTACCTAAAGAAATGGATTTTCCTATATACTCTTTTAACAGATCCATTTGATAAAAATAGCTTCAGAGCATTTTTTAATAACTGATAACTGCTTTTTATTTCAGTATTACAGTGAATCCTTGGTATAAAA